>JAOTQR010000097.1:23304293-23317912 GCA_025774065.1 Solanum ossicruentum | reverse complement strand
ACTTATGTATTTCTAATAAAAAGAAGAAGAAGAAAGTGTATGTTAATTTGAAAATATATATATACAGAGAGAGAGAGAGAGATGTAGTAGGGATAAAACGGTCAAATTAATCTTTTTTCCCGTAGGAACGTTCAGAGACCATACACATGTCTCATTTGCGTGTAACTCACGCACTGTGTCACCTCAGCAATCTGTGTCTACTTGTTCAAGAATTGATAAGTTGGAGTGCGTATTTGTGCAAGTTGAAAGTTTGAATTCCAACTTGCAATTTCGCGTTAAGTTTAGGATCAAATTTGGATATTATGCCATTATTAATTGATGCCAAGTTGATGTGTGTAAGCATACAATGACAGAGCCAGAATTTTAGGGGTTCAAAATTTAAAAAAATAGACACACAAATTAAGTAAGAGAGTTCAACAACTATTATATATATATAAAAATTATTTTTATCGGAATAATTTTTGAGGGAATGTGGCTCCGCCTCTGTATGCATGTATTATTGCCTTTTTAAAACTTACCAACACTTTTCTGTTATGAAAATGTGGCTCCTGTGTCCTTTTTTCTTGTTTATTTTTCATTTTTGGCATGTCCAGCTAAAAATTGCAAATGTAGCTCTGTGAGTTTTTGCCTACAAATAGAATTTTGACCTGAATTTTCTCACAGAGTGCTGAAAAAATTAGTGCAACCTGAAAAAAAAACAGAAACTTTGTCCCATTCTTTTTCAGACAAAGAATTTTCTTCTGGTAGTGATTCCATACAGGAGAGCAAATTTGGGGCGCAACTATCTTTTCTTATTTTGGTCATTTTTGTTGAGTGAATAGAGGGCTCACATGCCATAGTAGGTAAAAAGAGTGCTTCAGCTCATTCATTTAACATTCAAAACAAGAGAGAAAAATATAGAGAGAGCCACAGAGGAAGAAAATATATGGAATATTTTCCTTATAAATTATAAAATAAAATAGTTTATGAAGGAAAAATTAGAGTATGTGCTTAGGAAATAATATTTTACGGGTATTTTTCTCTGAGAGCCTACTATTTGTAATAATAGAAGAAATTGTACACTTGTGCCTACTATTTACAATAGTAAAAGACAAATAATAAAAGTATTGATTTGTGGACGTACCCTAAAAGTTTTGGGTGAGTCACGTTAAATTTTTTAATGTCCATTTTATTTTATTTATTACTTCTAAATTTATTTCCCGCTTTGCTACGTGGCCCAATAATTTTGTCTACTACTACATTATTGAAGACCCTGGTGTAAAAAGCTCAAAAAGCTTAAGACACAGAAATCGAGAATGGTGGATTCTTCAGAAGTTGGAATCATGGAAGAAAGAGAAGCGCTTATGGTTTCACTTGTTGATGAAGAAGTAAAACCCATTTTTAGAGTAGCCCATTTTCTTAAACCAACAATACCCTATGCAGAAAAACTTCCTCTTCTCCCTTCAAGATCCAAAATTTCTTCTTCTTCTTCTTCACTGAAGGTTCAGTTTAAGGGTGGTTTTTCATACATGAAGGGATGGTCTAAATGGGTTGATGAGTTAAAGCCCTTACACCAAGAGACATGGAAGAAAGCTGGAATCTTTGAAGCTATTATAGGTTCAACCTTCAAGATTTGTAGGCACAGTGATTTGATTCTTGCTTTAGCTGAGAAGTGGTGTGTGGAGACTAACACATTTGTTTTACCATGGGGAGAAGCAACTATTACTTTGGAGGATATGGTGATTTTAGGTGGTTTCTCTGTTTTGGGACACTGTGTGTTGAATCCTGTTGAGACTAAAGATTGTGATGAAATTAAAAAAGCTCTTAAAGTTATTCGAGCGCGTAAAATGAATGTTAATCATTATTCATGGATGGAACATTTTGCAGGAAGAGGTGATCATTTGGAGCATGTTGCATTTTTGATCATTTGGTTGTTAAGGTATGTGCTTCCTGCTGGAAATTATCTGCTTGTGGATAAAGCTCTTTTCCCTGTTGCAATTTATCTTTCGAAAGGAATTCCAGTAGCACTTGCCCCTGCTGTTCTTGCTAGTATTTACAGAGATATGAGCTTGCTTAAACAGTCGATTGTATCTTCCGATGAGCCGAGTAGTTATAGGTGTAAAGTAGATGAGTTGAATCCGATCCTTCGGGCACCTTTTCATTTTGTTCAGCTATGGGCTTGGGAGAGATTTATAAATTTGCAGCCTAAGCCATGTAGTGTCATTTATTCCGGGGAGCCAAGAGTAGCTAGATGGCATAAGGTGAAAAAACTAAATCGCGTGGATCCGAGGAGTGAAATAGATTCTGCAGCGGAATGTTTTCTGTGGCGGCCTTATGCCGTTGATATTGTGAAGAATTGGGACATCAGCAAGTTTTACAGGGAAAAGGATGAATATGTGGTGGTTGGAGAAGACATGGGAAATGAAATCATGATTTTTGCTCGACTTATTCGAGCTTCTGAACTAGTTGGAATGGATTGTGTTGAACATTATAATCCACATAGAGTAGCAATGCAGTTCGGATTTGATCAAGATGTGCCAGGTTGTGTGAATACTGCTAGTGATCGTATCCCGAAAATTGCTTGGGCTAATTATAGCAGACCAATTAAGGATGTCATGCTCTATAAACCTTCTAGGTTCATCGAGTCAGATGTCAGCAGACGATACTTGGAATGGTGGAAGAACCAAAATGTTGCACCTGAGGTTGCAGTTCAGCATGTAGTGAAGGAACAGTTGTCTCGGGGACACCACGAAAAAATGAATGCCTCTGTACGTTGTGATTTCTTGCAGAAATGTGAAACGATAGTTATAGAATCATCATCAGATGATGACGACAATATACCAATTTCTGCATCTTTACGCAAGAGGAAACTCATGAAGAAAGAACTTACTACACCTGGTAATTATCAAGTACTCTTCCCTAACACCCAAAGCCAATCTTCTTCAGCTTCAAACGATGGAACTTCCAGAGCAAGGGAGACGCTAACGGAATCAAAACCAATAAGTGAAACGTTTGAGGCTTCATGTGATAAGACAGATAAAGATGGAAATGCACCATGTGTAGTTCAGGAAATGGTGCCACCAGAGAGCAAGAATAACAATGATACAGGTGGCTGCAAGCTCAACTTGCCTCGTAGTATTGAACTTGCAAGTGACGGTCCAAATGCAGAGTTTTTGAGTACTAGTACTGCTAAAACTTTGCAAATGAGCAAAGCTTCAGTGGACGCACTGAAGGTAACAACAACGTCTACCAACATAACTGAAGGAAATATGGAGATGGGAAACATTAACAACCATGAGAAAGGGAGCAGAAGATTTGAAATGATCGATATTCTGAAACTTGAGATGAGGATTAGAAACCTTGAAAACATCAATGCTGGAAAGGTTGCAAGATTTAGGACAATGTGAAAACAAAATTAAGCTAAACTATAGTGCCAATGCTTCTCTTATGAAGCCTTTGTTTTGTTCATAAAGTTATATGTTCTTCTATATTGCCTAGTACTCAGTGATATTCAGACCATGCTACAAGCTCGTTTTTCTATTTAGGTCCTCTTGTAACTATCTCAGCTTTAGTGAAACTTTTTCATTTGAATTATGTTTCAGTTCACTTGTTTACTTTCCATATTGCTAACCTTTTCTGCAAAGTTGCTCAGACTCTCCAAAAATGTTGTCACACTCGTGTTGGATCCTTCAAAAGTACACTATTTTTGGAGGATTCAACATGAACTCGTCGACATGTTTGAAGAGTCCGAGCAACATAGTTTTTTGCATATTAACAATCAGGCATAGTCCTCATTTAGCTCTATGAAGCACTCTTACCGATCAAGACATGTTTTTCCCTGGTGTTTGTGGCTGCTGCGAATGCGAAATCAAGATTATAGATAATTTTGCCTATACCAACTTTTTTTGTCCTTTTTACCCGGTGTTCATCTGTAATCAACTTTACCTATAGTAATCAACTTTTTCCTTTACACGTGCCATAAAAAATCACAACTAAGAATGATAATTTTACTAATGAATTTATTGCATAAGAATTTTTTTCAAAACTTTACAAACTTTTTTATATAAACACATTACATTTTCGATAAAGTTGAGAGGAGGCAAATGCTCATAGAATGGAGTAACAATCTTACCATTAATGATTGTCAAACTCACCTTAAGACAAAAAGTTTGAGTTGTCAGTATCAACTTCAACTGAAACTATAATGATTATTAAATTCTATTTCACACAATAAACATCTGAAAGTCGTTTGGTTTGTCACTTTTCCAAACATACTAATTGAGCTGTATAAAAGGTAGTGAGTCACTAACCAACTAAATTTGTAATTTGAAAAATTGATAACAAAGGAAAATGAGTTTCAAGTGTTATACCCCATTTGTCAGTGCAATCAATATTTCTTTGACGATAGATTGTAAAAATTTAGTGTACCTGATATTTCTTAGTTAATATTTGACCATAAATGTTTTAAAGTAATTAATTTGGTCATAGCACTATTTACGTAGTTTTCAATTTTTTTTAAAGATTGTATATCTGAATTCACAATCATAAGCAATTCGACTTTGTAAATCCAAACAGTGTCGCGTAAAATTGAGATATAGGGAGTACTCACTTTAGTCTCAGTTTCAGATATCATATGTATTCCGAAAGTCAAACTTTTTAAACGACAATAATTTCATATATGAAAATGTTAATTTATTTTGAATTTGTATATACAGTGGCGCAGACAAAATTTTCAGTAAGCGGTATTGATATTTATAGCATAAAGGATAAAAATTCTAAATGTCATATTTGCAAATAAGATATATATTGTTGAACCAAGAACAGAACTGGATGTTGAAACAACACGCCAAGAGACATCTTTATGCATAGTATTGATATATGAACAACAACAACAATATTACCCCATTGCCTCAAAGGCTCCCGCCCATTGCGGGGTAAGGGGAGATCGGATGTACGCAGCCTGACCTCTATGTTTAAAACATAGATTGACTGTTTCCGGATGACTCATGATGAGCATCGAAAGTTGCATTGACTAACTGCAACTTCACAATTGAAAGAAGCGGAGACAGTTTAAAGAGCCATTTTGCTTTATTCTATCATATCCCAAAGCCAAAAAATAGTAAATCTTTGGCTCCATCCGGCTGTGGAAATATAGTATTGATATATGTATTCAATAAAAATTTTCAACGAAGTGGCGTCACTTGACACCCCTTACTCAACGTAGGTCCACCCACATCTAAGAACTATGTTATAATATTTGATAGTTTTAAACATATGTAAAGAAGTCACGAATAAAGAATTATTTATTGGATCCTCAAAATAAACAGTATCACGTAAATTAAAACGAAAGTATAGGACAAATGCACTGAAAAGTTTTGAGTTTGTTTGGTTTGTACTTTTTTTAAAGGCAAATTTACCACTAGACATATTATCTAGCAACCTTTTATTAAAAATAAAAAATATCAGTAGGAATAAGTACAAGTAAGAGGGGCTAGGCCTTATCTTACTAATCGTAATGAGGTAAGTAATCTCTACTGACAAGCATGAAAAAAATAAGAGCTAAAAAATACTAGTATTTTGTGATCATCACAGAGTTTGTAATACACTCTAATGATATTACAAATGAGAATACTTAAATAATGTAAAAATATAACAATCAAGAAGAAAGTTGAGTTATCCACCTCAAACTTTCTTTTACTATTGCATGGACTACAATAAATAGAACACCCATCTAAAGTAACTTGAAGTATTTCCTTCTTGGCTTCTTCTCCGAGCCTATATCCAACAACACTTGATAATTCATCATTTCTTTGTGGATTTCTTGGATCTTGTTGAGCGTATTGTTACAGCCATATGATGTTGCTTTGCCAATCGCATTGGTAGATGCCTTAGAAAAAACTCCACAAACACTTTATCATTCCAACTATGTCGTCTTTCATGTGTCTTCGTTTTGCTTTTGTTGCTTCCATTTCTTTGTTGCCTAGGTAATATATCCCCTTCCCTTGCCACTCTATCAAAGTATTATGTCCAGCATATTATTTTTCTTATCTTCATCAAAACAATCCTTGCCTGTAACAATCAATTGTTGTGTGGGATGAAAAGGTGATGAAACACGGACAATGCCACTAACCTTAGGCACAAAGGCTGGTGCTTCAGGGCTCAATTTTCTATGACGTGTGACATGCTCATCCTCTTCTTTCATCATATTCACCCAACTCTCACTTGTAACACGTCGTATTTCCTCATGTTCAGCCTCTGTAGAATGTTTATCTTCTCCAGCATCTCCATGTTGACAATGATTTTGATCTGATATGTGCACATACATTATCTAGTTGCTTCTGTGTTTGGTTTGTACTATCTTTTAGTCTGTGCATGAAAACTAGAAGCACAATGTCAGCTTAAAATTCTATTTATGGCCAAAAAATGTGTAGCTGCATTAAAAAGGTGTAACAGTTTTTAAACCCTCGAATTTTCGCTTTATATTTTTCTTTTCAAAACGTTTAATTTGTCTAAATAATCTAAATTGGAGTATCTAACTGATAAGATGAAGATGTGTGAGCTAAGCAAAAAAACTTGTAATTTAAAAAATCAATAACAATGGAAAATGTTAGTTTAATTAATATTTTTTACTTAGTGTTTGAAAGTAGATGATGAAAATTTTAGTAAAAAAAAAATAATCACATTACAAGAAAATTTCAAGGCTAAATAAAAGAGTGTAAAATTTAACCCTCAAAAGAAAAAAACTTGAAGAAAATAATAAAACCAAAATACCATTTTCAAAATAATAGCAAATTTCAAAGTTATACAACATAATGCGTAGTTTAACTAAGAATATAGCATGAAGGAAAACAATAAAAAATATGCATCTTTTTAAAAATCAAATTGAATTCTATGAGAGATTGCTTATGGATTTTGAGTTGAGGGTTTTAGGAAACAACCTCTTTACTTCTATGAGGTAGCGGTAAGGTCTGCGTTTACCCTCCCCAGACCCTACTTGTAGAATATCACTGGGTATGTTGTTGTTGTTATTGTTGTTGAATTCTATGAGAGATTATGAGATTTTTTTTATTATTATTATTTTAGAGGTTAGCTATGAGCTTTGCTGTCAACCAAACCTTAATTTTTTTCATGAATTTGGCCATAATCTAAATTGGCAACCTAATTTTACGAATGTAACTCACCGCATCAACGAGTGCATGTAATCAAATTCCTTTTGAAATTGAGAAAACTCGATCAATAGAAAGAAGAAAACCTCATTCACCAGACGTGAGAAACTTCCTAAGGTTGAAGGTGCATCTCATAAGAAATTGATACTAATCCTATTATGTATAAATAAAACAATTGATTCTTTAACCAAAAGAACCAAAAGGTCCACAATTATTAGGGATAAAAGCAAAATTTTGGTCTTTCCTATTGATGTTTTCTTTTTTACTTGAAGCAATACCCGTAAAAAAAAAAACAAATATTTACCGCAAACAAGAAAACTGATAGTTAAATGACAATGAGTCGTCAATAAATGATATTTTTATAATAACATTTGAAAGATGAAAGTAATTCAAAAGTAGGTTAAATACGATAAGCCATTAAAATGACTTGCCAAGGGTCACTAAAAAGTCTTAGATACAAAGTAAATAAATACTTAACATAAGGTTATTAAAATTAATATTTAATTAAATTAGATGTTTTATAACATTTTGATTTATAACAGGGGAAAAATCGTAATCCAACTTTGAAGATATGAGCTTTCCACTTTTAATATAATGATGATGATATGATTTTTAAGTGACAATTCAAAGAAGCCAAAAAATGCTAAGTGATTTTTGTTTCAATTCGTCAGTGAAAGCATAGGGTAGATATATACAAACTTATTGTGAACGTGTATCATTGGAAGTATCAAACATATACAGTGAATTAGTTGAACTGCGTGCAAGCTGTCTTGCAACCACCATTATTTTTAAAAAAAATTAAAAGTTGGCGAACCAAATATGGAAGTTACAAAACTTTATAGAAGTTGTTTAAATTTTGAATCATTAAATTCATTTTTGAGGCTGCCATAAATCAGAATATCAGAGCTTGATTGGAGCTATTAAGGACTCGATAGACAACAACTCCTCCAGTAGACATTGATGGTATTCGTGAACCTGTTTCAGGGTCTCTAAGCGATGGAGATGATATACGTTCACCTTTACCTGTAAAAAAGGAAGTTCTTTAAGACAATGCAGTTCTATATATGGTTCTTTGGAATGGGAGATTCGTCTCGTGAACCTCGTCTAGTAGTTCCCTTCTGCAACATTGTGGAGGAAATGAATAATCTGGGATCTGAAAAACATTCTACTTCCACAGCACATGCTGCTCAAGACGATCTTGCTTCTTTGTATCGTATTCCTTTTACCTTGAGGAATACGATCTTGCCAATTCTATTATTTCGTGATTCACTTGGGATCGAACAATGATTTTATTTGTGGTTGCTCAGTGAGATGTAGATGTAAGAAGGTGTGTTCCTACTTCTCAGCTGTAGGTTTTGTTTGTATTTACACCGATAGAGTATATAACTAAATGTAGGCTTTGTTTATACTTTCAATAGTTAATCACTTAAAGGGGAAAGTGTAATTACTTATCTTATGACCTAGGATTTTAATCATGCGCGGGACTAAAAGAGTACAACAACATTACCTCTGTGCCTCAAAGGCTTCCGCCCATTGCGGGGTAAGGGAGGTCGGATGTACGCAGCCTGATCCCTATGTTTAAAAATATAGAATGACTGTTTCCGGATGACCCATGATGAGCGTCGAAAGTTGATTGACTAACTGCTACTTCACAATTGAAAGAAGCGCAGACAGTTTAAAGAGCTATTTTGCTTTATTCCATCATATCCCAAAGCCAAAAAATAGTGAATCTTTAGCTCCTTGATGGAATGCGGGACTAAAAGAGTAACTTTTTTTTGTTTGTTTTAAATTAGATTGATCTTCCACATTGGCATTGTTCCTCGGTGGATCATAAATTGACGAACTATTCGATGTTGGTTTTCAGGAATGACGCATTTAACTGATATGTCTCCTTATATCTATTTATCTCTCTCTCTCTCTATATATATATGGAAAATATATTTTATTTAGTATTTAGTGATTTTGTTAAACCATGGCTTCCATTATTATTGTTTTCCTTCTCTGAAAGAAGAGAGGATTAATCAATATAATCTAATACTATAAGTAGAAGAAAAGATATCAAACTTGGAAAAACGAGACATTTTCACATCAAATCAAAATAATCTTTAACAAATGCCTAATCCAACAATATTTTAAGTTGAACTAAAAAATACAAATAAAAGCATAAATAATTCAAAATGCTGCTATGAAGACTTGGACCTTAAAAATGCTGCTTCATCATCTCTTTGTCAACTTGAAAATATTCTTCAAAATTAACCCCATATACCAAAAGACAAGATGAAAGCTTCACGATAAAGAGGATGAATTATATCAGGATAATATCCTCCGGCCTTTTTCAAAACCATCAGAAAATATTTCCTTAACGCAAGGATCTTCATCTCTAATTTCCTGCCACGAATTTTCGTGTTGGGAATTAAAGTCTCGATATACTTGATAAAATAGTTTGAATAAGGAAATGGAATTGCCCCATGGTTGGAGTAGTAATGGTATATCGCCTTCAAGATAGCTAAATCAATATCATAATCATAGTCATCTTGTTTTTTCAACTCATTTGTGGATGTTCCTCCTACTTCAATAAGATTAGAAAATGGAGACTCATAGATGAGCTTTATTTCACAGGATTCAATTATGGGATGCTTTCCTTTGTCCTTAGTTTTTGGACCTACGATGAGTGATTCTTCATTTTGTAGATCGTTGGATTGATCATGTGGATGAGAGGATATAGGTGATAAAGGTATGTTACTGGACATGATGATTCTTTGTGACATTTTGGAACTGAGAATGAAGAGTTGATTCTTTCTGTTGCTAGATTTATAGCTTCTTCATTTAACTAAAATCAATAAAATATTAATTGTATTGAATCTTACTTGAGATTTCCTTACAATAAAAGTCACATTTCTTTCCATAACTCTATGCATGATGTTCACACAAGATTATTCGGTAAGACATTTACTCATTTCCCATGATTTATGGCTAGTAAAAATTGACTTACCATAATACACACATACGAATGTCCTCAAGCATAGTCATGCATCATCATCATTTTACCCTTGCACTTAGTTAAAATTTAATTCTAATGACTTATGTTACACAGTGGTATGATCCAAAGTAACATTTTGTTCGCTCTGATTTGATGATCAGTTCATCTATCCCAAACTCAAAGTATGTAGCATGTTAGACAACATTCACCTTTCTAAAAGAATTAACGTGCCTGTTAACAAGCATGAAGAAAATAAGAGCTAGAGAATATTAGGTATTTTGTGATCATCACAGAGTTTGTAATACACTCTATGATGATATTACAAATGAGAATACTTAAATAATGTAAAAATATAACAAACAAGAAGAAAGTGAATTATCAACCTCAAACTTTCTTTTACCATTGCATGAACTACAATAAATAGAATGCTCATCTAAAGTAACTTGAATTATTTCCTTTTTATCTTCTTCAAACCTATCCAATAACACTTGATAATTCATAATTTCTTTATGGATTTCTTGGATCTGGTTGAGCCTATTGTTACAACCATATGATTTTATTTTGTCAATCGCATCGATAAATGCCTAGGAACAAACTCCTCAAATACTTTACCATCCCAACTATGTTGCCTTTCATGTGTCTTCCTTTTGCTTTTGCTGCTTCCCACTTCTTTGTTGCCTAGGTGATATATCCCCTTCCCTAGCTACTCTACCAATGCATATGTCCAGCATATTATTTTCCTCACGTTCATCAAAACAATCCTCGCCTGTAACAATCAATGTTTGTGTAGGATGAAAAGGTGACGAAACATGCATGGGCAATGCTACTAACCTTAGGCACAAAAGTTGGTGCTTCAGGGCCCAATTTTCTATGAGGTGTGGCATGCTCATCCTCTTCTTCCACCATATTTGCCCAATTCTCACTTGTAACACGTCGTATTTCCCCATGTTCAGCCTTTGTAGAATGTTTATCCTGTCCAGCATCTCCATGTTGATAATATAATGATTTTCATCTGACTCATGTGCACATACATTATCTAGTTCCTTCCATGTTTGGTTTGTACTATCTTTCAGTCTGGGCATGAAAACTAGAAGCATAATGTCAGCTTAAAATTCCATTTATAGGCAAACAAATGTGTAGCTGCATTAAAAAGGTGTAACGGTTTTTAAACCATCGAATTTTCACTTTATATTTTTCTTTTTGAAATGTTTAATTTTGTCTAAATAATCATGTAAGTTGGAGTATTTAACTGATACAATGAAGATATATGAGCTAAGCAAAAAAACTTGTAATTTAAAAAATCAATAACGAAGGAAAATGTTAGTTTATTAATACTTTTTACGTGGTGTTTGAAAGTAGATAATGAAAAATTTAGTATAATTAATATATTTTGATCAGTGTTTGACCATAGATTGGTAAAATGTATGGCCAAACAAAAGTATGGGTGTGTTTGGTTGGAACAATGTTTTAACTTTTACAAAATAATATTTTGGAAAATAAGGTTGTCTTTTTCCACTTAATTTTTCAGTATTTTGTAAATAAGAAAAAAATATATTATCTCAAAAATATTTATATCTAGTCTAGCGAAAATAGACTACGAGTAGGATTGTTAGGGAGGTGGGCTCTCGAGGGTGATGAGCAGGGGCGGAGGTAGCCCATTGTTATGAGCCCCCTTCGATGAAATTTTTTTATTATTTATACATGATTAAAAATAATTTTTTATGTATATATAGACGACCCCCTTCGACTAATTTGTGTGTCCACTTCTTTAATTTTTTAAAACTCTTTTGTGAAAAATTCTGGCTCCACCATTGATGACAAGGGTGGTATTGTCACAAATTGGGGGTTCTGTTACTATCTATTTTTTTTATTATTATTTATTATTTTTTGTACTTTCGTTATATTTTTTTCCACACCGCTTTGGATTATTTTTCTTGAGTCGAGGGTCTATTAGGAATAATTTCTCTACCTTTGTGGTAGAGATAAGATTTGGTACACTGAATATATTATATTATTTTTATATTTTTAAAAAATATTTCTCAAGAATATATTGACCAATCAAACATAACAAAATTAAGAACATTAAAATATTATTGACTCTGGATAAGAATTGTGTACACTAAATATATTGTTATTATTATTATTTTTATATTTTTCAAAAATATATTGACCATCGACCAATCAAACATAACAAAATTAGGAACATTAAAATATTTTTGACTGTTGGGGATAAGATTTGCTTACACTAAATATACTATTATTATTTTTATATTTTTCAAAAATATGTTGACCATTGACCATTGACCAATCAAAAATAACATAGTTAAAAACATTAAATATTTTTGACTCTACCAAAAGTATCAATTAATGAATTAATGATTATTAAACTCCACTTCACACTATAATTCACACTATAAAACACCTGAAAATTTGCTTTTTTTCTTCAGCAAGACTCTCCCCTTTCTGTAAGAGGAAAACTCACTTTCTTGTTAAAAAAACCCTTCCTGTGAGAGAAAAACTCACTTTCTTGGTAAAAAAAGACTCTTCCTTTTGCATGTGAAACAATTAAAGATTCAATGTTTGATGAAAGAGAGGAGTTGATGGTTTCACCATCAGGTGGAATCCCACATCTAAGAAAAGCCCGTTTCTTGAATCCCACTGTTTCTGCCGTTGAAGCTTCCACTTTGAAGCTTCCGGCGATTCCCTTCTCATCTGAATCTGATTGTCCATTGGAGATCACCTTCAACGGATGTAATGGATGGAGGGATCAACAAACAAAATGGAGGATGTGGGTTGAAAGGATGGCGCGTGACCATCACCATGTATGGAAAGCTGCTGGAATTTACGAAGCAGTCACGAATTCAGTTTATAGAGTCCACATAGATAAACAATTAATTTTTGGGTTGGTAGAAAGGTGGTGTTGTGATACCAACACTTTTGTTTTTCCATGGGGTGAAGCTACTATTACTCTCGAAGATATGATGCTTTTGGGAGGGTTTTCTGTTTTGGGTGGCCTTGTTTGGTCCCCCCTTCAATCTCCTGAGTTGGTAGTGATTCAAGAATATCTTGATAAATCAAGAGAAGAATTGATTGGAATGAAGGATAATAATCATACTAGGTGGTTGAACCGTTTCATGAACACTGGTAGTGATTATGAACATGAAGCATTTCTTTCTCTATGGTTGTCTAAATTTGTTTTTCCAGGTAAAGTGGAGGGACCTATTTTCTCTGTTGCAATCAATTTGGCAAGAGGTGTGCAACTAGCACTTGCACCTGCTGTTCTTGCTAGCATATATAGGGATCTGGGCTTGTTCAAACAGGCGATGATAATGGATTCATCAACTAGGAATGGAAACAAAGTTGATTTGTGGTCGCCGATGTTCTTTCTTCAGGTTTGGGCTTGGGAGAGACTAGTGTCTTTGCGGCCAGAGCAGCCTCAGAATTGCAATATGGTTAGCGGGGTGAGAATAGGGCGATGGCACAATGTGAAACAA
>JAOTQR010000097.1:23289130-23301604 GCA_025774065.1 Solanum ossicruentum | reverse complement strand
ACATATTTGAGAAAATAATCTATTGTCCTTCTGGGATTGGAAAAAACTTTTCCCTATAGGTTTGGAACTATTTGGAATTTATATATAGGGAGTATTATAGGAGATTGTAGATGATGGAGAATTCACAAGTAGTCTTAAAGGCGTGAAAATATTGTAAGCTACTTTTTTTTCTTTCATAGTGGAAAACTCTCTCTTTTTTGCTAGGAGTAGGAATAGTCGAACCTCGTTAAATCCTTGTGTTATTTTTTTCTCTATTTTTTTTTTGTGATTATGTGTTAGTTAATCCATAATATTTTTATAAAAGATTTTTTTCCCTTAAAATTCTTTGTGCAAAGACTCTTCTCATCAATTCAGCAAAAAAACACGTCTCTTGGTGAAATTTCCATTTTGAAGAATCAATGGAAGACTCAATCTTTGTTGAAAGAAAAGAGTTGATGGTTTCACCATTAGGTGGAGTCGCAAAACCATAAAAAGCCATTGTTTCTTCCTTTGGAGGTCCAAATTTGAAGCTTCCTTCACTTCTATTTTTATCCGAATCTGAATGGCCATTGAAAGTATCTTTTAATGGCTGTAGGCATCACCAGAACAAATGGAAGAAATGTGTCGCAGCTATGGAATCTGTCCATCACTCTGTCTGGAAAGCTGCTGGTATTTTTGAAACTATTATGGGTTCATTGTATAAGTTCATACAGATGAAGATTTGATTTTTGGGTTGGTAGAAAGATGGTGTTGTGAGACCAATACTTTTGTGTTTCCATGGGGTGAAGCTACTTTTACTCTTGAAGCTATGATAATTTTGGGAGGGTTCTCTGTTTTGTGTGATCCTATTTTGTTGCCCCTTCAATCACTGAGTTGGTAGAAATTGAAGATACTCTTGAAAAAGCACAAACAAAATTTATCAGATTGAAGCCTTATAATCATACTCGGTGACTGAATTTTTTCATGAACAGTGGTAGGAATTTTGAGCATGAAGCTATTATTTCTCTTTGGTTATCGAGATTTCTGTTTCCAGGGAATGAGTATGATAAAATAGGTACATATGTTTTTCGTGTAGCTGTTAATCTTGCTAGAGGATCGCGGCTAGCGCTTGCTTCTGCCGTTCTTGCTAGCATATATAGGGACCTGAGCTTGCAGCAACAAACTATGATAATGACTTCATCTAATGTTCTAGGTAGTAACAGAGACGATAGAGACACATTTAATATTCTAGAATTTAGTCTTTGGGCGCCATTGTTATTTATTCAAGTTTGGGCTTGGGAGAGGTTAGTACCTTTGCATCCAGAGTTGCCTTGGAATTGCAATATGGTCAGAGGGGTGAAAATAGGACGGTGGCACGATGGGAAACAATTGGGTGTAATTAATGTGAGGACTACTATTAACTCGTGTGGAGAGACGTTTCAGTGGAGGCCATACGCCTTGGCTGTGGAAGGTTGGTTAGTTTCCAAGTTTTACAAGGAAAAAGAAGAATGGACAGTAGTTGAAGGGCAAAATTTAGATCAAGAAATGAAGTCTTTCGTTCGATGCTTGAGGGTGTATGAGCTCGTTGGTTTTGATTGTCAAGAGCCCTATAGAATAAATCGTGTAGCGATGCAGTTTTGATATGATCAAGACTTCCCTAAATGGATTCCTTTCTCGCGTTCAAGTCCAGATCTTGCCCGGTACAACTATAGCAGACCTATTGATTCTGATTTGAGGTTATACTATCCATCTAGGCTGTTTGAACTAGACGTAACTACACAGTACTTGAAATGGTGGATAAAATATACATTATTTCTAGCTGATGCATTGGAAGGGGTTTCTCACGGACGCAGAAGTGAAAGAAGATCAAAACGTCTTTGTAACCTTAATGATTTTCCGAATTACCTGAAGTTGCTCCAGGTTTTCCTCCCAAGAGTTGTGGGAAAAATGACAACAAAAATTTGTCTACGGGGGTTTCACAAACAATGGCTTGTGACATTATAACTCCTCGTTCAACGGAGAAGCATATTGGAGAACAGTTTACACATCCACTGACTATGTACATGGCGGCAATGGGAGTAGCAGTGTAGTTTCTATAAATAATTAGAAATAGAGTAGATGAAAAGTGTCTACATTAGATGAGACTCCCGTAGAGTCTATATATAGATACAATAAACAAAAAAAGCCTAAACTAACTCCTAGAATGTCAGAACAAATAACGGCTACTAAAACAAACTAACACCTAAATAAATTGAACAATCCTAATTCTAATCAAACTATATGAAGTAAAACAATGTTACAGTAATAGTAAAACTCTATTATGCTAATGTACTGTTATGCCCGCTTAAGTTAGGTGTGAAGAGACAACACATAACTTGGGAAGCATGCGCTGAAAAGCTAGCTTGGACAATGGTTTAGTGAGAGGATCTGCAAGCTGGTCAGTAGAGTGGATGTGCTTTACTTGAACCAAACCATTGTGGACCTGGTTACGAACGAAGTTAAGATCAACCTCAAGGTGCTTCATTTTGGTATGATGTACGGGATTCTCGGCAGTGTACGCAACCCCAAGATTATCACAGAGTATCGTTGGAGCAGCAAGGAGTGACACATGAAGATCTTTGAGCAAGTGAGTAACCTAATTCATTTCAGACATGGCAGAGGCAACCGCACGATATTCAGCCTCAGTTGAGGATCGAGAGACAGTTGACTGCTTACAAGAACTCCAGGATAGGTGATTGAATACCTTTGTAGTCTTGCATTTGAGTGTCATGTAAAATCTCCTGTATATACTTGGACTGATTGAGAAATAGACCAACAACATCCTTATGTACTTCAACACCCAAGAAGTAGTGTAATAAACTAAGATACTTAGAGAATTTTTTTTGGAAAGAGAGGTAACAACCTATTGAAAAAGTGTTTCATCGCTGCCTGTTATTATGAGGTCATCGACATAAATCAGTATATATATAGTGACCTCCATATTATGCAGAACAAGAGAGAATTATCACTCTCAGACATCTTGAACCCCATTCAAATCAAATAGTGAGTCAGTGCATCATACCAGACCTCAAGAGCTTGCCAGAGTCTGTAAATTGCCTTTTTGAGATGGCAGACATAGGTGGGATGATTTGCATCTTCATATCCAGGAGGTTGGGACATATATACGTCTTCTTAAATTTTCCTTTGAAGGAAGGCATTATTTACATCTGTTTGATGCAACGGCCAGTTCATCTGGACAACAAGTGTGAGTACCGTTTGGATTGTGGTTGGCTTAACCACTGGACTGAAGGTTTTGTGAAAATCAACTCCAAGTTCTTGAGTGAAACCTTCGGCAACTAAATGCGCTTCATACCTGTCAATGGAACCATCAGCCTTAGTTTTAATGCCAAACAACCACTTACAGGGATAATATTCTGAGCAAGGTCAGGTGGAACCAATTCCCAAGTCTGGTTCTTCATTAATGCATCAAATTTAGCCTTCATGGCGCCACTCCAGTAGGGATATTGTTGTGCTTGCTTGTGGGTTACAGGGATAAATGGTGCAGGAGAATTCATTTGGGCAGTGTAGTCAACAATTTTTCGTCGCTTAAAGATGTTGTTTTGCGACCTTGTGACCACATTATGACATTCTGTAGGTGGAATGTTGACAACAGGTTCATTATGGGGGAGGTAAACTAAGAGATGGGGGTGGTACTACAGAGGAGGAGGGTGGACATCTTGGATAGATGTGAGTAATTGGTGTGCGACGATTAATGGAGACCACGAGTAGAGGGGGCAGGGGGTCGACTCTGGAAACTAAAATGGGGCACATGAGGAGTAGCAGGGGTATTACCTAGTTCTTGAACCTTGGAGTGATCTGCCTTCGGGTTGTCCTCTTGTGTGGTAGGAATTGAGCTTGAATCTTGGCGTATATCTCGCATTAGTGCAATAGGGGCTGGCAACTTGGTGGAAGCAATATCAAGTGTATTATCATGATAAGAGAGAGTCTTAGGAGTAATTGGAGAAGAAACATGTTCCCACGTTAGAGAAGAAAATGTTTGTTTCAAGTGAGAAAACATACTGTCAAATGAGAAAACATCTTCAAAAAATTTGACATCGCGCAAGAGAAAAAGTTTAGAACTAGTAGGGACAAAACACTGATGGCAACGATGAGTAAGGGAGAAGCCTAGATAGGCACAATGTTTGGAGTAAGGTTCTAATTTATATTGGGCATATGGGCGAAGCCACGAGAAGCACAAGCAATCAAATGTATGAAGAGATGCTTACGCTGGTTTGTCATTTAAAAGGACTTCAAATGGTGACTTGTTATTAAGGATGCTAGTGGGTAGATGGTTTATGAGATAAGTGGCATGATGATATGCAAATGACCAAAAATCGGATGGTTACTCAGCTTGATAAAGTAGTGTTTTGGCTGTCTCAACGAGGTGACGATGGCATCGTTCAACCATGGCAACTCTTTGAGGTGTGTATGGTGGGGAAACTAGGTATTGGATGCCATTGGAATGAACGTAGGGGTCTAGTATTTTGTATTCGCTTCCGCCATCAGTGTAAAGGGTGACTATTTTTTTTATCAAAATATTTTTCAAGTATAGGATGTAAGTTGGAAAAATTGTGTTTAACTTCAATCTTATTTTTTAATGTGGATAACCAGATGTACCTGCTATACAGATCAACAAAAATACAATAATAACATTTTTAATCAATTGAGAGCATAGGGGAAGGGCCCCATAGATCACTGTAAAGTATTTCTATTGGAGCTTTGCTGGACAATGTGTGTGAAGAAAAAGGAAATCGGTGTGCTTTATTACAGCAACAAGAATTACAATAAGTGAATTTGTTTTTCAAAGAATAAGAAAGATTGAAATCATTTAGAATGCGAAATGAAACGCGAGAATGGGGGTGACCCAATCATCGATGCCACAAATGTAAGGAAGGGCCGGTAACAGCAACATTGATGGTTGGCCGAGACAATGACGGCCATTCGTAGAGTCTTGCTTTATTCAGGCTGCACAGAAGAGTTCCCATAGACAGATCCTTCACAAGAAAATTAAAAGGAAAAAACTTTATTGAGGTTAGGTTGTCTTGACAGAATTGAGAAACTGAAAGAAGCTTAGGTTTGATAGTAGGAGCACATAAAACAGTAGAGAGTTTGAAGGTATTATTTGATGCATATAAATGAGTAGTATCAGTTTGAATAATTAGAATCACATTACCAATACCCGTCGTCACGTCCTCGGGTCCTTTGAAGTCTTGAACATCGTGTAGAGAGTTGGTATCGGAGGCAATGTGGTGATATGCACCTGAGTCGACAATCCAGGGATCATGCCTCGGTGTGTTGGCAATAAAGTTAGCCTTCTCTTCAAAGTGGTTATAGGACCGGGACCGACAAACATTTGCTGTATGCCCAAATTTATCACAGAGCTGACAGCGGACTCGTGATGGTTGTTGTGGGGAGTTTTGCCATTCAAAACTATTGTTCGAATCTTGGAGAGTGGTATTTTGAGTGAGTTGTCTGGTTGGGGGACGCCAATTGTTGTTAGTGTTTTGTAACTATGATTATCACGTGGAGCTGATTGAGAATAGGTGGCTCGCTGAGCAACTACCGCAATCACCTGAGAAGTTGTCTTTTGAGATCCTCATGTTTGAGAAACATTTCGTCATCAAGAAGTTTGTCAAAAAGTTCAGGGTAGCTTATTGAAGAGTCGCATGCCCGTATTACTGCTGAAATCTCACGGAACTCAGGACCAAGACCACTCAATATTTTAACCACAAGTTCTTCATTATTAACTGATGAACCCACTGTGGCAAGTTCATTAGATAAAAAGCGAATCTCACGCTGATAATCAACAATAGATTTGTTGTATTTACTACCTCGAATGAGTTGGTCATATAGGCTGAAGATGCGGGTTTGAGATTTGTTCGTAAAATAAGTATGACGTTGATCCCAGGTAGCTTTTGAGTTGGGTGCAGAAGTGACAACAGATGCGATTGTGGCATAAACAGAGGCCATAAGAGCATTTTGGATTAGTTTATCTTGTCGAAACCAATCCTTATATGCGGGTTGGGAGTTTCAATTCCATTGCTGCTGATTGTCTTCGGAGAGGACAGCGTGGTGCCGTCATGATGACCATATAGGTCATGTCCATGAAGTAGCATGGCAATCTGGGTCGTCCAAACTGTGAAGTTGTGGCTGCCAGATAGTTTATGGGAAGTTGAGATGCTGGGTTGAATTGAATCAAGTGTTTAATGACAGGGGAGGCATCAACATTAGCAACGAGGGTGGAAGCAGCCATTGATATGCAGGAAATTTTTTTTCACTCATTAGAGTATTTGTGGCGCTGATACCATGTAAATAATTAGAAACAAAGTAGATGAAAAGTGTCTACATTAGATGAGACTCCCGTAGAGTTTATATACATATACAATAAACAAAAAAAAGCATAAAGTAACTCCTAGAATGTAGGAACAAATAACGACTGCTAAAACAAACTAACGCCTTAATAAATTGAACAATCCTAATTCTAATCAAACTATATGCAGTAAAACAATGTTACAGTACTAGTAAAACTCTATTATGCTAATGCGCTGTTAGTTTCCCCCAAGTGCATCGGGGAAACTGACAAGGAGAATATATCTGTTGAGATTTGCCGTGTGACATTGTGCCTCCTGGTTCAACAGAGAAGCGTACTGACGGGGAAGATGACAGCGATGAGAGTTACAGGATCATAGCCCGCAATCTTATTGACAAATGTGAAGATCTGATGACGGTTATAGATCATCAGCTTAGTGAGTTCAAGAGATAAGTTGCTTCATGCAGGTTATAGAACTTTGAATTGCCTGTTTATTTCCCTTTTGTGTAGTTTACTTTCTCAAGAGATAAGTTTGGTTTACCTATTTTTCTTTTGATTAGTTTTCTAGATTTGGCTGTAAGTTTTATGAATCCTTTGCGAAGAATTCTTATTTAGTCACTGGTGTAAAGGAATGCCACATTCTTTTGTTGCTCAAATCTTATTTACTTCTAACAGGTTTACAAACAAGCAAAGAGACATGTCTAAAACTGCTTTGTTTAGAATTATGTAAATGTATCATATTACTTTGGAAAACAGATTTGACAAGATGAACATAATCAACAATCTTTATTAACTTCTAAAGAGCAATGTTTTTGTTTCCAACTTAGAAATCTTAAGGGACTAATTCTCGTACCTCAACCCAAATGTTCACTAAAACTGTTCTAACAACTCTCCAAGAAGTCAAACTCGCTTCTTATTACAAACCTCACAATAATCAATGACACTAACTACCTAGAACTATTACAAATCAATAACAGCCTTTTTTAAGGACCACTCTAAAATCCCAAAAGACAAATGCAGATTTTGTGCTTGCGAAAAGGTGAGTTCACTCTTTATATATTGCTCATTACATTCCGCACATGTCGTAGAGCAATTATGGGCTAATGCTGTGAACAGGAGACCTTTGTTCTTGGAGATACTAGAAAAATAAATAACCATTGGAACATCACATCTTCACTTAATGACATAAATACAAGAACAAAGTAGACATTAAAATGATGTATTTGTGTATATTGACAAATTCTGGAAGAGCTATTTGATTTTATCTATACATAGATTTTTCAAACATGGTCCGGAGTCTTATATTATTGATATCTACATATCTGATTTTCAAACATTTTTCTATTGTTGCTTCACAAACAAGTTCATTGGTTTCAGATCATTCAACATTTTGGGAAACTACGGTTTTCAAGATCAGAGATAATTCATGAGGGAGGAAGTAAAGAAAGAAGATTTGAGCACGACGACAATTACATATTGATGATATATATAATGATGTCTAATCTATTTCAGTTGATTTATGTCTAAATACAAATAAATCGCATTCACTTAAAGCGTTGTGTACACTCGGCTTTAAGTGATACGTTGGGAGGTGGTGCTCGAGGGTGGTGGTGGTGGGGTGGGGGGGGTATTGTCATGGATTTTTTGTACTTCCGTTACATTTTTTCCCCACCATTTTGAATTATTTTTTCCTAAATCGAGGGTCTATTCAGAAAACCTTTCTATTTCTATGGTAGGAATAAGATTTGTGTACATTTTGCTTTTCTCACATTCATTACCTAGTATTACATTGAATGTGTTATTATTATTTGTATTTAAAAGAAAATATTTTTCAAAAAACATAGTGACCAACCAAACATAACAAAATTAAAAACATTTTCTATATCCTACCGGAGAAACCATAGAATTTCTTATTTCAATGTTAAAAACATACGCCTCCTTCCTCTCTTTCATACCGCAAACTTCATCCTTAAAAAGTTTGAGATGTTAGCATCAACTTTACTTGAAAATGTATGATTACTAAATCCCATTTCATACAACAAACACCTGAAAGTCTTTTTTGTCCTTCAATTTTTCGTGCAGAGACTCTTGTCATCCCTTCAACGAAAAACTCACTCTCTCGGTGAAATTTCCATTCTGAAGAATCAACGGAAGATTCAATCTTTAATGAAAGAGAGGAGTTGATGGTTTTATCGTTAGGTGGAATTCCACAACAACGAAAAGCCCATTTCTTGAAACCCATCGTTTCTACCTTTAAAGGTCCAAATTTGAAGCTTTCTTCCTTTCCTTTTTCACCCGAATCTGAATGGCCATCGAAAATATCTTTTAATGGCTGTAGGCATCACCAGAACAAATGGAATAAATGTGTTGAAGCTATGGAATCTGACCATCACTCTGTATGGAAAGCTGCTGGTATTTATGAAACTATTATGGGTTCAGTTTGTAAAGTTCATATAGATGAAGATTTGATTTTTGGGTTGATAGAAAGATGGTATTGTGAGACCAACACTTTTGTGTTCCCATGGGGTGAAGCTACTTTTACTCTTGAAGATATGATGATTTTGGGATGGTTCTCAGTTTTGGGTGACCCTGTTTTGTGCCCCCTTCAATCCCCTTAGTTGGTGGAAATTGAAGAAAATCTTTAAAAAAATGCAAACAAAACTTATCGAATTGAAGCCTTATAATCATACTAGGTGGTTGAATTTTTTCATGAACAGTGGTAGGAATTTTGAACATGAAGCTTTTCTTTCTCTTTGGTTATCAATATTTGTGTTTCCAGGGAATGAGTATGATAAAATATGTACACATGTTTTTCGTGTAGCTGCTAATCTTGCTAGAGAAACGCGGCTAGTGCTTGCTCCTGCTATTCTTGCTAGCATATACAGGGAGCTGATCTTGCTGAAATGGACTATGAGGTTGGTACCTTTGCAGCCAGAGCAGCCTCGGAATAGCAAAATGGTTAGAGGAGTGAGAATGGGATGGTTGCATAATGTGAAACAATTGGGTGTAATTAATGTGAGGACTACCATTGACTCATCAGGAGAGACGTTTCAGTGGAGGCCATACGCATTGGCTGTGGAAGGTTGGTTATTTCCCATATTTTACAAGAAAAAGAAGAATGTATAGTAGTTGAAGGGCAAAATTTGGTTCAAGAAATGAATTCGATGCTTGAGGGCATCTGAGCTTGTTGGTTTAGATTGTCAAGAGCCTTATCGACCTAATCGGGTAGCAATGCACTTTGGATGTGACCAACACTTCCCTAAATGGATACCTCATTTGCCTTCAAGTCTAGAAATTGCCTGGTACAACTATAGCAGACCTATTGATTCTGATTTGAGGTTATACTATCCGTCTAGGCTGTTTGAAGCAGATGTAACTACACCGTATTTGAAATGGTGGAAAAAAGAAATATTATTTCTAGCTGATGTATTGAAAGGGGTTTCTCATGGACGTAGAAGTAAAAGAAGATCATAACTTCTTTGTAACCTTAATGATTTTCTGAATTACCCTGCAGTTCTTCCTGGTTTTCCTTCCAACTGTTGTGGGAAAGGTGACAAGAAGAATTTCTCTATGGAGGTTTCACAAACAATGGCTTGTGCCATTGTGCCTCCTTGTTTAACAGAAAATCATATTGCAGAAGAAACCGTTTACACATCCATTGACTATGCACATGAAAGCAATGGGAGTATCAGTGTAGTTCCCCCCCGAGGATATTGGGGAAAAAGACAAGGAGAATATATCTGTGGGGATTTGTCAAACAGTGCCATACGAGATTGAGCTTCCCGGTTCAACAGAGATGCGTCACGACGGGGAAGATGACAGCGATGACAGTTACAGGATCATACCCCACAGTCTTGTTGATGAATGTGAAGATCTTATAAAGGTTATAGAACATCATCTTAGCAAGCTCAAGAGATAAGTTGCTTCATGCAGGTTATAGAACTTTAAAATGCCTATTTATATCTCTTTTGTGTAGTTACTTGCTCCAGAGTTTTCTGCTTACTCTCTCTTTTGAATAGTTTTCATATGCACTGCTTGAATAGTCTATTTCTAATTTTGGCAGTAAGGGTTGTCTGCAGTGCTTCATGCATACTTATCAAAAGCTTTATGAATCCTTTGTAAAGATCTTAATTACTTCTAAAAGGTTTACAAACAAGCATAGAGACATGTCTAAAACTGCTCTGTTTAGAATTATGTAAATGTATCATATTACTTTGGAAAACCTATTAACACCAACTTCTTATTGTATTATACATAGAAGCTAAGAACAGAATTGACAAAGCGCACATAAATATCGTGGAAAACCCCATGCTCAAGGAAGTAAAAAACCACGAAATTAGTTCACAAATTAGTTCATTGGCTTCACAAATTAGTTCATTGGCTTCAGATCTTTCATCATTTTTGAAAACTAGAATAGCTGGTAATTAGGGTGTTACAGGCCGGTTATTGGTCTACTCATATACATCTAATTATTTTCCAAATGATTGAAACTAAATATAATATACGTATCTTTGGTGATTTGATTGTTACAGGTTTCGCTTCAATAGCATCGAGGTGTGTTTAAATATAATTGGATCGATCGCGAAAATTGGAGAAGTTCACAAAATCTAATGTTGATGCTTTTTGGGACAATCATACTGCCCTTTCCGTTAACAAACTCATATTTACTAAATCTTAAATAAAATATCTTAAAATTAATTTTTTAATTACAAAAATATCACGTAACTTTAAAAGTGACACTCTCGTATACAGATAAATTGTATTCAACAAATGCGTTTTATTCATAATCACATATATACATATAAAACGAGTTCGTTGAATGTATTTTAGTATTCTTTCAAATTATCGGTAAATTCAAACAAATCTACATATGATTTCACTATTTCTATTGGCAAAAAAGTATTTCTTTTTTCTATAACAATAAATAGCATCACCTTTAATTAATTGAACTAGCTAGGAGATCATAAGTACTTCCTCCTTTTCAATAAAATAATTTTTTTGAAATCTTGTGTGCGCAAACCAACTATGACAACCCATCAAATTCGATGTTTCGAACTTAATGGTATAGTCGAAATTCTCATATGAGGTCGTTTCGATAAAAAAGTGGATTCCGCTCCCAAGGATTATTTTTAGCCAAAACTACTAAGGAATCATAAATGAGTCTAGAAGCCTCGGAAATTAAACGAAATGTCATTCTAGATCAAACTCGACGTTGTGGAGCTACTCGTGCTATCCAAATTTTAATTCAAGTGTGTTTTTCAAGAGAATTGACCAAAGTCAAACTTGACCTAATTTTAAAAAGCTAAAACGCTTAGCTTAATGGTTTAAACTCACAGCAAAATCCTTGGAACTCTAGTCAACTATGTTTCTAACCTTAAATGGTCGTTTCTAAGATCTCAAGACCTTTTATCCGCATTTTTTTTATCAAAGATGACTTTTTAAGTAATAAAGGACTTTAAGTATGAAAAACTATAAAAAATCTAAACAAATGATCACGCAACTATAATGTTAGCACCAAAAAGTCATAAACGGGTCGCTATGAAAATGGTCTAACTGATGAAAGGAAAGTGGTAACATGACAATGACTCAGAGGGTCACTATAGTTGGTTGGAGTAATAACTAGTAGTAGTAAGTTTAATGAAGTAGTACCATACATAAATACCTTCCTTGGAGCAATCAGCGATGAAGCCTCATAGACCATCCTTTGTCAAAAAATTATATTGTACATGTAGATTATCTTTTTAATAAATATAAATTAAATTTTGAACACCTTTGAATTAAGATGTTCTGTTAGTTTTTTATTCCTTTTATTTGAATTCCTTAACATTCTTTAATTCTTCATATCGATATCAAAAGCTAAAAAGATGCCGTAGTCATTTGCCATATTGATTGGAAGTCTTAACAAGATCAAGCACTAAGTAGGTGAATGAGATTGTATTGTTGAAAATATGCACTCACAACCCCGGCACACGAAGCTTTTGACATTCGTGCAAGGTTCAAAAAAGGATCCCACCCTAGGTTTGGGAAAATAATTTTTCCTTCATAGTTTCTTGATAAAGAGAAAAAGATATAAGTTTTAGTAAATGAATACACAATTTTTATAAAACTAACCATCTCTTCAAACTTGAATTTGAAGTGGTTAAACCTTAAATTGTTCTACCAACTGG
>JAOTQR010000097.1:23276304-23287645 GCA_025774065.1 Solanum ossicruentum | reverse complement strand
ACGTTAAATCCTTGTGTTCTCATTTTTACTTTTCTGCTCATATTTCTTTTCTTTATTGTCGATATAATTATAACAAAGAGGATGAGCATGTTACATCTCATGGAAAATTGAGCCCCGAAGCACCAGTCGTTATGCCTAAGGGTAGTAGCATTATCGGTGTTTCATCTCCATTAGTGAGTTCTAATGTTGAAAAGTTGATTTCTCCTGCACCTATTAACACTAACAAACAACTACAAGTTGGTGGTAGTAGTAATTTCTCCCTAAGTCAATTTGCTTACCTACAAGATGACAACATCAGTGAGGAAGGTGACGAAGAGGATTGGCTAGATCACTTTTTTGCGAATGGGCAACTCTAACAATGGTGAAACCATGAGCTCTGCTCTTTATTCCATGAGTTCATATTCTTCTGATAAATCCACCATTCTTGATGTTGAGTTTAAAAGGTGTGAATGACAAATGAAAGTTTTTTAAAAAAAGTTATGATCTTGCCAAGTGGTTGTGACCTTTCCAATAAAGCACAATAAACACTTTTTTGTTTTCTATATATACAGAATTTTTCTATCATTTCAAAATGAGTTTTTCCTAAGTGTTTCACTGACACAGTGGTTTTAGGTATCGATACACCGGTGAATAAAATCGTTCTATCCTGGGAGGATATATTCCATTAACCTCGGGTACTTGAGGGGAATAATTTCCTTAAGGACACACTATGTACTCAATTGGACTCGATTTTTTTCTTGTCAGTTTTTCTTTTAATTTTCTTTACAGATTTTGTTTTCATTACTAGTTTTAGTTACTGGTTTTGAAAACTTGATTAGAATCTTTGTGGTTATTGTTTTCACAAAGTTTATTTTTACAATTTTTTTTCTACAAAAATTTTGTACCACAAAGTTTTGTTTACTGCAAAAGTTTTTGTTCAAGAAAAGTTTTTGTTCTAAGTATTTTAGTAATACATGTTGAACAACACTTAATTCCTACTAAGTAGTGGCAGAGCCAGGTTTATATTTTTCTGATGAATCCACCATTCTTGAAGCGAGGTTTATTAATAAGGGGTTTCAAATAAAAATGATAGAACATATAATTGTTAGCAATTTTTGTAACTCCTTAATCATTATACTAAATATTTAGCTTGTGTCAAAAAGTATCAATACTTTTATAAATTTTTATTAAATCAAATTTTAACATGTAATTTTTCGATAAAAGAGTGTCACCTAACACTCCTCGACAGGGTGGCTCCGGCCCTGCTACTAAGGTTTAATATTTCCTATTCTTTTAACAAGTTTTATTTAAGGGTTTGAAGAATGTTACAGAAGGACAAAATTTCATAACCAATAAAAAGATAGGACAAAATACACCTTGCTCTTTGTACTATCACTGGCTTACTGCCAAATTCTCTGTTTTTATTTTGAAAAATAATGTGTCTTTCCTCCTAATTTACGTGACATTTTTCTTATTTTAAAATTTAAATGAATTTTTTTATCGCATATTTTCATGTGTTTTGTATGTTTAAAAGTAATTAATTTAGTAATAACACTATTTACATAGTTTTCAAAAATTTTAAAGATTCGATATCTGAATTCACAATTAAAATTAAGCAATTCAATTTTGTAAATCTAAACAATGCCGCAAAAATTAAGATAGAGGGAGTACTTTGTGTTGGTTTATGATATCATACGTATTTCGAAAGTCAAATTTTTTAAATGACAATAATTTCATACATAAAATTTTTGATATATTTTGAATTTGTATATACAGTGAATGAACGATTTTGATATTATAACATAAAGGATAAAAAAAATTTAAATGTCATATTTATAAATAAGATATATATCCTTGACACCCCTTCTTTCAACGTGGGTCCAACCACATCTAATAAGAACTATATTATTATATTTGATAGTTTTAAATCGTATTTAAAAAAATCAAGAATAAAAAATTATTTATTCAATGCTCAAAATTTAAATAGTATTACATAAATTAAAATGAAAAGAATATGTCAAACGCACTTTGTACTATCTTTCAGTCTGGGCATGAAAACTAGAAGCATAATGTCAGCTTAAAATTCCATTTATAGGCAAAAAAATATGTAGCTACTTTTTTAGTGTAACGATTTTGTAAATTGCTAGACTTTTTACGTTATATTTTTCTTTTCAAAACATTAAATTTGTCTAGATGATCATATGAATTGGAGTATTTAACTGACACGATGAAAATGTGTGAACTAACCAAAAAAAACTTGTAATTTAAAAAATCAATAACAAAAAAAAAACGTTAGTTTAATTAATACCTTTTACTTGGTATTTGAAAGTAGATAATGAAAAATTTAGTGTAATTAATGTATTTTGATTAGTGTTTGACCATAGAATGGTAAAATGTATGGTCAAACAAAAGTATGGGTGTGTTTGGATTGGAAGGATGTTTTAACTTTTACAAAATAATTTTTTGGAAAATTCATTTTTTATATTTTGTAAATAAGAAAATAAATATTATTTCAAAAGTATTTATATATAATATCGCAGAAATAGACTACAAGCAGGATTGGCTAGGTAGGTGGGGCCTTGAGGGTGACGAGCAGGGGCGAAGGTAGCCCATTGTTATGAACCTCTTTCGATGAAAAATTTTATTATTTATAAATAATTAAAATAATATATATATAATAGATGTCAAACCTCCTTCGACTGATTCGTGTGTCTATTTTTTAAAATTTTTGAAACTTCTTGGTGAAAATCCTTGCTACGTCGCTGGTGGCAAGGGTGGTATTGTCATGAATTGAGGGTTTTATTACTATTTTCTTTTTATTATTATTTTTTATTTGTTATTTCTTGTACTTTTGATATATTTTTTCAGACGGCTTTGGATTATTTTATCTTGAGTCAAGAGTCTATTAGGAACAATCTTTATGTCTCTATGGTAGAGATAAGATTTGTATACACTAAATATATTATTATTATTTATATTTTTAAAAAATATTTTTCAAGAATATATTGACCAATCAAACATAACAAAATTAAGAAGATTAAAATATTTTTGACTTTGGATAAGATTTGCATACACTAAATATATTATTATGATTTTTATAATTTTAAAAAATATATTGACCATTGGCCAATCAAAGATAATAAAGTTAAAAACATTAAAATATTTTTGATTCTGTCACAAGGATAAGATTTGCATACATTAAATATACTATTATTATTTTTATACTCTTAAAAAATATTTTTCAAAAATATATTGACCATTGACCAATCCAAAAATAACAAAGTTAAGAACATTAAAATATTTTTGACTCAACCAAAAGTAACAATTAATGAATAATGATTATTAAAATCCACTTCACACTATAAAACACCTGAAAGTTTGCTTTTTTTTCTTCAGCAAAAAGATAGAGAAAAACTCACTTTCTTGGTAAAAAAGACTCTTCCTTTTTCATCTGAAACAATGAAAAATTCAATCTTTGATGTAAGAGAAGAGTTTATGGTTTCACCATTAGGTGGAATTCCACAAAAAAGAAAAGCCCATTTTTTGAATCCCATTGTTTCATCCATTGAAGGTCCAAATTTGAAGCTTCCTTCACTTCCTTTTTCATCTGAAGCTGAATGGCCATTGAAAGTCTCCTTCAATGGCTGTAGAAATCATCAGAACAAATGGAAGAAATGGGTTGAAGCTATGGAGTCTGTTCATCACTCTGTATGGAGAAATGCTGGTATTTATGAAGCTATCATGGGGTCAGTGTATAAAGTTCATATAGATCAAGATTTGATTTTTGGGTTGGTAGAAAGATGGTGCTGCGAGACTAACACTTTTGTGTTTCCGTGGGGTGAAGCTACTGTCACTCTCGAAGATATGATGATTTTGGGAGGGTTTTCTGTTTTGGGTGACCCTGTTATGTTCCTCCTTCAATACCCTGAGTTGGTTGAAATTGAAGAAAATCTTGAAAAAGTGCGAAAAGAGCTTATCGGATTGAAGGCTGATAATCATACTAGGTGGCTGAAGTTTTTCATGGATAGTGGTAGGAATTTTGAACATGAAGCTTTTCTGTCTCTGTGGTTATCAAGATTTGTGTTTCCAGGTAATGAGTATGATAAAATAGGTGCACATGTTTTCCGTATAGCTGTTAATCTTGCTAGAGGAGCGCGGTTAGCGCTTGCTCCTGTTGTTCTTGCTAGCATATATAGGGACTTGAGCTTGCTGAAACAGACTATGCTAATGGCTTCATCAAATGAGCCAGGTAGTGATGGAGACAATGGAGACAGATTTAACATTTTAGAATTTAGCCTTTGGGCGCCGTTGTTATTTGTTCAAGTTTGGGCTTGGGAGAGGTTGATACCTTTGCGGCCAGAGCAGCCTCAGAATTGCAATATGGTTAGCGGGGTGAGAATAGGGCGATGGCACAATGTGAAACAATCGGGTGTAGTTAATGTGAGAACCACGATTGACTCGTCTGGAGAGACATTTCAGTGGAGGCCATACGCCTTGGCTGTGGAAGGTTGGGTGGTTCCCAAGTTTTACAAGGAAAATGAAGAGTGGACAGTAGTTGAAGGGCAAAATTTGGATCAGGAAATGGAGTCTTTTGTTCGATGCTTGAGGGTGTCTGAGCTTGTTGGTTTAGATTGTCAAGAGCCTTATCGACCAAACCGTGTGGCAATGCAGTTTGGTTATGATCAAGACTTCCCTAAGTGGATTCCACGCTCGCCTTCAAGTCCAGAACTTGCCTGGTATAACTATAGCAGACCTATTGATTCAGATTTGAGGTTATACTATCCGTCTAGGCTCTTTGAACCAGATGTCACTACACGGTATTTGAAATGGTGGAGGAAAGAAATATTATATCTAGATGATGCAGTGGAAGGGTTGTCTCATGGACGCAGAAGTAAAAGAAGATCAAAACGTCTTTTTAACCTTAATGATTCTCCTGTTTTTGCTCCCACGTTAAAGTCGGTGAAAGCAGAAACTGAGGATGTTTCCAATGTTCTTCCTGGTCTACCGACTGAATGTCAACCTACTTACCCTGCTGTTCCTCCTGGTTTTTCAAATTACCCTGCTGTTCCTCCTGGTTTTTCAAATTACCCTGCTGTTCCTCCTGGTTTTTCAAATTACCCCGCTGTTCCTCCTGGTTTTTCTCCCAACGGTTGTAGTAAAAATGACAAGAAGAATTTGTCTACGGGGGATAAGTTGACCAATGTAGTGATCTTATAACGGATATAGAACTTCAGCTTAGCGAGCTCAAGAGATACGCAGGAGATGCTACATTTCAATTTTTTGCTCACTCTCTCTTTTAATTAGTTTTTGTATAGAATGCTTGAATAGTCTATTTCTAGTTTTGTCTGTAAAGATTATCTGCAGTGCTGCAGCATAGTTATCAAAAGTTTTATGAATCCTTTGCAAAGATCATTTACTTCAATTAAAGAAATCTTGTTTAGGCACTGGTGTAAAGGAATGCCTCATTCCGTTGGTTGCTTAAATCTCAATTACTTCCAACAGATTAGCATTTACTCATGTCTTTCAGCATCCGAACAGCTTTGACATCGCATTGTTAGATCCTATGACAGACTGGTAATATATAGTGAAACTCTTAGTCTTATCGCCTGTGTGTGGTTTTCTTCTGTTTCTGACTGAGTTGTAATGCTATTTATTTGTATATATATCTTCCCTCCTGAACTTTGTTACATGCAACTTTCGATTCACATGACTACTCGTATATGCATATGTCTCGCTAGCAAGTAGTATCCATAACGAACTAACAAGCAAGCTTTTTGCTCTCGCATTCAGGAAGTATAGGAGCTGTTCCAATGTCAAACAAAAGTAATTAAAATGATTTCAACTCTGAAAAAGTTAATGCTCACAAAAAGGCTAGACAGCGTGAATTATATAAGTTGATGCAATCTGATAAAAAAAGAAGCCTTTCTATCCTGGCCACCAGCAAACTCAGCTGCTTCGAGTGGTGTCTCCAGTGATGCCAGCTCCAGCACCACCGGCATTATCTACTGTACGGTGCTCTGCAGCCATGTTAGTTTCGAATGACCAGAGTTCTATTACAGTTATCCTTATGGACTAACTCTAATATGCATGGTGTCTAAAACTATGAACATGAAAGTTGTCAAGTGTAACAAATATGATTGATTTCTTGATATAGAAACTGAAGTAATGCAAAAAAATTTCATTTGTAACCCCTCTTGGTCAGAGACTACAGAAAATTTTCTGACAATTGAAGAAGCACAAAATAGACTTGATCAAATTTTATTTCATGCAAAACTAAGAGGAACTAAAAAAGAATTCATTATAGAAACACATATTTGTTAAAGTACGAAAAATTCTAATTTACCATGATATATATAGGACCTTTATGGCAGACAATATAGCAACTCGATCACTCTCCTCTTGCTAATACATTCTCTATCCTCCTCTTAGATACGTTTAGATACGTTCTTTCCCTGTCGAATATATAAATTGTTTTTCTAATATACCTCTTCCCTATGTATTCGAACCCCCTGTAGACGTCGAAGTTTAGAAGGACTTTACAAGATGAGTCTTAATTTCTGTTGGGTATTGCAAACTCCCCCACATCGATTGTGGAAAGAGCAAATGGCCAACTTATAAGGTTGAAATCAATCCAATTAGTACGAGGCCTTTTAGGAGATGCCCAAAACCAAATCCGTGAAAGTTTGGCCTCTTCCTGTCATGTGATGGTACAGGTTGAGGGCTTGGAAGCTACTCAACCTTGTACCTTAATTATTTTATATTATATTTGCTATAATGATATTCATAAAGAGATCAAAATAGGGGTCAAAGAGGTCAAAATTATCCTACGTTCAAGAAATACGCCACTAACAGTCTTTGGATCATGGAGAAATCTCATGAGAGAAGAATCAAGAGAGGAATGGATTTGTACCGGCATCATTAATGAATAAAATTATGTTTTTTCCATATTTTAATTGTGATTATAATTTTATTTCTATTACTTTAAAATTTATTGTAAACACCTCTCTGATACATCCATTCCCTATGTATTCGAATATCTGCTGATGTATCTCAAAATTCATAAATTTCAAAGGATTTTTGTAACTTGAAAAAAGAGTTGGAAATAATATAATTACTTCTTAACATTATGATATTTATATGAATTATCCTTACAAATATACTTTTAACAAATTTAGTTCCTTAAAAAATATAAAAATCCTTGGTTGCCAATAAATAAGAAAAGAAAACCTATAGATAGTAATTACATGCAAATATTGATAGTCTATCTGTATCATAAAAAATAGTGAAAAGGTATGGATTTCACTAATTGTTGATCAACAAAATGGAAGAAAAATGCACAAACTAAAAAGGGCTGAAAAAAAGGTTGAAATTTCATATATAACAAGAGTGATACACTGAATATCAACCCAAGCTCGAAAAGTAAAAAAAATATAAGCACGGATATTTTCTCGATTGAGAAGGTATTGAACTTCTCAATGCACCTCTATCAACTCCTTTTGTGCCTATAAGCGCACGAAATTTAAAATAAATTCATAACATTTTAAAATAAAAAGAGAATATGAAAGTACTTGAGCATATACGAATAAATATTTTTTCTTTTTGCGGTACAAGTGTGATTTTATTTTAGTTGTATATCCTATAATAAGGTGTATAACTAATAGATATATGAGCCTAAAATTCTTACCGAATATATCGTTTTATTATAATTAGTAACGTTACTTTAAATTTTTTTTTTATTCTCAATGAAATAGATTTCGAGTATACAAATATCTAAAAATTATTTTAAATTATAAATTTTAAAATTTTATTTTCTTTAAAAAATCATATCAAGTAAAAAATGTCAAATAAATAAAACAAAAAATAATATTAATACTACATAATATATGAATTATTTCTCTTAATACGCAAAAATAATATTAATAATTATTTCTCTTAATATGCCCTACTCTGACCCGACCCGACCCGTAAATGTTTTTTTCTTCACCTGATTTTTTCCTATTCCTCTCGTCCTCAATTGCCTGGGCAACATAAACCCTAAAAATCTTAGCTTTTGCTCCTCACTTTCAAAACCCTAAAACAGAGACAAATAACTTGAATTCGCCGGCCGCCGGCGGAAAGACAAAAATGGGACTGAAGCTATTTGATGGTGACGATGATGAGCTGGACAAGATTGAGATCAACGAGGAATTCGCCCGCCGGTACGAGCATAATAAGAAAAGAGAAGACTTGCAAAAGCTGGAAGAGCTGAAGAAGAAAGGCATTATTGATGACTCCGACACAGCATCCGACGACGAAGAAGACGAAGAAGAAGAGGATGTGGACCCTTCAAGTAATTTAAAGTTCTTTGATGGTTTGCTTAAGATTAAAAAAGGTGATCCAGTTTTGAATACTAAGGATGCTAAGTTATTCGATTCTGATTCTGAAACAAGTTCTGAGGAGGAGGAGGATAAGGAGAAGGAGAAGAAAAAGAAAAAGAAAAAGCCAATGTATTTGAAGGATGTAGTGTCTAAGCATTTGATTGAGGAAGGTCCCGAATTCGGAGACGAAGAAAAAACGGATGAGAAGAAAGTGAAGACATATGCTGAGGAGCAAGATGATTTGAGAGAGGAGTTTTTGAATGCTGTCAAGGGTGATGATGATGGTGATGAGGACTTGTTTAAGGTGAAAGAGACTGAGAAAGACGAGGAGGGTGACCCAGAGTTTGCTAAGAAGTTGGATGAGTTTTTCGGGGAGGATGATAAGTTGGATGAAGAGACGGTGTTTTTAAAGGATTATTTTAGGAAGGAGATGTGGAGGGATGATAAGAAAAGTAGTAAGAGGGGGGATGAAATGATGGAGGAGGTGGAATTTTCGGAGGATGAGGAGGAGATTGAGAAACAAGAGGATTATGAGAGGGAGTTTAATTTCAGATATGAGGAAAATGCTGGTGATCGGGTGTGGGGACATTCAAGGAAGGTGGAGGGATCAGTGAGGAAGAAGCCAAATGCGAGGAAGTTGCAGAGAGAGAGAAAGGAAGAGAGAATGATGCAGGCGGAAGAGGAGAGAAAAGAGGAGTTGAAACGATTGAAGAACTTGAAGAAGAAGGAGATGAAAGAGAAGCTTGAGAAGATTAAGGAGACTGCTGGGATAGGAGCTGACGGGGTTTGCTTATTGGATGTGGATGATTTGGAGGAGGAATTTGATCCAGACAAGTACGATAGAAAGATGAAGGAGTCATTTGGTGATGCATACTATGAGGGAGATGATATGGATCCTGAATTTGGAAATGATGAGGATGATCTTGAGAAGCCAGATTTTGACAAGGAAGATGAGTTACTGGGACTCCCCAAGGGATGGGACAATGTGGACGAGCCTCGGGATGGGTTTTTATCAACTAGGGAAAAACTTCTGAAAGCTATAGAAAATGAGGGTGATCATGAGCAAACAACAGATGACAACAAAGTAAGCGGAAATGAAGATGAGATTGCTGAAGAAGGTAAGCGGAAGAAGAAACGGAAGCGGACTAATACAGTCATGAAGGCAGTTAGAGAAGAACTAATGGAGGAATACTATAAATTGGACTATGAGGATACTATTGGGGATTTAAAGACAAGATTTAAGTATAGGCCTGTCAAAGCCAAGAGATTCGGGCTTGCTCCAGCGGAGTTGCTAACGATGGAGGATAAGGAATTAAATCAGTATGTCCCTTTGAAGAAGATAGCGCCATATAGAGAAAAGGAATGGAAGGTATCCCGTATGAAAATGCTCCAACTGAAAGATGTGCCAAAATCTAACAAGAAGACAAAGTTTGATAACAAGGAAAAAGTTGAAGATGAGTCAGATGATAGGAAAAAGAAACAAGAGGAATCTACCGGAGACACAAGCAAACAATCCAGACGAAGTAGGAAACGCAAGAAGCAAGCTGAGCATAATCTGTCTACATCAAGGCTTAAGGCATATTCAGCTAACCCGTCAGGGTCAAACAGCAAAAAGAAGTAGCAGCCAGTTAATGGGAAGCAGTTTTGTGTTACAGGTTGTTTATTGAGAATTATTTTGCAGAGTGTTTGTTTTTGAAGTGGTTTGTTCGAATCATATTATTTATTTCAGATTGCAATTCTGTTCTGTGGGAGAGAAATTGTATTTGGTATTATATTAGCTGAAACTATCAAGTACATTTGTTTCATGGTGCTGTATTTTGGAAAATTAATAAAGCAGCTCGGAAGTTTAAACGTCACTGTAGTTGTAAATGCCTGGAGTTGTTGTAGTCTATCTGAATCAAGGAAACGACTTACATAGAATCCTTTAGACTACTGTGTTTCAACTCTATTATCATATGGATGATGGGTCTGCTTTGAAGTCTCTAGGCGTTCTTATACTGAACTTGGATGTATAATAGTTGTGTGATCAAAGACATGTCCTGTATACCATGTATTGGAGGTAGACTCAAGAATAGGTGTGATAGCAAGATCCTTTATGTTTTTCTTCTCCTGTATTGAATCAAAACAATGGGGGAGAGAAAGAGAGCCCCTTCACTTATACCAATAGAGCGGGAGCAGGGGTAAAGTATATTTGTGGTAGTTATGTGTGTTAGAAGTGAACAGAAATTTACTTTATCAGAAAGAGAGTTGGGTGACACAGAACTATATCAAACAACGAGGTGGGTAACGAATTAATTGAACATCAAGTATGCTAGGCATTGAGACAAATCGATTTCTATTATCTTGGCATGTAAAATTGCCTCAATTCATTTACTTCTTTATAGGATTGGTTTTCATTTCTGTGCAACTAATGGACTAAGATCTTCTCTCTTGCATTGATTGCAGTTATGAAGCAAATTGCGGATTACAAGGTAGATATCTGGGAGTTCATGTTGTAGCTTTTAAAGATGCAGATACAGTTCACATGTGGATCTTAGTTTGAAAGAATGTCTGAATTGCTGAAGTCCGCTGTCAGGAGGAGCAAAGTAAATACATGATATCTTGTGTCCTCGAGCATAAACTTTCATTATAAGGAACATGTTTGTTTAGTGGTAGGAGATAGCGTTTTAACAGGAAGCTCGTGTTTATTGGACTTTTGCTAACTAAATTTGCTTCTTTTGCCAATTCTTACAAAGAGTCTTGAGAGGAAACATTTACTGGATTACTCATTTTGATCATAAAACAAAGGAGTTTGCTATATTAGTGTTTGTTCTTTATAACAGCCTTTTTTATTTCAAAGTGTCAGTGTTTGTTCTCCAAGCTGCTAACTTTTGGTATCGCATGTTACTAAGTTGTGTTCTTTTGAAGAAATTGTAGAGTGAAGGGCTATGTTTATTTCCTTTTCTTTCTTTTGCTTCCTTGCTTCTTGTGGTATTACACAATCTTCCAATTACACTCTCAAATTC
>JAOTQR010000097.1:23260056-23276204 GCA_025774065.1 Solanum ossicruentum | reverse complement strand
CAATTATATTTTATTACTCATTAATATTGATGTTGTTTAATAACTTTTATTCTTATTTTCTATTAAGTACTAAATATATATTACTTAATATTAATAATTCAATCCTTGCATGTTTTAAATATAAAGCAGGACGTTATAAATCAAGTGAAAGTAAAAAAAGAGAAATAATATTTTTTAAAAAGAATTTGAGTGTACAATAAAAATGAAAATAAATGTTTAAAAAGTATTATATATACTTAACTTTGATTTTCATCTTACAATTTTTTCGTATATATTTATTTATATTTCGAACTCGCTGAACTAAAATCCTGGATCCGCTATTGCCAGTGAAATCCCATGAGTGGAGTCTAGGGAGAGTAAAATGTACGCAAATCTTACCACACCTCATAGAAATATAGATGTTGTTTTGCGAAACCTCTCATCGCAAGAATTAAGCACCATAAACAGAATATACTAGATATAGAATAAAATGGAAAAAAATGGAAGAACGATTAATAATGAAAAGCAAATGATAGTATGAAAATACGAAAAAGTAACAAATATAAGATAGATAATGACAACGTGGGATATGAAACACGACTACTCCTACCAACCTATTATAACACAAGGCCAGACATCAATCTACTCTTACTAACCTATTAGCCAACTATCCTAATATGCAACCTCCACTCTTTTCTATCTAAAGTCATATCCTCGGAATGATGAAGTTTCGTCATATCTTATTTGATCACTTCCTTTAGTACTTCGTTGGTCTACCTCTATACCCCATGAAATCCCTAACTCTAACATTTCGCACTCCTTAACAGAAGTATCGATACTTCTTCTCTGCACATGTTTAAATCAACACATTCTCGCTTCCCTCTTTTTTTTTTTGTTTCTATACATAAAGATAAATCTTATTTTATAATTTCACAATTATAATAATTTTGAGCAATACTCACCCCATAAATTCACTTTTTAGTCAACAAAATGTTTTTTTTCTCATTTAAGCCCGGAATTCTTGGCTTTAAAATCAAAACAAACATATGTGTGTATATATATACACACATATTCCTAGGAAAAAAAAGAATAATTTTTTTTAAAAAAAATTCATTTCATCACAAAAATATATAAGGGGACAATGCATCTTCATGATTTTTCACCTGATAAACAGGACGTAAGAGATAAATAGTCTTTTTCTCCGGTGACCGTCGCCGCACGGTTCACCGTCGACGGGAAAATTGGAGCTAATTTTTGGTGATTCAAATATAGTCTAATTTTCCTATTGAAAAATTCGATTTGATGATAGAGTTTATGAGTTTCTGTTGGTATAATTTGGATTCGTTTCGAAAAAAATTATCAAATTAGATCGAAATTTCCGGCAAAAATATTTTCATTGTTGATTTTGAGGGTTTTGTTTGTGCCTAAGATATGATATTAGGTAGATTAGTGAAAAGAGGATGGATCCATTGGTTTCCTTGTTGTATGCCAGTGGATGACAGCGTTCATATTGCCTCTTTTGGAGATAGCATCATTCATCAATGCAAAGAAGCCAATCCTCCTCCACAATTTGCCGACATTTCTCTTAAAACTGGTAATTCTTGTAGTTTGTTGTTGGATTTTGCTTGTTAGCATTTTGTATCAGACGATTTTCTCTGTTTTATGTATTATATTATGGGAAATGTTTGGATTTATACCTTGGAAATATCGTAATTTTGCTCTCGATTGTAAGTCATTTGCGTGATTGGTGTTAACAAATTATTGGCCATTGACTTAACGAGCTCCAATTTTATAGGATTACACTGGGTATATTGTTGTTGTTTGACTTTAACGAGCTCCAATTTTGGGATTACAATGTGTATATTATTGTTTTTATTGTTGTTTGACTTTAACGAGCTCTAATCTTGTGGGATTATACTGGCTATGTTGTTGTTGATGACTAAACGAGTTCCAATGTAGAGTGGAGTAGATTGTACATGTCAAAAACTTTGAGAAAAGTGTCCAAGTTTACCTTTTTTCTATATGAAGTATGGTAATTTTACTCTCTGTCATATGTGTTCATGATCTTGTTGTTTACAAATTATTTTGCGCTTGACTTTAACGAGCTCCAGTGTGGAGTGGGTAGATTTGTCATGTCAATATACTTCAATAAAAATGTCAAGGTTGTCACCTCCTTCTATGTGGAATATCATAATTTTACTCTCCTTCATACGTCATTCATGTTCATGTTGTTAACAACTATTGGCGCTTGATGCTAATGAGTTCCAATCTTGTGGCTGGTAGATAAATTCTACGTGTCAAATTACTTTGAGAAGAGTATCCAAATGTACCTTCTTCTGGATGAATATATCGTAATTATACTCTCCATTATGTCATTCATGTTCTTGCCGGTAACAAATTATTTGGCCTTGACTTTTACGAGATCCAATGTGGAGTGGGTAGATTCCACATGTAAAAATACTTCGAGAAAAAGGTCCAAATTTACTCCTCTTCCTTTGACTATGATATTGCCCTATGTTGGAGGCAAATACGAGATGTAATTCCGAACAGCATGTGTATGAATGACTAGAAAATATAACACGGTTCCACTGTGGTCCCTCTTTTACTATTGTTTCCCCACAATTTTTTGTTCATTATTTTTTTGGTTGAAACTTTGTGAATGACTAATGACACCTTTACACTAATATTGCTTTCGATTAAGTCATTGAGTGATTGTTTGTTTTCTGTTTGTACAAAATATTCAGATAGCAGCAGAAGGAGATACATAGCTACAGAAATAGAAAAGTTTGGGAAGGGGAACATTTCAGCTCAAGCCTTCACGTTCCGCGAGTTGTGTCTTGCAACTCAAAACTTCGACTGTGACTGTTTGCTTGGCTCTGGTGGTTTCGGGAAAGTGTACAAAGGCCATATTAAAAGCAAGAATATGGTACTCTCCCTGCATTTCTTTTTTTCTGAAATTGATTAGCCTTCTTTAACTCTAAAAGAAAAACTAAAGGAAAATGATCTAACTATTGTTCTTTTCATGTTGCTTAGGATGTTGCTGTGAAGCAACTTGACAGGAATGGTTTCCAAGGAACTAAAGAGTTCCTAGTGGAGGTCCTGCTGTTGAGTCTTCTCCGTCACTCTAACCTTGTCAATTTGGTAGGATACTGTTCAGACGGTGATCAGAGAATATTAGTTTACGAATTCATGCCAAATGATTCTTTAGAAGGTCACCTTCTTGGTATGCACTCATGTCCGACCATCTCCAATTTTCATTAATTGAATAACTCAAAATATGCATATCCAATAATCCGTCCAAGTAACTTGATCAATGAGTGTCATTGACAATAATATAACATCAATCACATGATCTTGAGTTTGATATCTTCCTTTGTTGAAATTTTCCATTGTTTCGGAGAACTTGGTCCAGATCAAAAGCCTCTTGATTGGTATACGAGGATGAAAATTGCAGCTGGAGCAGCAAGAGGACTTCAATACTTGCACGAAACGGCTAATCCTCCGGTGATTTATCGGGACTTTAAATCATCCAACATACTTTTAGATGAGAATTTTGATCCCAAGCTTTCTGATTTTGGACTTGCCAAGGTAGGTCCAACAGGTGACAGGAGTCATGTGTCCACCAGGGTCATGGGAACCTATGGTTATTGTGCACCTGACTATGCTAGCACAGGTAGATTGACCGTTAAGTCTGATGTTTATAGCTTCGGGGTAGTCCTTTTAGAAATAATCACAGGAAGAAGAGCCATCGACTCCTCCAGACCTAGCGAAGAAAAGAACCTCGTCAAGTGGGTAAGTTTCAAGAATTTCATGTCACTGAACTCCATTGTTTCATTTTATATGGCAGTTTGTTTCAAATGGAATGGCACTTTCCTATATTTGAACATCATCAAATGCCCCATGTGCCCAGTCAAACAACGTCATATAAATTGAAACAAAAGAGTATCGTTTAAGCAATACTCAATTGGAAACCTATCTTTATTTGACAAATTGATGGGCAGGCACGACCCATGCTCGCCGACAAGAAGAAGTTTCACATAATGGCAGATCCATTGCTACAAGGGAATTACCCAATGAAGGCATTGTATAAAGCTCTAACAGTTGCAGCAATGTGCCTGCAAGAGGATGCCAGTACGCGACCTTTCATCAGTGAAGTAGTGTCTGCTTTAGAGTATATATTGAAAATCAAGAAACACGACGATGATCATGAGGAAACTCCAGAAGACACTTGCAAATCACCACCTGCATTACAAGCTATTACAAGTCATGTTGATCGTATTGCAAGTAATAAACCTAATTCTGTTAGAGAAAGATACTAAATCCATTTTTCCCTCACCAAACACTTGTTTTTCTTAGTGTTTTCCTGGGTTTTATGTAGTATTTGTCGGTATAAATGTCCATAGATTTCTTTTTTACAGGTCATTGAGTTACTGATAATGTAAAAATTCTTTTATACTTTCAGTGTATAACTCTAATCCGTAGGAAATCGGATCAGTTACCACTTATTTGTACTTATCGTTAAAATATATTTTAACCATCCTCAGACCCTATGTTTTGCGTTGTGTGTTTGCCTTATATTTTGATGAAGTATATTATTTATCAGAACTCACACTTGGATTATTGGTTACTCCTTTATTTCCCTTTATAATAAAGTTCAACTCAAACAGATTTGTATATTGATAGCGAATAATTTAGCCTTTTTGTATATGGGCAGCAAATTGTACAAATGGAAATATCCATAACTAACGAAACTATAACTATGGAATATAATTAGGTAAGTCGTAGCTAGAGAGCATAATTAAAATATTTATTAATAGTTATTTGTAAAAATTCATCACATTAAAATCTCACCTTTTATATGAGATTAGATAAAAATTGTCCTCTTTAACTAATGTCCACAATTACTTATTAAATAATTTTAACACTAGATAATCCCCTAATTTTCCTAACCTAATAGTCCCTTAAACTTCGGATTCATTTGATCGGGAGTAAGTTATCCCATGATTAATTATTTCACGATAAGTTATTTTATCATGTATATTGGATAACTTATCATATCATTATGGTAAGAATAGTGAGACAGATAATTCAAGAACAACTAGTACCTCAAACCAAATATAAGATAAAATAATTCTATATTTTATTTTGAAATTATTATTCTTCTTATTTCACGCCAAACAACTCCTCAATCAAATGCTTAATGTATTCTCAAAATTACACAACAATACTCCCTCTATTCACTTTTATTTGTCACTATTTCGCTTTTCGAGATCAACTTGACTAAATTTCAAAGTTAAATTGAAGTTGATAAATTTAATATTTAAAATCTAAAATTTATATAATTGAAAATTATACAAAAAACACTATAAGTTGCAATTTTCCTCATATTAATATGATGAAAAAATACATCTTAAAATGTTGATCAAAATTCATGTAATTTAACATCGATAAATGAAATAATATGTAAAAATGAATAACGAAAGTATAAAACTTTGACTTCACAAAAAGTGATTAATTTTCATATAAATAATTATTACATTATTAATATAATATTTTTCACATAGTTCGATATATAAGATAAATGAGACTTGCTCGAGTAATCAAGTCGTAACCCCATAAAAAGCACGGTTAAAACAAGAAACGACCACGTCGTTATAGTCAAGCGTCCGTGCCAGTAAGGCTTAAGCTAAAGGCCGCTCTTTTTTTTTTTCCAAAGAAGAGAAGAAAAAGGGTTTTAGTAGACTCCTCCTCCTCTTCTCTCTCAGTACTGATGATTTCTGTTTTGTACTTCTCCATCATCACTGCAAGACAAACAAGAAAGTAAAACCCTTGTAAAACCCTAAGAAAAGATTCCAACTTTTACAGTTTCAACCCCCTTTTTATTCTTTGGTATTATTGTGTGGTTAAAATTTTTAAAAATATATATAAACATTTGTGAAGTTTATCAACACGGCCGCTCAGTCTTCCCTTTTGAGCTGCACTAGCAATAAGCTAGTTGGCAGAAGAAGAGCTGCTGCTGCTATGACTATGGCATTTTTGGGTCTTTCTGTTCAATCTTCTCCTTTCAAACCCACTCATTATGTTTGGTTTTCTCCTCATTCTTTATCTTCTCGCACTTTTTGGGCTTCTTCTGGTAAAGCCCTTCACAGGTTTGACTCTTTTCCTCACTTTTTTCAACTTTGTTACTGTTAAAGTTTCAGTCTTTATACCTTATGTGTGGTCACTGTTGTTTGATGAAGTTTCTTGTTTTAGACTTTGGAATTTAGGCTTCTTGCTCTTATGTTTTACTGCTGTTTTGGGAGTTTTTCCTATGTGGGTGTTTTTGTGTGTGCTGTTTGATGCATTCTTTATGGCCCCTTTTGGAGTTTTTGTTGTTTTTGTGTGTCCTTTGTAATGTTTGAATTGCTTGCAGAAATGAGTTTTTGGTGTAGTAGGATTTTGAGGATTTACTGGACTTTATGTACTCCCTAGATAGAAACTTGGAATAAAGTGGAGTGATGTTTTTGTATACCCATAATACCACCTTGCTGCTGAAGTTGTTAATAAACTAATTTAGTTACTTAAAAAGTGCTATGGTGGACAGTCTCTGGTTCTAATCCTAGCGGAGGCAAAGATGATGGTAGGTGATTTCTTTCCATTTGTCCAAGCCTAGTGGATGGAAGTTATCTGGTACTTAGGCTTCTGGGAGGTAGTGGGTACCTTGCAGAATTAGTCAGAGGTGCGTGTAAGATGGCTGGACACCACGGTTATAAAAAATGTACTGTAGTAGATAGTTGATAATACTGTTTGGGTGAAGATAATGGACAGGCCAATTACTAGTTTTCTAAGGGGTTGATTGGTGCGAGGGAGAAGTCAAAATAATTTCGGGATATAATGCAGGATTATTTTATCATGTGTTTGGTTAGAAATATTATTTAATTCTAGTATTATTTATCTCACCATTTGTACAACAGCAATAAGATAAGTTATCTCATATATACGATGGGATATCCCAATCCATGGGATAACTTTGTCTATCCCATCCCCCTATCAAACGAACCCTAAGAGAAATGTTAGGTCCCAGTGGAGAAAGATACTAGTGTTGTTTATTAACTCATGTTAAAGGTGGGGCTCAATCTTAGTCTTATTCTAGTGTTTTCTTATAAGCTAGAGTGATTAAGATCAAAATGAAAAATTAGAGAAGGATCCGTTCTGGCTCATATCATTAAAAAAAGAAAGTGTATGCAGGCAAGAGCTAGAACAGCTTTGAAATCCCTTGTGATTACCGTGGAGGGTGTCACTTTGTGTTTTTTATGGGAATGTGGAACTTTGTGATGATCATGAAATATCATCTAATCTTTTTTTGAAAAGAATGTCATTTGTTTTTATCCACCACTGTAATGCTGATATTATTCCCGTTAGATATCTGTGAAGATGTTTTTGATCATGTATGATCTGATGAATTGAAGAGAATTAAAAGCATAACTCCAGCTATTTAATGTAGGTTGCCAAGTCCCAGTTTATAAATAATTGACTGAACCTCTAATTCTTTTTCAATTCCAAATTGAATATCATTTGCAGGGGGGAAGATTGCAAAACTCGGAGTATAGAAAATGCATCTTCCAGCGTAATGGTGGTTGGCGATCCCATTAAACAAATATCAAGTCATGAAAGGAAGATATTCTGTAGTGGATTACAACAGAAAATTGAGGAAGACAGTTACTACGGATGGCATACTGAAATTGATGCTATCAAAGCATTTAAAGCAAAAAGCTCCTATAATAGTTTTAAAAAAATTCCAGCAGCAAATTGCAGTGTTAGTGCCTCCACTAATCAGAAGGTGAAAGATGAAAATTTTGATGTTCCGACTGAAGTCAATTCGAGAATGATGCGTGAACGTATCACCTCTAGTTATTCTGCCACAACCTGTATTTCAGGAGGCAGCTTATCTTCAAAAAGCAAACCACCTTATAACCCTAATAGAGGAGAGAAGAAAGACGTTGGAAACTGGAGAGAGTATAAAAACCAGTCGCCACAACTATTTGTAGGTATCAACCATTCAAGAAACAACGAAGTTACATCAGTAAATAAGGTTAATGGTACTAATGTACCTCATTACAAACCCTTGTCAAAAGGTTCCCATCTTAATAATGGGAAATTGTCAAGCAAAATTATGGAAGCCAAATTGGATAAAACAAATAGACTTGGGAAGGGTAATGCATCTGTTCAAATAAGAGACAGTGTGAATGGGACTGATACCAAGGTAGTTAATGTCAAAACAGAAGGTGTTATCCAGGAGCATACAACTAATGTGGGAAAGAATGCAATTCAATCTATGGCAACTGATTTTGTGAACGGAACTGAGACTAAGATTGTCAGTGATAAAGGAACAGGTTTAGCTCATCTTACCCTCCGTGAGAGGCTAGGTGCAATGTATGAAAAAGTTCATATAGTTGGCAATTTATCAGCAGCCAAGGAAGTTGTTGGCAAGCTTACAAGTCAGTACAAGCATCTCGTCCATGCGTGTGATACAGAGGCATGTCTCTCTTAATTTTGTTTGGTTTTTTATGATTTATTGTGAATCTGTGATCTCCATGCACATGGAGAAATCTGCAATTGCAATTAAATTTGTTGTTCAGCCACTGTAGAGCTTATTTACCTTTTTTGATCATTCATATATAGGTAGCGAATATTGATGTTAAGCAGCAAACACCTGTTGATCATGGAGAAGTTATATGCTTCAGTATTTATTCTGGACCAGAGGCTGATTTTGGTGACGGGAAATGTTGTATTTGGGTAGATGTTCTTGACGGAGGTGGCAAGGACCTATTAGCCGAATTTGCTCCGTTTTTCCAAGACCCATCCATCAAAAAGGTAGCCCTTTTATTAGGTACATTTATTTGGGTGATCTTTGTTCCTCTAAATGCCTTTTCATGGCTGTCTATTGAAGATCTTTGTTCATGGCTGGTTTCACCTAAAGTCTTTGCCACATATCATACCATCAACATACAAATTATAATATGCAGTGGTTTTCTGTAGGTATGGCACAATTATAGCTTTGACAACCATGTCATAGAAAACTATGGGTTTAAAGTATCTGGCTTTCATGCTGACACAATGCACATGGCACGACTTTGGGATTCCTCTAGGCGAAATTTGGGTGGTTATTCACTAGAGGCACTAACAGGTGATTCCTCTGTCATGTGTGATGCTAGACTGGTCCATGCTGAAAGGCTATTCCATGGTGAAGGTTTGTTTGGTAAAATATCTATGAAAACTATCTTTGGTCGGAAAAATCTGAAGAAAGATGGAACCGAGGGTAAAGTAACCGTCATTCCTTCTGTTGAAGAGTTGCAAAGGACTGAACGAGAATTATGGATTTGTTATTCTGCATTAGACTCCGTCAGCACATTGATACTTTATGAGAGTTTGAAGAGTAAACTATCTAAACGGATCTGGACATTCGATGGAGTTCGTAAAGGATCCATGTATGAATTTTATGAGAAATACTGGCGCCCATTTGGTGAGCTTCTAGTTCAAATGGAAACTGAGGGCATGCTGGTTGACCGTGCCTATCTTGCTGAGATTGAGAAAGTGGCTAAAGCTGAGCAGCTTGTTGCTGTGAATAGATTTCGTAACTGGGCAGCTAAGTACTGTGCTGATGCAAAGTACATGAATGTTGGAAGTGACACACAGTTGCGTCAGCTGTTTTTTGGTGGCATCCAGAATAGGTATAAAGCTTTCCAGTACTTTCTTGCAGAGTAACTTAATCAAAGTTTTTATGTGTCTCATAACTTGCATTCTTATAGCACATTTCTCATTCATCTGATACTGGTTGCCAAATAGCATCCCCCTCTGTAATCTTATGCCAATGTGGATATTATTGAGTTTTACTGTATGCAAATCATCCATGGTATATATTAGTTTCAAAAAATAACAATAAAATTCATCCGTGGTGGAGTAGCTCTCCTTGACAAATCCTACAAGGATTGACAGGAGAATAGAATATCTATAGAAGGTGTAGTCACTACACGAAGAACACTGGCGATAATGCAGTCATCCTTTTGCTGATTTTACACTATATCACCTTATAGTGTTGTTTAGCAAAGCTAAGTTTAATTGCTTATCTAAGGTACGTGGGAGGTGCATTTTGTACTTCTTGGTTTTTCAGGTGTAGTGATTTAGGTACTATAGTTGACTCCTCAACTCCCTCAGTTAAAGTTAGGTTTAATAGCTTATCTAAGGTACGTGGGAGGTGCAAAATATATACATTGCCAAAACTCAAGCTCCCACAGAAATGGAGGGAGTTGAGGAGTCTAGTTTCTAAATCACTACACCTGTGACCAAGAAGTGCAACGATCTATATTTCAATCTGTACTTCATGCTTCTAATCTCAATGATATTCCTTCTTTGTGCTGTGCATCTGAGAGTTGTTGTGTCAAGATGTGTGCTGAGATCAATGATTGTTGCTGAAAATATTTGTTGGTGACACTGCATCTTTTCGTGTACACTGCAGCAATGAGAGGAAATACTACTGCCGTCCAGCATCCCATAATTAGAGACCCTTTTTGAAGGATTTGGCAAATATTGGTAGTTCCAAAAGCAGGGATTGTATATAGAATTTATAGTTTTATAAGCTACACAAAAGATTCTAGAAGTTGCAATTTTATTTTCATTCCAAAATGCTATATATCTTAATGATATAGTCAAACTGTTTCGTGTTTTGGCTTTGAAGTGAAAAAGGGATTATAAATTTGGGATGGAGGGAGTACAAACACTTTTCATTGCCTGTATGGATCAATAAAATTATGAAACTGTTGTTAGCTTCTAAGTGACAAGATGGGTCTGACCAGTATAGACAAGTTTCCTAGCTTCAATTGAAGATATCTCCTTAGGGATTGCCATTTTCTATTTAACAATTTCACGTGGATCAATGGCAGCATATAATGTCTTTAGTTTGTTTTTTCCTTAAGATTGTTTCATGCTTATCAGCGTATAAATACCTATCATTTGATGTTCTTTATCTTCCCAAAAATAATTGCCTTACAGAAAGAACATCGATGAGAGTCTACCAAATGAGAAAGAATTCAAAGTTCCGAATGTTGATAAAGTAATTGAAGAAGGAAAGAAGGCTCCCACCAAATTTTGTAAAATCCATCTACATAGGATTTGTGATCCTATAGACACCGAGATTTTCACTGCCAGTGGCTGGCCTTCTGTTAGCGGAGATGCTTTGAAGGCTCTCGCTGGCAAAGTTTCTGCCGACTTTGATCTGTTTGATGAAGTGGATGGCAATGCTGAGGAAGTTTCTGAAACAAGTGTTGATGAAGCTTTAGCTACAAATAATGAAGCTGTCAGTCAAAACCCAGAAGTTTCAGCTTATGGAACAGCTTACCATGCCTTTGGAGGTGGGCAGAAAGGAATTGAGGCCTGCCATGCCATTGCAGCCTTATGTGAAGTTTGCTCCATAGACTCTTTAATATCCAACTTTATCCTCCCCTTGCAGGCAAGTTGCTTTTGTTTTGTTTTGTTCTGTGATGTAGTATGTATTCTTTCCTTATGGAACATCCGAAGTTCAGGGCAAAGTTTACTTGGCTATCAAATTTGTTTGTTTGTTAATCTGCTACCGAGTACTCTTTTTGTCCCATTTTATGTGACGCCTTTTCCTTTTTAGTACGTTCCAAAAATAATGTTACCTTGCTCTAATTGGAAACAGTTTAGCTTTAAAAGTCCTTTTTTACCCTTAATGAAATGATTCATAGCCACAAAAATATCTAAGAATTGTTTTAGACGACGAGCCGAGGGAGTATTTGTTTAGACTTTTATTTTCATTTGGTATGATTATGGCATGTGACGAGTTTTAATGGAGAAGCGTGGTCAGTGAGGATTCATATAGGTGACTCCAACACTTGTTTGAGACTAAGGCATAGTTGTTGTTTGTTGTTGCACTAAGGTCCCGATATGCACCTAGGTAGTTAAGGAGAAAAAAAATCTAATCCGCAACTGATTGTTTAGAAGAATTTTTCTACTGATGGAATAGTGTGAGAGAATGATATTTGCAGATGTTACGTGATGAGACGTTAAGAATAGTTACTGTGTTTCCTCTATTATTGATGAATAACTAATTATTTACCTCGTCTATGGAACCTTTTCCCATTATTAGTAAAGTAGAACTTGTCATATACGTATTTCTGAAAAATAGTTTTACCTCAGGTCCAGTGTGTTTGTACGACAAAAACTACTGTGACCTAGTTATTTACAGCTCATGTTTAATCATGCCTTAGTATGGATTATTATTGTTGTGTCACCACTGTTTCAAGGAGCCCAGGTGTTCACAATCAGTGAATCAAGGTTTTCTATAGGACAGGTCACTCGAGAGCTTTCTTTGGACTCTTGATTGTGATAGGTTAGCAAGGTATTGGAGATGGAAGTATCCAACAAGGTGTTTGGTTGAGATGGAATGTAGAATAGCCATAACACCATGGAAGATGGTTTTGAGGCAAACTGAGTTGAATCTTCCCAAGCCGTCATGTTTTTCCCCAAATTGATGTATTGACTAATTTGTTCTGTAAAAGCATTTCTCTCTCTATCTCAGGGTCATGATGTGTCAGGTGAGAATGGACGGATTCATTGTTCCCTGAATATTAATACTGAAACTGGGCGCTTGTCTGCAAGGAGACCAAATTTGCAGGTATATTTCCATCACTGACTTCTTGACTGTCATGCATTTTGATTCGCAAATATGCGATCAGCTACCGTTTTATCTTGGTTTAGATTTCGACTACCCGCACTTTTCTTTTCAAGTTTTGGTATAAACCTATAAATTTACTAAAGTGTTGTAAATGTTTTCCTTTATCATTAATTGGGCTGATGCTGTATTGCATGGCTCAAAGTAAAGCCATATCAAGTAAGAACTTAAATGGTCATTGGTCATCACTTATGTTCCATTATTGACTAGAATGTTGTTTCAAAGTTTATTTCTTTGCAATACAGAACCAACCTGCTTTGGAGAAAGATAGGTATAAAATTCGTCAAGCTTTTGTAGCTGCGGAGGGGAATTCCTTGATTGTGGCCGACTATGGGCAGGTAATCTAGCTGCTTAACGGTTATAATAGTTAGTATTTCTTGAATTGCTTGCAAAAAATTAACAATTTTCTCAACATTAGTTGGAACTAAGGATTCTTGCACATCTTGCCAACTGTAAGAGCATGTTGCATGCATTCGAAGCTGGTGGAGACTTCCATTCAAGGACTGCTATGAATATGTACCCTCACATTCGTGAAGCTGTTGAAAAAGGGCAGGTACTTCTTGAGTGGCATCCTGAACCGGGTGAAGACAAACCACCAGTTCCTCTGCTAAAGGTAACTGCAAACACTTATTGTGGATTGATGAAACTTTTCAAATAATATGCAGATGGGATAATTGTCGGTTACTGTATTTTACACCTTGTCAGCTACTTCCATCTGTGAAAACTCCACAAACAAGAAATTTTTTGTGAGAAGTTTGATTTGGCAATATTTTAATGCAGTATAATACAAATTCCTTTTCAGGATGCTTTTGGCTCTGAAAGAAGGAAGGCAAAGATGCTCAATTTTTCCATTGCATATGGAAAAACTGCAATTGGACTCTCACGTGATTGGAAGGTACTTCAGCATCTTGGACACAGTATCTTTTTTGTGTGTGTGTAACTGACAATATCTGTTTAATTACTTCATCAAAAAAAGACTGACAGTATCTGTTTAATTACCTTGATTTTTATATGTATAGTTTTTTAGGTCTGTATGAGCTGAATGAATACTATTTCATACTCAGGTATCTGTAATGGAAGCAAAGGAAACAGTTAAACGTTGGTATAGTGATAGAAAAGAAGTGTCAGATTGGCAGGAACAACGCAGATATGAAGCACGTGAGTTCAGACGTGTTCACACACTTCTAGGACGAGCACGCTGGTTTCCATCAGTAAAAAATGCAACTGGATCCGTAAAAGGTCACATCGAACGAGCTGCTATCAATACTCCAGTGCAGGTCCATCTTGATACACTTTCGCCGTATTTTTTCTTGCTTTTGTGTGTGTTGCCATTGCCCCTCCTCTTCCTTTTCTTTTTGATAAGTTGTCTGTACATGTATGTCCCCGTGTATGCCATGCTGACATCTGAAGTTTTTGACAGGGAAGTGCTGCAGATGTTGCTATGTGCGCCATGTTAGAGATATCAAAGAATGCACGACTAAAGGAACTTGGATGGAAATTGCTTTTACAGGTTTAACTTCCATTGTCCTTTACTGGATTCATCTCATTTAGGAAAAGAAAAAACAAATAGTAACAGAAAAACCTTGTTCTTCTGTAATATTTGTGTTGGTACATCTCTCAATATCTGTCCGTGTAGGCTTCACCTACAACTTTCGAGCTCACCTCTTAAATTTGACCTCATGTTAAGTTTGGTCAGATCCCTTAATTACTGTTAATTCGGGTGATAGGAGTTGGACGTTTGCCATTTGTTGTGCTTAACTGCAGACAAAAAGATTATTGCTCAAAAAATTTTTGAATGTTTACTTTTGTTTGGTTGCTTAGATTTATTTGGTGTATGCGGCTTACAGCATTTATTGAGTGTTGTCGTCATTTGATACTGTACTTAATTTTTCGTCTTGGAACAGGTTCATGATGAAGTTATTTTGGAAGGACCGGAAGAGTCTGAAAAAGAAGCCATGGAAATAGTGGTTCACTGCATGTCCAATCCTTTTGACGGGAAAAATATTCTCAGAGTTGGCCTATCTGTCGATGCTAAATGTGCCAAAAACTGGTATTCCGCCAAGTAGATGCTGGATTTCATCAACAAAATACATGGACTTCTGTCAACTCGGCTCCATTCCCTGCATTTATTTTGTGCTTTGAAATGTATAGAGCTTAGTCTAACCCAGTCCAGTTTGTCACAGCAAATGGATGATGCTCGCGACCATCAAACAAACTGCCTTTCCTCCCCTCTCCTTACCCTTTTATGTCATGTAATCTGCTGCTGTTACTCTCATTTTTCAACAGGTGTAGAATATCCTAGCCTGTAAAGACCTTAATTTTGTGTAAATGTAACATATTTTCTCGTGTTTTTGGTCAAGTTGTATGTAGCCTGGTTTTCATATCAAGATCATTGTAAAACTGCACCTTATCATTCTGATGATGTCTTCCCATCCTGCACTAGAATCATCGTATCGTATTATTTTGCTGTAGTTACTATTTGAAATGATTTTTTATGCTTTTACTTCTATTTTATTCCTTTTCTAGACAAATTGGATTGGTTTTCTTAAGCGGAAGGTTTATTAGAAATAGACGCTCTACCTCTTATGAGGTACGGATAAAATTTGTACACACTAATCCTTTCAGATCCATTTTATGGGACTATTAATATGTTGCTATATTATTCTCTTTTATATCAACTACCTTTTTAGTTAGTTACAAGTCTATTAAGCTTATATTGGGACCTCGAAATTTTTAGGAATTTTTTGATATTGTGAAAAAGTAATATATAACAATGAAATTATTTAGTAAATATAAGAAATTAGTGGAGGACCAAACACTAATAGATATTTAAAAGTTAATTAGTTTTGTAAGTGGACATTAGTTCATCAATGAATTATGCATTTGGTGGAGAATTTTGAGATTCAAAGTAGATGCACAACAATGTGTCTATCTATATATTTCATGATGTAACATATTTTTGCTAGATTTACTTAATTGAAGAATTTGTAAGCTTTTCAAATGTCCAAACTCATGAAACAATTCATAAGAGTGAGAATATGCCAAGTTTCAAATTTCACTAATCATTCACAAAGTTCAACGTGAAAATAACTTTTTACAAAGATATAAAAAAAGTTGTGTATCACAGACTTTTGCAGAAATACAACGTAAAATTGCATATAATAGACTTTTTGAGATTGAACTTTTTCCTGAATCCCATGCATAGCAAAAATTGTAGTGCACCTAGTTTTACCTTCTTGATATCTTTATCCATACAAACAAATGAGTCAATAAAGGCTAAAATTTAATTAATAGTCCAAAATAAAGTTCTTCCCCACATTTGCAGCAACAAAAGGTGTGGGTAGGGCCCAACAACAAAAGTTTTTCAAATTATAAGAAATTGATTGATGAATCATATGACATAACATGCTTTTCTGTAGAGTAACACAAAGGTCTTTGAATA
>JAOTQR010000097.1:23237406-23254906 GCA_025774065.1 Solanum ossicruentum | reverse complement strand
ATCCACTGATGTAACTTCATGTGGTTTCTTTCAGTGGTTTTGCAAAACTCTGCACTTGAAGTCTTTCTGCTTCCCGAGCTACTTTGGTATTGACACTCAGAAAGTTATAATGGTTATTTGTGATTCAAGGATTCGTATTGGTCATTTCGTTGGCAATATGACTGTTAGGCGCCTAAGTGTAGTTTGTCAGGAAAGAATTGTGCTGTTTCTTACAACAACAGAGGCTTTCAAAATGTTGGTAAAGTAACATCAGTTTAGGAAACGGAGGACGGCCCAATAACTTCATGCTTTACCAATATTTCACGAGTAGTCTTGCAAAAAGGAGCGGCCCCAATCTGCACAAAGGATTTGGCTTGGAAGGTTTTCGCAATTTATCCCAAGAATGTTTCTCTTCTGGAACTGCCTCTGCTTCTAATGTGTCTTCTGATGATTCTAAGGGCATGGAAGAAGTGGCAGATGTTGTTGGTTCTTCTGAAGCAAAGAACCCCTTGAAGCTAAACTCCGGATCTTTTTACCTACCTCATCCTGCTAAAGCAGAAATTGGCGGAGAGGATGCTCACTTTATATGTACCCTTACTCCAGCCATCGGTGTAGCTGATGGTGTTGGTGGATGGGCTGATCTTGGTGTCGATTCTGGATTGTATGCCCGTGAGTTAATGTCTCACTCTTTAACTGCAATTCAAGATGAACCAAAAGGTTCCATAGACCTAATCAGGGTACTGGAGAAAGCTTAAGTGAGAACAAAAGCAAAAGGCTCTTGTACGGCCTGTATTGTTGCACTCACTGATGGGGGTCTTTATGCAGTCAAGAACAAAAGCAAAAGGCTCTACATTGAAGTTCGACTAAATCCAAATTTGTGCAAAGATGCCCCGCGGCCTAGTTAAGAGAGAAAAATAAGGAAAAACGAAAAACTACTTAGGTGAAGTTCAGAATAGACTGCTCTTTGTATTTCCACTAAAAAGTAAACGGAAAAATGGATCTTCTTTATCTACAGCAGGATTATCGCCCTTTTCTGTTTTATGAATGCCAAACCCCAACTCCTTGTCTGTTGATACTTTGGGTCTTTTCACTGAAACAAATGCAACATTATTCCTTGATCCGTGTTTGGCCTTTGAAGGATTCTTCTCAGGTGATGAACTTGGAAGTGCTCTGGCTTCAGGATCATCAAAATTATTGCCAGAAGGTCCTGCAATAACTGAATCAACTTGAGCTCGAGATTCATCATTGCTATCTTGGATAGGATCCTCCAAGGAATTTGCTTTATCTTTGTCCATTGTAGCTTGATTATCCTCAGCCGAATCTTTAGAGGTTGTCTTTCCAGGTTCATCATCTACAGAACATCCGAGAAGAAGTTATGCACAATATTATGGGTGAATGCCACTGAAAATCAGTAACAAACGGAGAACTTGACTGCAGGGAGTAAGAAGCACTAAATATGTGTATGCACTAGAAAGACATGCAAGAGACACGTATTCCATGAACATACAGGACAATAATAAACTCTCCCTGGTAAGACAGAACTGTCGTCAAACTGGACGATAAAAACTGGTGTCTGGGAAGGCTGCCTACACTACACTCCCTAAGGATATGGATGGCCCTTCCACAAACCTAAGGTGAATGAGGGATGCTTCGTGCACTGGGCTGGCTTTTCTAATGATAAAAACTAGCAAACAGAAGAACACTGGATAATACTATCTCAAAATGGAATTATCAGGTGCAACCTTGAGTTCACTTCTATCTCAAACTGATAGAATACGATTTGATAAAGAAAACAAGTCAGTGAAAAGAATTATTGGTTCATGCTTACCTCCTAGAAAAAGCTCAATGCTTTCATACTGAATCTTCGATGCTTCCACAGAAACATCTTCTCCAGCCTCCTTTTCCTGGCTTCTGATGTCTTTCTGATTTTCTCTCACAACTAACACATACTTATCAGATTCCCAACGACATTCGAGGAAGACCACCTGCTGCTTTTGTGGAAAGTATTCTCTAAAAACCTGCAATGCGCAAAACATTGAACATTTGCTTCTTCGATTTCATGTGTGAGTTGTTATTAATGACTATCAAAGTTCACTCAGTGATGGGATCAACATGTATATTTTATCACAATAATCATTAATCAGCACAAAGACGAGCATCTAGTATCTTGTTCCACTAATTACTTTGAAAAACATCATACTGTTTGTTGCCAACATATACGAAGCATGCACACGCGTACACACATGTAGAGGGGTAGTTGGTTGTTTGGGGGTGCTAGTAACACCTGGTGATTCCAAGCAGTTGGCATTAAACAAAACACAGTTATCAGATAAAGTATCATACTGCGTGCAGTTCAATACGTCAGAGGGTAATTGGAAACCCTTTTGACATATTTTGATCAAAAATTACAACAGCTTGGAAATCTGTCAAGTCTATGCCATAAATACTGAGATGAACACTAGAATCTTTGAGAACTCCAGAAAATCTGAAAAGAAAGTATTGTAAGATATCATGCACACTGGAACAAGTAATCCATGTAATATGAAGCATGGATCCTAATCAGAAAAACCAGCAGATATCTGTGGCTTGAAAGCTGGATCTATTAGCCCTGAAAAGTAACTCGAGATACTTTCTCCTAGATAAGACATCCAAATAAGTATCCTATTTTCCCTATCTTAACACTGTACCTGCAAGTAGTGTGCCTCTCACAACTTCTCTAACTAATTCTTGACCTTACCAGAATTAATTAAAGTATTAAACTAATCAAAAGAGCAAGTTAAACAAAGGGAATATAAGGAAGGAAACTAATTTCTTCAATTGCACCAGAAAAACAGAAAGAGGTCAGCTGCAAAGAAACAACCTCAAATCCATCTTGAGTCAATTTTATGGCTTGTTCCCTCTGAGATAAAGAGGAGACATTGTTGAAGACACAAACAACATCTAGAAGCATCTGCAATGAACAGAGAAAATCTTATTAGAATTTTTCATGTTCAATCACCAGATATCCTTACGAAATCTCTCGACATAAGATTTTCAATTCCTTAAATATTACATGCTCCTAAAAGAGCAAAAGGTTGCATTTCATACATGATCCATTCCCCTTGGCTTTTGAATTAGATTAGTTACTCCACACAATAAGCTCCAGAAATTAACAGACTATAGCGTCTTCTACTGGAAACTAGAACTTCAACAAACTCAAATTTCAAAAGAACACGATCCATGTTCAAGACCTTTACTATAAATAGTATGACTAAGGAATGAGCTTTTAAAATGATTAAAATGGGGTCATTCTTTATGAGTGCACATACCATTTCACACTTCAGAAAATGATAAAATGATCCTGAGTATACTTACTTGCTGAACTAGAACTCTTATTCGGGCAAGCAAAGACAACACTGTCAGCGAAAATCCCATAAAAAATGTTCGTGCAAGAAGCGTTGATATTTCCCTGTCTACAGTTAAGGGTAAAAGCAATCATACATGGCTAAAAAGCCACATTGGAATTTGCATAAAACAGGCATTATCGAGCATTTACTTTGAACTGAAAGACAATCAGCAGAGGGTGAAAAACAAAGTCGAATTACAAAATGAGACCAAACCAGGACATATGAAATTATGAAAACATGGAGAAAAAAAGAAGGTAGAAAGGAGGTACAATATATATCCAACTACTCTAATTTATCAAACCAATACGTTTACGGAATATCAACTGTGCAAAAATCAGTAGTTTGAAGAACAGAAGAAGTTTGCTATATGTAGATAGTAAGCACTCAAGGTGTTTTAAAACACACCCTCGTTTTACTCCAGTCACCTATACACAGCCAAAGAACTATGAAAGAAAATAAACAACTCAAGCTCTTCCTATTACTTAAAAAGATGTAACAAGTCTAAAAAGAAATCATCAATGGCATTAATGGCCATCAATTGTCATAAGTGAATCTTATCCCATAATCAACATATAAAATGTAGCGTTAGTATGCAACACAGAAGCAAGAAGGATACGCAGCGGCCCTTAACAATGGCTCAACCATCTGCAAGAAAGAACAAGTGAATAAGGGATTACTACTTCATAAAATGACAACTTCAAGTTTTACTTGTCATATGATTCTTATTAAGCCCCGTATGTTAAAGACACTTGGCTCGATCAAGAGAGAGAGAAATTAGCATTCATTTATTTATATGGAATAACAATAAGCATGCATCAATCCTAGGAGAATTAGGGTCAGCTACATGAATCATCAGTATTCTCATTGTTCCATTTAGACTCGTCTCTATTCAATTCCTTTAGGTCCTCTAAATAGAAGTACTCTACATTTTCTACTGGTATACGTAAAACCTTGGTGCAACGATAAGTTGTCACCATGTGACCTATAGATCACAGGTTCAAGCCCTTGAATCAACCACTAATGCTTGCATCCAGATAGACTGCCGACACTAAGGAGATGCGACCCTTTCCAAGACCAACATGAATGCAGAATGCATCGTGCACTGGACACCATTTTTTGTACACGAAAACTGTGGCGTAATGCCAGTAAATGCTACCAGGCGATCTTTAATAGCATGGTAGGCTGAGACTGGCAATTCAATATCATGATTTACTGACAGACTTGGATGAGTGGTTTCAGATGCAAAACAAGAAGAAGAACAAAAGAAACAGTAATACCTGCGACAACAGATGTGCAACCCCTAAAAGTCGCTCTAGAAAGTTATATTTGCCACCATTAGATCTTCTCCTCTTTAGGCTGAGGCCAACAAAAATGAGGGTGAAAGTTCAATATATATAAAATCACCATAAGTAAGAACAGAGGCAGCGAGAATTTGTATGTATAGTTTAATGGAAGAACAAGACAAAAATAATGGCAATTCTGTTATGACACTGGGATCAGTAAAATTAGTCTCGCTTGTTACTGGTTATAATATTACCCTTCAATCTGTCGGTTAATAAAAAGATCGATCAAACTTGCAAAAAAGTTGTTAAGCTCACATGAACAGTACTTTTAACAACAGCATGACGGTAAACTATTTTAGTAAAAAAATGGGTAGAGAGAAAGCAGCATTCAACTATCATAATCAGTGAGCACTTCACTGGTAAGCCATACAAAGAGATGGATGATTAGTGATACCAATCATATAAGTAGAGAAGACAATTTCAGTTTCAAGCTTCCCCTGAATGTCAGTTCAGTTGTTTCACTGACAGAAAGTGGTAGACATCAATATAGAAGCAAAAAATTGCAAGAGTATGGTAGGACTCTCTAATCAAAATTTAATCATTGATAGATATGAAAAAGTGGTATACATTTATGATGTAATAATTCCCAATATTGGCATACCATCACTAGAAATACTATAATAATCAAAACCTTAAAACAGAATATACGTACTTTAAAGGGGTCAAAAGTACCTTTCCAAGAGCTGCACTTTTTGCTTGGGTCTTTTTCCAAAAAGAACTTGAAAGGAGGAACTCAAAACCTCCTCCAACTTAGCTGCTTGGAGGAGCCTCAAATCTCTTCTCACCTAATATCATTAAAACAAACATATAAAGTAAGCATTGGACTTAGGACAAAAAACAAACCCCATCAATCCCCTATGCATTGCACTTAGAACCAAAAGCAAACCCTATCAACCCCCTATCCATATAAAACAACAACATACCTAGTAATATCCCACAAGTGGGGTCTGGGGAGGACAAATTGTACGCAGACCTTACAGCTACCTCATAAAGGTAGAGAGGCTGTTTCCTAAAACCCTCAGCTCAAAACCCATAAGTAGAAAAACCCCTATCCATATACATAACGAATAAACCTTTGTAGGGGTATTGGAAATAGGACCATCTTCTATGATAGTTCTTTTGTCATTAAAACAAAGCAAAGTCCATTACAACAACAACATACCAAGTGTAATGCTATAGGTGGAATCTGAGGAAGGTAGTATGTACGCAGACCTTACCCTTATATCACGGAGGTAGAGAAGTTTCTAAACGAAACTCAGCTCAAGTAACGCATATCAAAGCAGTTTGAATATAGAAATAAAGACACAGCAAATAACAGGGAAAGCATTATATAGCATTCACAAGACAAGAAACAATAGCAAATAATGTGATAACCAAAGCATATGAGACAAGGAAAGATAACAGAAACCGTAGGACGAGAAACTACTGGAAATCAGGCCATTACACATGCATATATCATATATGAACGAATATTCACAAAAAACAGTACAACCTTTAAGAGGTACTGAAAATATGAGCATCTTCTATGCTGATTCTTATTTTTGTAAACGAGCCGATCGAGAATAGCAAACTCTGTCTGGAGCTGACTAGCAAAACTATTTAGCCTCTGCTCAACTATTTCCATCTCTGAGCCCATAATTTCAGCTGCGACAGAGCAAAAATATAATGAGACTTTACAGATTCAGAAACTAAGTAGACAGCAAAAATACTTACGGCGGCGGCGAGGACGGACGGCGACCGGCGACTAGTGTGCTCCGAGCGGCGAGCAGTTACAAATTTGCAATAAAAGTTCGGGTTGAATTCGTCTAACAAATAGGGCTAAGGAAGTTTGATGGATGTGATATGGGCTAAATGGGCCAAAGCCTGAGGTTAATATTCATTGGGCTACTCCATAATCTGTTTAGCGAAAGTTACGCGGATAAATAAATATATACTAGCTAATAAAGTTATAGTTTGAATTAATTACGATTTGCTGCAAACATCTAGCTATGATTATAGTTTAAGTTTTGTATAATTAGTGCGACTTATAAAAACACTGTACGCGAATCAAATTTTATAGTGAAATATACAAACACTGTGAATAGTAGTGAATTATACAAATGTTGTGCACGCATTGTATAACGAAATACACTAATGTTATACAACACTGTGAATGGTATAGTGAATTATACAAATATATATAAATATTGCACGAATTATATAAATGTCGATGAAATGTAATTACCCAAATTATAGCTATGAAGCATAATTAGGCGTTATATATTTGTCGTTTATGAAATTTGCTCGTTTATTTATAACCATTTTTGAGAGGCTTTATAACCAATTTGCTCTTTTTTGTTCCTCGTAACAAAAAAGACAATAATCGATGGATATAAGCATGTAAATGTTTGTATTAGGATATTTCTCAAGCTATACTCAACATGACTTCAATTTCTAATGACTTTGTGCTTCACTAGGCATAAGTTTAGTTATTAAAGAGAAACAACAGCAACATATCCAGTAAAATTTCACAGTTATTAAAGGGCAAAAACTTAAAATTAAATGCATTTGAAAGACAAAAATTATAGATCGTTTATGCAATTTTAACATATTAAAAAGGGGCAAATATATAGATAGTCACTTGAAGGATACTAGACTATACTAATTTCCTGATTGTAATTATGTGAAGAGAGGGATCTGAATCATAGAAGAGTTGAAAATAAAAGTAGTATCGAGTCAGAATATTGATAATAAAATTACTTTGGGCATTGAGAGTTTTTTTCCAGAACGAAATACTTTAATATGAATCTAGATTAATTGTCTCGTGACTAACATCAAAGAGGAGGTGAAAAATATAAAAACAAAAAGTTGGAACATTAATTGATTGAGTTCATAGTTGAAATGTTGCCATCATATTAAGATATTAATCTCTTTATGACCATGCGTAAATTTTACAACTTCATATCATACCTCAGTTATTATTATTTTTGAACTATAGTTTATCTTATCAAATGAAAACTATACATGTATATGTATGATTCTTTTTTTTTTATTATTATAAATTGTTAGTTAAAATGAGAAAGATGCTTAATGGTTGTCACATCATTATCTCAAGCCAAACTAAAATAAGACATGTCAAAGCCATCTATGTCATGGGTCTCGTGTTTCTTACGAGTTCCAACAAAAACAAGAATCTATAATCCACACGATAGATATTTTTCGAAAATTAAATTTTTAAATTTTAAATTAATAATAATATAAATATTAAATTTAAATTAAAATTATTGAAATAGAACGAATAGTATCTGACCTTATAGCTCTACCTAATTATGCATGGAAAGATGCTGAATTCCAATTAAAGTTATTGAGACTGACCAAACTCAACAATAACAACAACATTACCCCGGTGTCTCAAAAGGCTCCCGTCCATTGCGGAGTAAGGAAAGGTCGAATGTACGCAGTCTAACTCCTATGTTTAAAAATATAGCGCGACTGTTTCCGAATGACTCATGATGAGCGTCGAAAGTTTCATTGACTAACTGTTGCTTCACAATTGAAAGAAGCGTAAACAGTTTAAAGAGTCATTTTGTTTTATTCCATCATATCGAAAACTAAAACATAGTGAATTTTTGGCTCCATCCGAGATTGATGGACTAGACTGACCAAACTCGTATTCAAAAAATATAATTATTGTAATACTTTTCAACAACCATAATTCTTTAAAAAAAAAAAATCTCCACATTTAGTTCATACGATGTTTGTCTCTTTTTTCCAACTTTTGCTTTTACACCAAATTAAAATATTGAGCAATCAATTTCTCATCAAACGAGAATGCAATAAATGAATGTTGTAGTTATTATAGCTTTATTTTTATTAATTTCTCATAATAATTTATAAAAGTGAAAAAACTGTTTCACCTAAAGGCAGTTTACAATTCAATAATTAATTAATTATATAACTATGTTAACACATCTAACGTGGACCAATACCTTCTGATTATTTTTATTTAATTATAGTAAATTGCATTTGTTGTTTTTTGGTTGGTTATAATTTATGATATTATGATTACAAGACCTTTAATTATTTACTTAATCACTATTTTTTTTTTAATATTTTCATATATAGGAATATATACTTATGTTAGAACTTATGCGTCATAACAAAAAAGTAGGATCATGATTAATAAATAAATAGTATAGTAGTTAGAGATGGGCTGACCCATCTGTATTGATATTTGTCGCGTAAACATGTATAATCAAGCTATATTTAATTTTTGAGTGTATCATAATATATATGCATAAGTAATCTACATTTCTATGACTTTTAACAAATCATATTATATAGTCGCGTATATATTTTATGATTTTTATCATTTTTTATGTAAATAAAATATAACTAATAAATTAATTTTGTATATATTTAAAATTATTCCGCTAAAATATCTAAAATAATATCAAGACATGTATCAATCAAAATTTACAAAACATATCATAGAGGCTCCATTATTGAGATTATTGACCTTTACTCTTTTTTTTGTTTTTGTTTTTTGTTTTGCATACACGTGTCTGTTCTACATTAATTTTCATTCATCAAGTAGTGTTGCCTAACAATTTCACTTTGATTAAAAGACTGCAAGGAAAATAGAATAATATACGTTTTGTAATATAACTTACTCTATTATTATATATCTTAGGACTAGGCCAATTATCGCGGGAGTTGATTAAATATGATATACTATAACTTTGTATCACGGAGGACATGATCTTAGATGGAAAGAAATGGGGGTCGCATATTAGGATAAAAGGCTAGTAGGCTTAGTAGGGGTAGAATGATATTTTGTCTTGTGATATAGTAGGATTGTAGGATTAATCGTGTCATTATATATTGTGTTATTATTGACCATCATTTATTTTGCGAGTTATATTATACTTATGAGTTTCCAAATGCATTCTGCTATAGTCGTTTTTGTATCTAGTATTTTTTGCTTTCGGAGCTAATATATCAACGTTGAGAGTTTTTCGGAAATAGCCTCTATATTTTTATAAGGTAGTGGTAAGGTACGGTACATTTGACTACTTGTGGGTACAACAACAACAAAACCACTGAAGTCCCATAAGTAAGGTTTGGAGAGGGTAAAATGTACGCAAATCTTATCACTACTCATAGAGATAGAAAGGTTGTTCCTAGAAGATCATCAACTCAAATATATCAACCTAAAAACAGAAAATACTAGATACAAAAACGATCATAATGAAAAGCAATTGAAAACTCAGAAATACAATACAACTCGCAAAATAAATGACGGTAAATAACATCATATATAATGACACGACTAATCCTACAATCCTACTATATCACAAGACAAGACATCATCCTACTCTTACTAACCTACTAGCTTTCCCTAATACTCAACCACCGCTCCGTTCCATCTAATCATACATATCTATTGTTGATAAATCATTCTTCTAGGTTTGGTACCCCTACTTATCTTTTCTCATTTTTCTTCAATTTCCAAACATTGCTACCAACACAATGACTTCATTATAATATCTAAAAGTTAGGTGACTTATAATAGCTAGCAACCAAAGTCCATTTTGGAAGTTTGAACACCTACCCTACTACCCTAAATAAATTAATAAAATAGCAAATAAGGAAAGTAAAAAAAAACATTCTTAACATTTTTTTTTTTGTTATATGAAAATTAAATAATTACTCAATTAGCTAGAAGGTCGTTATAATTGTATATGTGGCATGTTGGATTCTTCATGGTCACTCCTTCTACCTAATTCTAATTAAAAAAATTAGTCATAAATGCATGGATTATTTTTCTTTGGATAATTAATCTATAATTTGAACTAAAGTCAATTTTGTATTTAATTTAATGATTGATTGAAGAATCTCACGTAAATTTATGTCATATTCATTACAAATTAAAGTTGATAATGACATTTGACTTCTACATTTTCTGTTTAATACGCTAATTAGTGGCAGCTTCTAGAATTTTACAATACAATAATTATAAAATCTAAGGAAATTTCACAAGTTCACTTAAAAAAAAAAAACTAAGAAAAGGAATGTAAGTTAATATGATTCGGTTATTCTCATCAATTCGGAAAAATCAAGAGGCGAAACTAAAATTTAAAATTTATGATTCAAGATTCACTGCTTGATTCATAGGGACGACTCTAAAATTTAAAGTTTATGATTCAAAAGTTACTCTAAATTTATGTGTTCTCCTTGTCTTTGCCCTTGTCCTTAGCCATTAATCATATATACTCACTCCGTTTATTTTTAATTATTAAAATTTTTCTAATTTGATTTTCATTTGTTATTTTTGACAAATCAAGGTAGGACAATTTTTTTTCCTATCATACCCTTGATTTCTTGTCGTTAAGTTAATGACTTTGAAGATATGATGAGTGGATCGTATCAATTAATAGATAAAATGATAAACTTACTATATCAATAATTATTTTCTTAATAATTGTGTTAAGTCGAAACTTAACAACTAAAAGTGAACAAAGGAAGTAGTTAAAAGTTGAAGCAATAAATTACTCCATCTCTTCACCTTTATTTGTTACTATTTCACTGATCGAGGTCAAACTATATGAAGTTTGATTTACAGTTTAAGATGTATTTTTTAATCATATTAATATGAGAAGAATTGCAATTTATAGTATATTTTTCGTATAGTTTTCAACTATCTAAATTTTAAATGTCAAATATTAAATTTAGCTACTTCAATTTAATTTTGATGTTTAGTTAAATTGATCTCGAAAAACAAAACAGTGACAAATAAAAATGAAAAAGTGAAGTGAGTAGATAAAAGTTGAAGCAATAAATTAGAAATTTTATTTTTCAAATAATCATTAAGATAGAAAGAGTCCACATATTTTGCTTATACTAAAACTTTGTAAATACAAAATAATTTACTAACAATAAAAAAATTTTAATCACAAGAGGAATTCGTAATCGCTATTCTTTTGGTGCACACAGAATAAACTCTCACTTCTATACAATAGCTCACAAAACACACACAAGAGGTAACTTGCACTAGGCAAACTCGATACGACGAAATCGATTCAGAATCTCTTGCACCTGAGCAAATGTAAGGAAATTTAAATTATACATGATTCATGAACAATTTTGAATCGTTTTTCAAGATTGCATTTCATTTTATAATATATTCTCAATTTATGTGTGTCTAGAACTTAAATTTGTTGTTCAAAGTATGAAACAAGATCCACATTGTGAAAGGAGTAGTAAAAAGAAAAAGTTATGGACCTCATTAGTAGAGCACAAATGAACTTTATTATAATTCCAACAATGCTTTTGTGGAAAAGCACATAAGTATGAGTCATTCTTGTGCTATTTTGCAGCTTTTCTGTTTAACTTTATTCTCTTAAAATATCCTATGATCTGGATCCACTAATCAAATCTTGACTGTTTCTCAATAAAAAATAAAATAAAGTAAATAATGAATGTTTTTAATCTTAGGATGGAAAAATAATTTCTATTCTGTACGTACTTAATTTATATGATATTAATAGATTTATATATATATATTTTTAAGTTTTTATATTATTTATTATTGTGACTTATAACATATTCTTTATTATTTTAAAATAATATATGTTACTTATTTTGTTTCAATTTATGTTACACATAGATAATTTTGAGAGTCAATTAAAATTTGTATTTATTTTATAAATATTTTAAAATGGTTAACAACTAAAGTGGAAAAATGATTTATTAGAGATAATATTGTAAAATTATGTCATTGAAGTAGACACGTCAATCGATAACCTGCCTTTAAAAACATGATTTATTCAGAATAATATTGTAAATTCATAGTTGAAACAACTAAAGAAAATAATTAATAAAAATGGTGTAGTAAAATCAAGTAGCTAAAACAGACATATTAAGGGACAGTGGCTTTTAAAAAAAATAATTAATTAAATGACATAAGTTATGGACTCTTAATACAAACCTAAGAAGTCAAATTGTGGCCAAATTCTTCCTCAATAGATACTTATTTTTTAATTCCACTTCTTTTATTCTTCCCTTTAACAAATTCTAAATTCTTTTTCTATTCCATCTAATCCATTTTATGGTGTTTTTTTCTTAATCTAATCCATTTTATAGTCCACATTACCAAAAATATTCTTAACTAAAATGACCAAACTACCCCTACATGACCTCTATATATTGTAGGAAGTGCCTAACAATTGACCTATATACCCACGTTATATCAAAAACAAGAACAGGACACCGGCCGGCAACTTGGACGATCTCGGTCAACCATTTTCTCAGTCTTAATCTTTGTCGTCTTCTTCACAAAGTCCCAAAAAGAAAATTCCAACAAGAAAAAGACTGCCAAAATGTGGAACCCAGAATCAGGTTTTATGTATTTTCCTCATGCCTCAGAAAACCCATGAGTTTTCACCGGAAAAAATGACTAATATCTGCCGGAAAATAGTTCAAGTCAACATTGAGTGGAAGATATTTGATAAAGCTTCAATCTTCAGGGACTTTTTTCGTTTTATTTGGGAAAGGATCATTGTTTGCTCAACTGGCCGGAAACCGGCGAGGTACCGGCGTTTGTCTCGAAGAGGTTCACCGTCTCCGGCGTCCATGGAGGAAGTTGAAGAGTATGGGGTTGGTGGTGGGGAAGGTGACCCTTTGACTGCAACTTGTAGTGGGTATGATAGTGATTCAGATTTAGTTACTTTGAAGATCAGTATTTTGGGTGATTGCCAGATTGGTAAAACAAGTTTTGTGGTAAGTTTGATATAAATCTCTTTCTAGATTATGTTATTTTGTTACTACTTTTTGTAATATTGGTGGTGTAATGAGATACTCGAGCGTGAATTTTGAGTTTATGAGTTTTGAATTCTAAAGAAAACGTGAACGCAAAGGTGAAGCTTTAGCTCCGTCTCTAGTGGTGTCCGGACCAATTTATGTACATATGAGCAATGTCGGAGCTAAGATTCAGTATAGTGGCTCAAAAGTCGAGAAAGTAAATAGAGGAATGCTCCTAATAGTGGTGTCCGGACCAATTTATGTAAGTTTTTGCTGAGTGGGTTTTGGATGAGCACTTTGGCTCGGCCCTACTTGGCTATGCCCCTAATATCGAGAACAGTAGTGGAGTCAGCATTTTTCAATCCATTACAGTAGTGAATTCAGTATTTTCATCAAGATTGTTCATACTTTTAGAAAATCGATGGATGAATTTTGTATCAAGGGTGTTCAACGATTGATATATATATATCAAAATATCTATATTTAACTTATATATTCTAAAAAATTTTCCGACGAAGGTGTTCATCTGACCATGCTTGGGCGAATTTAGCTCCACCCCTGATCGAGGAGCTGACGAGCCTAGGTAGGTTGATCAGGCAGGTTGATCAGACCCTCCAAAAATTTTGCCATACGCATATTGGATCAACAATACTATTCACCAAGACTTGGGATGAATTTGTTTTTTCTAGTGAGATTTGAATTCTAATCTCCGCCATTTTACATTTTATTGATCACGAGTTCACACCACCCTTGATTGCCGAGTTAGCAAATAGTTTGATTTTTCTTAACATTCTATTGGTAAATTTTTTGATTTTTCTTTTTCAGATTAAGTATGTAGGTGATGAACAAGAAAAGAGGAGCTTGCAGATGAAGGGATTGAATTTGATGGATAAAACATTAATTGTACGAGGTGCAAGAATTGCGTTTAGAATATGGGATGTAGGAGGTATCTTCATTAATTTTCTTCCTTAATCTGGAAAACTAATTATGTTTAGGCCATTTTTAAGGTTGTTACTGTAGCTTGATCAATGCAGTTGGTAATTTACTTTTGAATTTTTGATCTTTTGGTTTATAGGTGATCATAGCTCATTTGATCAGATTCCAATTGCTTGTAAAGATGCTGTTGCCATTCTCTTTATGTTTGACCTCACAAGTCGGAGTACATTGAACAAGTACGTCACCTTTATCTGATACTATCAAAAAACGAGTGCATAAAACTTGCTTTTGGGGACGATTTTTTTGAGACGAGGGTCTTTCAGAAACAACCTCTCTATCTCTATGGGGTAGTGGTAAGGTCTACGTACATTTTTCCCTCCTCAGACCCCACTTGTGGGAATGTTGTTGTCGTTGTTTTTGCTTAGTGCATAAAACCTGAACCCTGTAATTAAAAGCTTTTATTTTTCTTTCTTTTGCGTTTGTAGTGTGATAAGTTGGTATAGTGAAGCAAGAAAGTGGAATCAGGTGAGAAACTTAACTTCTCTTTCACTTTGATGTTGTTTTCTTGAGAAAAAGGAGTTAACTTTAGAACCAAGAATCATCTTTTACTTATTAACAAAGTTGGATAAGACTTTCACTGGCCAGTAGCAATTCATTTCACCAAACAAAAGAAAAAGTAGTACTAACATTAACATTAAATACAGTGGTTGTGATTTATTGGTATATTGAAGTAAAGTTTTGAAAGTGAATTGAGTAATGACAGTAGTTGGAACTACCTTCACTCCTTTGGATAAAAAGTAGCAAATGCCAATACTTCAGTTACTTCTTGTTCTGGAAGATGATAACTTTGTCAGTTGGTTCATTAGATTTGAATGATTGAAGCTTAATGACCAGAACATGCCGTTAACTTTCAACAAGAACGAATAGAATGACAGCATACGAGGGTGTGATCTAGAGGTCAATGAAGTGGGGTTGAGAGCCATGAGGTCCCGAGTTCAATCCCAGTAGAGGCAATAACACTAGGTGATTTCTTTCCATGTGTGATATGTACAGGCCTTGGCAGACATGTTGCCATGTACCTGTATTGGTGGGAGATAGTATGTAGTCTTGAAATTAGTCGTGGTGCCCACAAGGTGGTCCAGACACCACGGCTATTAAAAGAAAATCGATTGAGTAACAACCATGATGATCATTACAAATAAGTTCAGTTCTTACCAATGAAAACCGATTTAATATGTATTGGTAAAGATTACATTGATAATGATGGATGGAACATTTATAATTCATGATTTGTAGAATCAAATCTTATCTTATCTTGCTCTTCTATAATTGACAATTACAGACTGCTATTCCAATACTAATTGGGACCAAATTTGATGATTTTGCCCAGCTTCCACCAGACATTCAATGGTCTGTAGTGACACAGGTACAATTCTGATTTATATAATATGCTTATCGTATTTACATATTATCATGTGTTTTTTGTTATTAGTCGTTCTTCCTTTTTTTCGTTGTCCTTTCCGTTCCCCTTTTTTTCCATTTCTACTTTATTCTGCAGTTTTTGAGATGAGGGTTCCCAGGAAACAGTCTCTCTACCTTTGTAAGGTAGTGGTAAGGTCTGTGTACATTTTTATCCTCCCATAACCCACTTGTGGAATTCTACTGCGTATGTTATTGTTGTTGATAATATACTTAAATGTTTGGTGTCTTACAACTGCAGAGGCTTTTACAGGAAAACTTACACACGAAACTAATAAAACACGCGCCTTTACACCTTTTACAACTAATCGTGATTGTATGTAATCACCTTAATCTATACTTAACTCTGCAAACTAATGAGTTCTCTGCAACGAGTACGCCTTTATTCCTCGTGTTTGTACACTTTCACTTTGTCCAAGTAAGAAAACAATGTTATCCTAACAAGTTTGTCAAATATTCGTCTTCTCCATAAATGAAGGCGGGTGACCCCCACACATACTGGCTTGAATAAGAAGTCTGAAAAGGATTGGGATAGTTTTCGTGTTGTCAACAGAACTTCCCTGCTTTAATTACAAGCTTTGTTTACAAAAGAACATTTAAATGAAGAAGACGAAAGGGACTAGTCCTTTGGGTTAGTTATAGTCATCCTCCAGCCCCCTACCACAGGGACCACCAACCCCCAACAGGCCAAGAAAATAAATGGGTAGTAGGTGAGATATATATATAACAGAATTAGAATATAGAGCAAGTTCAACTGACCCCCACTGAATCAGCTCGTAAGACGACACTTGTTCTGAACATACTGATTTGCATTTTGTCATCGCATATTGTACTGAATTAAGTATGCAGGACATTGTTGAGAATTGTTTGAAATGGTGTTGTGCAGGCAAGGGCATATGCAAAGGCAATGAAAGCAACTTTATTCTTCTCAAGTGCAACACATAACATCAATGTGAATAAGATCTTTAAGTTCATTATGGCAAAACTCTTTAACTTGCCTTGGACTGTCAAGAGGAATCTTACTATTGGTGAACCAATTATTGACTTCTAGTTCTTCCTGACCAGGAGGTCATAGATTCAAGCTTTGAAAACAGTATCCGACAGAAATGCTAGATAAGGCTGCATACAATAGACCTTGTGGTCGGGCTTGTCCTAGTTCTTCCTTCTACTGTCACATTTCTGCTGTATATAAGGTTGTTGTGGGGGGTTAGTGAATTCTTTAACATGTAATATTGCATTTCCTTTTCACCATTTTTTTTCCTCTTGTATATTTGGGGTGTTTGGAAGCTGAAGGTAATACAGATAACAACAACATTAACAACATACACAGTGGAATTTCACAAGTGGGGTTTGGGTATGTTAAATGAGATTTCAAAGATGTTGACCAAATAGTCATTTACTTGGTTCAGTTGGGATTTTCAAAGTGTTTGTGTATTTACTTGGTTTAGCTGGGATTTTCAAGTGTTTGCGTTAAATCGCACAGTTGGGATTTTCAAGTGTTTGCGTTAAATCGCACATTTGGAATTTTCAAGTGTTTGTGTTAAATCGCACGATCAAGAGAACAACCTTTTCCGTTTGATCTTTTCAATCACAATG
>JAOTQR010000097.1:23213116-23233544 GCA_025774065.1 Solanum ossicruentum | reverse complement strand
TGCTCAAGATATGGAGAGGCAAGCATTGAATGTTTTCAGAATGCGGCTGCTTGGAGCTGAGGTCTGTATCATACATCTTGACGGTTCTGATCATAGGTTACTTGAGGACAGATTTTGAAAATTGATTCAAAGATCCACTGATTCACTTTGTGGTTTCACGTGCACCTTTTATTAACTAACTTGGTTATCTGCAATGACACTAACTCGTTCAATAAAATCCTGTGGTTTCTAATCTATGCTCCATAGATGAATTTCACAATAAATGTACTATGTTTTTCTCGCATGCATAAATTCTCAATTGCAGGAGTGATTAGTAAGTGCTGTCCATAGGTACAAGAACAAAAGTTTGAGTGCAAAATATTGGTCCGATGGGGGAGAATAGAATGCGATATAAATAATGATATCCATGAACTTAGAGAGTGGGATAAGATATATACAGATGGGGAGAGGCAATCTTATTAAACTCCATGAGTCCATCAAAGAATTGCAAGGGGAGAAGTTGCCTGGAAATTTTCTTGTTTTGCATTACATACTCTGGTGGCTCTATATTGTGATCTCTTTTTGGAATAATTACACTGCCTCCATTTTGATCAGAAGAGCATTTAGAATTCTATTTAGGGCTTGCAGCCCGTGATTAGCTGAACCATTGCTTTCTTCTGTTATACGCCCCTGTAGATGGTTGAGCTTCTTCGTTTTTCCTCTTTTTCTTTGGATAATTACATATTTTATTTTATCTTTGTAAAAGGATCTTTCAATTGCATTTGAATCTATACATTTAATTACTTTTCCCAAAATTAACATTGCAGGTTAGAGCAGTCCACTCTGGAACAGCTACGCTTAAGGATGCTACTTCTGAAGCTATAAGGGATTGGGTTACAAATGTTGAAACAACTCATTATATACTTGGATCGGTTGCAGGACCGCACCCTTACCCCATGATGGTTAGGGAGTTCCATGCAGTGATCGGTAAAGAAACAAGGAAGCAATCACTGGAAAAGTGGGGTGGGAAGCCAGACGTTCTTGTTGCATGTGTTGGTGGAGGTTCAAATGCTATGGGACTGTTTCATGAGTTTGTTGATGACAAAGATGTGAGGTTGATTGGGGTGGAAGCAGCAGGTTTTGGTTTAGACAGTGGTAAACATGCTGCCACTTTGACAAAAGGAGAGGTAGGAGTACTGCATGGAGCTATGAGCTATCTGCTGCAAGATGAAGATGGGCAAATAGTTGAGCCTCATTCTATCAGTGCCGGGTACTGACTTTAACTTTCATTTTGCTATTATAAACTCCTGAGTGAGTACCCATTTGGTGCTACCAAAAATAAGTATATTTGCCCAAAATTAAACCTTGACATCTTCTAAGTTCTAACTTATTCCTCTGATGGATTATTAGATTGGATTACCCTGGAGTTGGTCCAGAACACAGCTTTTTGAAAGATCTGGGGAGAGCAGAATATTATAGCATCACAGATGAGGAAGCTTTGGAAGGTGATAAACGATTTCATTCCCCTTGTTAATTACTATTTTCTAGATTGTAACTGGCTTTCCCTTTTGCTGTATCTAACTAATCCATTCATGTTTCACTTATGCGTCATGTTTGCAGCCTTCAAAAGGCTATCTCGGTTAGAGGGTATCATCCCCGCTCTGGAAACATCTCATGCTCTGGCCTACTTGGAGAAGCTGTGTCCAACTCTACCAAATGGCACTAAGGTCGTGCTCAACTGCAGCGGTAGAGGAGATAAAGATGTTCAGACTGCTATTAAATATTTGAAGGTGTGAAAGAAACTTTGGTAATACACGACGGAAATCTTGTAAGTTCAATAAAGATTCTGTTTTATGGTCGAACAAATCTTGTAAGTTAAATAAACATTTTTGTTGCTAGAATTGTTGATTCATGAACCCAATACTATTCTTTGGATTATTGAAAGATGCATGTATACTTAATAAACTATCCTGCTGTTCTAGGAGCCAAATTCTGTAAGGTTCATAAACCAAATAAGCTGCAATGAACTAATTTATACCACTCTCAACCAAGCATTCAGTTTATTAGTACACTTGTTTGATGTCTCTACGAATAACAAAATAAGTAAACCAGCCTTAGTAACTCTATAGGATTTGAGTTAATTTTAACTCATTATTGCTATCTACATACTCATAAACAGTAAGGGTAGACTGAGGATCCTGAGAGACGTTATCTCAAGGCTCTCTTCAACGCCTTTTATCCCTAATGCGGTATGCAAATTCCACTCTTCATTGTTTTGCCTGCATAACATTTAAAGAGTTTTTAGTAGAGAGCGAGCAATGAAAATGATGACAAAACGGAACGTTGGAGCTAGTGCAAAAACATGGAAAACAATAGCAGCAAACCGCGAGCATTGATTGCTCTGATGCAGTACCTTGGTTTCTATTGCACAACAGTGATAACAAAACACACCTTGATCCCAACTACCAAGCTAGTTGGAGTCGGTTATATGAATTATCACCTTCCTATGAACTCATCTCCTTCCAATATTTCAATTCCGAATCACTTGGTGGACATATGATACCTTTATATCAATTCGTAGCTTAGCACTAAATGATTTGCCTTCCATGATAAAAAGATGGTCTCTTAAGTTTCGAATAACAAGTAGTACGATTATGATGTGCTAACCCAAAGAAAAAAGGGAACACATATAGAGGGGAGCTAAAAGATCCGAGTGAAGATTGTTGCGCAAAGGGAAAGTAGCTACCACTCGTTCTCGTGTTTGTCAAAACTAGTTTGCTTGCCGTTCAAGTGTTAAATATATATCAAGGAAGCACAATCGATCACAACTGATACAGAAAGGCAAAAAATGAAATGATCACCTGTGAGTACAAGAAAGTTCCAAGAATTGCAATGGCAGCTCCAAGGGCGTTGACTGGCTGGACGGGTGTACGGAAGATGATGATGGATGAGACAATTACAGATATACGCTTCATGGTGTTTCCAATGCTAAATGTCAAAGGAGAGATCTCATCCAGAGACATGTATGAAACTTGATTGTAGAGGTGGTAAAATACACTCTGGGCCGCCATCCACCTGTTTTTAACAAACGTTGCGATGCATTAAACAACGTTCAACTTCAAAGCTAAATTTAACGGCAGAAACTAGAAACTATAGGTTCTCAAGCCTTGATGGGATTAGACAATTAGCTTTAGAGCAGTGCATGGAGTTTCTGCTTTTGAAGTGCTTGTAAAATAGGTGACACAACTATTTTCCCGAAATCCTTCCTCATCACATTCGGACATGATCCAAACCAATGGATTAGAAACACTAGTGTTAAATTGTACTAGCAGTGGTAAAATTTAAGATGAAGTAAAATATGTATGTACTACTCTTACACACGACAAATTGGTTCCCACTTCTTGGGGTGCAAAGGCTGGTCTTTAAGAGCCTAGGTCGGCTCAGAAAGCTTGAGAGGCTAAGCTCATGTTATATCGTTCTAGGAGTTGTAAAATTCAGATGAAGTAAAATATACACTGCTCTCACAGACACATATGTCGTAATCTCAAGGGAGACCTTGTCGCCCTATTTAAGCATGCTTCTCATTATTGATAAACCTAGTTTGTCTAGTACTAAAAGTTCACATTTCCAACTGACATATAAATCTATAACGCGATTAATATTACTGCAGCCAAATATGGCAATCCCTTTGTTTTAATATATGTGTCAACATTAGTATTTCTAGAGTTAAATAGGTTCTTCCATGACCACACCTTTCTTAAATATTTTGATTTATCACCTATTATGATATATAGTAATTTTTATGTAGTTTCTACAACAACAACAAGAACATTCCCAATGGAATCCCACAAGTGGGGCTCGGGGAGGATTTACCACTACCTCATAAAGATAGAGAGGCTGTTTCCGGAAGACCCTCGTCAATTTTTATGTTGTAAATTTCATTTCCAAAAGCTTAAAGAATGTATATCTGAATTCACGCCAAAATTAGAAAACTTTGACCCTCGTACTCCGAATCTTGCCACATAGAAGTGGAACAGACGGAGCAATATATGGCAAAGTGCAGATGACACAATGTAAAAACAAATAGGATGACAGTCATGTGATTACCAGATGATTTGGGGACCAATTTGAGAGACAGCTTTTTCAAATCCTAGAGCCCACATTTGTGGTCCCTCAACAGCAATGGCAAATGGTGTGAGGATCAACAAAGAAAGCATGGACAAGCAAGCATAGTAGTTCATTCCACTAACAGACTTTCCCTTCATACCCTTCTTGGAGAATATATTTCTGAAGACAAATGCCACGTTCGAGATCATAGCCCCCATGAAACCTAACGTGGACAAACCAACAAAAACACAGAAAATCATTAGCAAACAAATTCATAACCAAAGTTGTCTTCAACACTCAAAAGCAACTTCATTGTCAAAGACATCACAAAACGCCAAGACCACTGCAACCTGGTTAACCAAAATTCAGCTACTACTTCAACCATATGGAAGTTTAGAAATATAAAGTGATTGACTGCATCACATAACAATGCTTCCATTAATCGAAGAATTTCTCAAACTTGAGAAATCTGATTACCCTCAGAAAAGATCATTTTCTGGAAAATGTTTTCCATGAATAAGTCAAATTGTGATATTTGGTTACCAAATATGTTTTCTTGGCATGGAAATTTTGAAAAAAGAACAATATCATACCGAGCACAGTATAATATTCCAGCTGTTACAGCTAGGAGTATAAATTATTCTCTTCGCGCTACCAAAGATTTGCCATCCCAGAGAATTCGGTGAATACAAGTATATTGACATTTAAAACATGTTCTTCCATGTAGCAGGCAAGAGAATCAACACAATAATGGGGGAAATCAAGTCTTAACAACTAGGAAAAGTTAACTAATTACCAATCCAGTTGAAGTTCAATTCTGTAAGAGCAGAAAGACCACAACCACCGATGATGGGTATAAGAGATAAGTAGACGGCCGTAGGAAATGTCTCTCCCAAGAGGAACCTTGAAACCAAAACGCTAAAAGCAGGTTCACCACTCTTGATGATGTGAGTGAATGAAACTGCCACCTTTGACATGCTCACTGTAGCTGCCACATGCCCAATTGTATGTGCAACAGCAACCTAGAATACAAAACAGGAAGAAAACAAAGAGCGATTAAGACTATTCCGCATAATAAAACAGAACTTTTTTCAGATAATGATGGTATCCAAGCTAGTTCGTTTGCACGTCTACATGCTATCTCTCATTAGTATATGCATCAAATAACTCTGACCACCGACACAAAGGAGAAAAGAAATCACTTAAAACATTGAAGGTCATGTTTCACTCACAAAAATACAAAACTTTTTCCAGATAATGATGGTATCCAAGCTAGTCTGTTGCACATCTACATGCTATCTCACACTAGTACGTGTATCAAATAACTCTGACCACCGAAAAGGAGGAGAAAATAAACCACTTAGCATTGAAGGTCTCTTCTGGTTTTCATCCACAAAAAAACAAAACTTTTTCCAGATAATGATAGCATCCAAGCTAGTCTATCTCACACTAGAACATTTATCCATCAAATAACTCTGACCACCAAAACAAAGGAGAAAAGAAATCACTTAACATTGAAGGTTTCTTGTGGTTTTCATCCACAAAAAAACAAAAACTTTGTTTTCATCAAACAATTGTTGTGTACTCCAAAACCAACACCTTTTGTTGTTTTGTGTTCACTGTCAACAAACCCAGAAAATATTTCTCTCAAAACTAAATCCAAACAAAACCAAAACCAAATTTGGTACTGGGTTGGTAATGCATCTACCCCTCCAAGAGGGGTTCAATTCTTGATTAACACTATTACAACAACCATGGGATCACCAATAACACAAGCAACCTAAAAACAAACCATAAAACATCAAAATTATGAACAGAAACATCATCAAAACAAGAAAACAAGCAAAAAGCTGTTGTCTAGCAACCTAATTAATAACAAACAAGCCATAAAACATCAAAATTATGACCAGCAACATCATGAAAACAAGAAAACAAGCAAAAAGTTGTTGTCTTTAACCAAATGGGTATCCTAAAAACTCAATTTTCCTTACCGGGAAGAGAGTTTTCCAGAATTCAAGATCAGTTTTAGGAGTTTCTGCTATTCTAAGAGCCCAAGAAATCAGCATAATAAGTGAACCAGCAGCAAGTGACAAAGTTGATGTTAACCAAGGGAATGGAAAAGCATTCAACACTTTCTTATTATAAATATTAAAGATCACATTCAAAAACCACCAAGTAGCAAAATAAACACCAATCTTCAACCTCCTTGCCAGCTCCTTTTTAGATTCGGATCCTTCAATCGGTTCAGCCCGATCCGCTTCATAAGCCTTACACTTCACCAAAGTTTTCTCATCATTAGATCTCTTTTTCAAATCCCCAAAACCTTCAACAGAAGAAACGTAAACAGGCTTTGACACCGATACGCCGGAGCTCCGGCGAGACTTCATCGCCGGTAATGGCGGAAGTACACAGAACCGGCGTGAATAAGTCAAAGACTGAGACTTTGACCGGATGTAATCACACCCATTGATAGTAAAACACGATTGCTTCACTGTTGAGATCATCCTTCAACAAAATCAAACACAAATTTGAGCTGGCAACCGAAAATTCAGATATGGGGTTTTGACAAAATCAAAACTTTTCACAAAAATAACAAAATATCAGCAAAAGACATAAACCCCAGATCAAGATTTTACAGAAAAAAAGGGTTCTTCACTTCTTCAAGGCTCTTGTCTACGTAGAAAGAGCCTGAAAAACCATGTGAAGTCCGTGTATGAGTATTTAATTGCAGAAAAAGATAGATTTTTAGGAGATCTAATTGTCTGATAAACACAGAAAGATGATTGAAATCTCAGTTTTGTAAGGCAAGATCAACCATGTGATGATCCAAAAAAGGTTTTTGAATATAAAGACAGGATTTATGGAAGAAAGAAATAGTAGAAAACTAGGGTGGTGGCTGGCAAAAAGTGTAGTTTAGTAGAAAAAAAAAAAGTTTGTTTGGAAGTGGGGTCTTTTGAGAATAATATTTTCTTGTTCCTCTATTATAACGCCTACCCTATGATATTTCAACTATCATAATTTTTTCCTTTTTTTTTTCTACCTTGCTCTTTTCAAATAGAGGCTACTATATGAGTATATTCGATGGGTTTTTTTTTATCCCTTCGATATTTGATGTCCGTATTAAAGCTTAATTATGTTGAATTCACAGTGAGTAGGATCCATTTGAGGAAAGTGTTCCCTGCTAAGGATTTGTTTCATATTCAGGACTCAAATTTGAGACCTGTGTTTAAGAAAAAAGAAGTTTCATTTGTTGTACCACATCCTTTGAAGATTACTATATTTTATGTTGAAGAGTAAAAAGAACCTAGTTTAAATTATTTTACTCTATTAAGTTTCATATATGAATTATTGTAAATGTGTGTTTAGTCTTGTGAAATACATTAAGATACTAACTAGAATAATTATTTGTCTAGAAATACTTTTAGGTGTGTTTATTCTTCGTCCGCCCGGCATATAACGATTTTATTTGCTAATATATCTATTTTCAAACATATTTTGAATTGGTTTCTTTAAAACCCTAAGCTCTTTTCTTTCAGGTTGGAGATACCAATCTCACAATAGAGATGAGATCATGACTAAGAAAGTGGAGAAGAAGATAGTGAATGTCATGATTAGAATACATTGATTTCTATAGTGGTAGTTTTAATCTTGGGAATTAACTTTAACGTAATATTAATTTATTTAGATCGCTACGGTAGAATTATTTTTTTACGTAGTAGAATTTTAACCAAAAGAAAGAGTGTACAACACCATCAGAAATTAGTCTAGGTGTATTTCGCTATCTATCGGGTGATACTTCAGTTAGAAAACTCACACCTTCAATCATTCAAATATGAAACTTAAAAATCCGAAATAATTTAGATATGTTTTTGACTGTTTAACTCTTCCAAATATAACTTTTTTGTGTCATGTGGGGATCATATGTGCATATCTAAATTATTTTTTGTGACTCTCATCAATATAGGTGTCAAGTAACTCCGTTTATCAAAGCTGAATTGAATTAGGGAAAAATCATTTGTTACATCCGTCCTAATTTTATGTAATAGTGTTAAACTAAGTATGAAGTTTGAAAAATAAATGAAGACATTTGAAATCTAAAATAAATTATTTGTGTGACGATAAATCTTATTAGTATAAGATTTTCTTTCAAATATACTAAAAGAAAAATATCATACATAAATTATGAAGGAGAAAATATAATTTGAATATAAAATTGAGTAGAAAATTTATTTAAAATAATCTCTTTCTTCATGAAATAAAAATAAAATTTAAATATATTTCATTATTTTTGACTTTTCATATATAAAATTATATTGAATTTATTATTTTTCTGTTATTAAAAATTTGATTGTGAAATAAGTGGGGAAATGGTGGTTGAGTATTGAATATTGACCACACCAAATTCTAACATAACATGAGTGACAACATTGGTAGGTAGATTGTGACCCTTTCCTATTGACAAAGATTTTTCTTACGCTTTTCGTGTTTGATCAAGCTTTTAAAAATAATTTATTTTAAAATTTAATAAGAATTAATATATGTTTGATTAACAAATTCACAAGCATTTTTTGAATAAAAAATTAATGTTTAATTTTGAAAGATAATTCTTTCTACTCTTAAAAATACTTATTTTCTCTTGAAAATCTGATCGAACATCTTATTTTTCAAAATTGATTCAATTTTAAATATGTTTAAAGAGGAGTTTTACATGTACCCACTTGATGTCATTTTTACTTACTATTATCTCCGTCTCATATTATAGCAACATATTTTTATAAATATTTTTTCCATATTATATGAGCATTTACTAATTTAAAATAAAATTAATTATTTTTTCTCATTTTACCTCATCACTAGTTAGTGTATTAATAATTTTTTTAACTTAATTTAATATACATTGATATAAATAAATGATAAAATTCACTAATACGTTAATAATTTCTTAATAATCGTATAAAAATGAAAAATATCAATATAATATGACACAAAAAGAGTATTCAATTATGGCGTAATAACATTAAAGTACACGAAAAGAGAAAAGATAACATTTTATTTTTATTAAATAATTAAGCACCTAACATTTTCCATCAATTTCGGATGAAGCCAAAGATTCACTATTTTTTGACTTTAGGGTACGATGGAATACAGCAAAATGACTCTTTGAACTGTCTGCGCTTTTTTCAATTGTGAAGTAGTAGTTAGTCAATGCAACTTTCGACGCTCATCATGGGTCATTCGGAAACAGTCGCGCTATGTTTTTAAACATAGGGATCAGACTGCGTACATCTGACCCCCCTTTACCCCGCAACGGGCGGGAGCCTTTGAGGCATTGGGGTAATGTTGTTGTTGTTGTAATTAAGCACCTAACATGCTATTGACTTCTAACGAGATTTAAATATAAAATCTTCTAGTAATTTTTTTTTAAATGTCAAATATACTGGGAATAGGCAATGACCTTAAACATCCCCAACAATTATTTATAAGAAATCTTCAAGTAATTATTATTATTTTTAAAAAAATGTCTAATATGTACGAAATAAGCAATGACCGTAAACATCCCCAACAATTATTTATAAGAAATCTTCTAGTAATTATTATTATTTTTAAAAAAATGTCTAATATGTACGGAATAGGCAATGACCGTAAACATCCCCAACAATTATATTTAGGCATGATTATTTTAATATATGATTGTGATAAAGATAATATTCCATTAAACAACTCATCAATTATTTGTAAGGATTTGGGGAAATCGTCCTTCACTTGGAAATGTTTGTATTTTTCGAAAATAGTCGTGCTATGTTTTTTAAACATAGGGGTCAGTCTGCGTATATTCGATCTCCCTTATCTTGCAATGGACGGGAACCTTTGAGGCATTGGGGTAATGTTGTTGTTGTTGTTGGAAATGTTTGTATTTATTTATTTGTCACTAACTGAATAACGAGGCATTTAACTATTTTAAGAGAGCCATAATCACAATGTTTTCTATATTAATCAAATATTAAAATCCTCTTGCTTGTATCAAATTTGTTGCTCGATGTTCAATAATGACCTCTCAAAAAAATTTTGATTCTTGATAGAGAAAGTATCCTATTTGTGATAAATTTAATGTGAAAGAAAATAAATTGCAATCACAAAATCATGAAAAAACTGAATTTTATTGATGAGCAACATGTAGGTATAAATTTATTTCTCCCTTGATTTTTCTCTCTTTAAATTCTCCATAATTCGAGGCGTATTTCTCGAACGTAGGACGATTTTGACCTCTTTGAGCCATATGGGATATTTGAGATGATTTTCAAGCGAATATAATACCCTTTATATATATATATATACACGCATGAATTAACGTTTAGGGTAGAATAGCTTCCAAGAAATCCTGACTGAAATAAAACTCATCTTATAAAGTCCTACAAAATTTCTATGTCTAAAATCACAAATAAGTTTATATCAAATATCATTTAAAAATAAGCTAAATGCATGAACTTCAACTATACGTAATTTCAAACACTATATATCTAAAGATTTTTCAAAAAAGGTAGACAAACAAAAAAGAAATTAAAAAAATATAAAAATAATACCCCTTTAGATTTATATTTAGTGTTGTTTTGGATGGGTCCTTTTCACAAACACAGATCCTCACTGTCAAAGCTTACCCACAAGTCTCACTTCTTGAAGAGTAAGGGGCACACCATTTGTTTATTTAATAAGAGATTGGATCATTACAAATTATTATAATTAGTGTTAAGCAATATTAATTTTTTTTTTAAAAAAAAGTAGCCTGATTATTTTTAATGGCCATAATAAACAAACAAAGTACTGGATTCAGTGCATTGAAGTTGCTGTTTGATAAGGACATAAAGAAACATAATTTTATTACAATATCAAGTGCCAAAGTTTGACTATTCATTATTATTTTATATTTTATAAATAAATAAATAAATAAATAAAAGTTCTCTGAATTGGCATATTCTTGTTAGATTATGTTAAATGCTGTATTATTTAATAATTTATATTTATCTATCTGAGAATTTTTTTCAGTTGTTCTCTGCCCTTTGCCTAGGTTTTTCTGTATGGGGACATAAGTCTTATAAGTGGCTTTTTATTGGAATAAAAAGACATTTTTATACAACCCTCCACAGCATTTACAAGTCAAGATGGGAAAAGAAATGCTCTTTGGGGCAATTATTCTTTATGCTTTTACTCTATTATTCAATCAAAGGTCTAACGTAAACAATTTCTCTACCATACAAAGATAAAAATAAGACTTATCGTCTAAATCATACCTTCTTCAGACCTTACTTGTGGATCTACGCTACATATTTTATTACTGCTATCATTTTCCTCCATTCCACTACACAATCACTTACAAAGATAGAAATACCGCTGCTTAGATTATACCTTCGTCAAATCTGACTTGTGAAATTACGCTAGGTATATTATTGTTATTATTATTATTTTCCTCTATTCCACTACACAACCACTTAGAAAGATAGAAATAAGGTCCGCTGCTTAGATTACACTCTCTTTAAACCTCACTTGTGAAACTAAAAAAGAGCACTATGTTGCACTAAAGCTCCCGCTATGCGCATGGACCAAAAAAAGAGCCGACCACAAATGTCTGTAGTACGCAGACCTCACTCGTGGAACTACCCTAAATATATTATTGTTGGTTATCAGCTTCCTCCATTCCACTACACAACCACAAAAAACAGTAGTGACTTGTGAGTTTTGAGTTTCACACACAGTCAGTCTCTCACTATATATGGGAAAGAAGTCTAAGAATTCATCTAAGGAATAGGTCGCTCATGTAAATACGTCGACTTCTTACTCATACAGATGAACTATTTCTTGGCAACTTGGACAACTTATAACAGTATTTGTCCAACAAGATTCATGTCAACGGAGTGACTCGAGTCCTAAGATCAGACCAAGAGGTATAACTGATGAATAAAGAGTGAATACTCTTATACTACCCCTTGTTGATCTCGAGAGACAGAGAAGACTAGATTAGCCGAAACATGGTTATCAGTGTACACAGAGAACACAGGACATAGCACTGACTAGCAAATGACTTTAAAAAGGTCCAATAGGACCAACAAATAAGCACTAAATGGACAAATGGAAATAGAGAACTTTTGTCCCTTCATAAGAACTTAACCCCTCTTGTAACTCAATTTCTCCAATTGTAAAACCAGAAATAATGACAAAATAGCAGACATGGGAACTTGATCAATGCATGTGTGACTTTCTTTGCCAAAAACCCAAACTTTTTATACAATATTTTCCCTATCCTTGTTGATCATATAACTGAGTCAGCTTATCACATATGGTTAGATTTTACAATGCTTGCTTCCTTTTAAATTAAAAACAATCACAAAATCATCTTCCAAGTATCTATGCCTATCCCCCACAAAATGAAAGACAAAAACAACGCAAACAGTCCAAAGCTAAGCTAATTGTTTGCCTGTTCCAGTATAGTCAGATTCCACTACTTCAGAAAGACACAGTGACCAAAATGCAAAAAGAAGTTACCAACTTTTGTACATGAATCTGCAGAAGTCATTACCAAAAATAACTTATCCATGAAGTAGAAGTAGTGCTTGCAAAAGGAACCAAAAATTCGCAGCTCCGGATCCATGGCTGATGCTTGCAAAATACTTGTTGGAGACTGCATACATACACATGCAATAAGAAGTTAATAAGCATAAAAATGTCAGTATCAGGTTTACACACCAACTTAAATGCTCTTTGACAATCAAATGACTTGTAAAATGCAATACTGCAGCATTACCAAGTGTCTGAAAGCAGAAGCTATCAGATGATCAAAAAATTGTCGACTGATTTTATTTTTAAGCGAGCAGAATACTTCTGACACATATGAAAGATGAAACTGCAAATTACAATAATCTTGCAGTGCAAAGTATGAGTTTGATATCTAAATAGGTGAAGTTACTTGCTGCATCATGAATTGCAAGTGCGACACGAGATTCTTCAAAGTCTAAGTAAAATGATAAATATCTGTAGTTAAATTGATGACGTCTTGGCTAGCTTCTGGAGAAATCAAATTTCGACAGGCTCCAAAAGTACATTTGCATATTGCAGTTACTCTTGCCTTCAACTACTTGTGATGTTTCCACTCGTAACGGTCTAGTTCAACAATTTCATCACGACACTGCTCTTTAGAATAAGAAATTCGGTGAATGTACATCCTAACTACAGATACCTGAATTCATTAAGTGATTCCTATTAATCAATTTATAATGGTATCTAATTTCAGTCTCATGTGCAGAATTCCAGTTAAAATGTTGAAAGATGGAACAAATGGGTCTGGATATAATTTACCGGTGAAACCTCAACTCTGAAATGGTGAGCTTTTGGTGCAAGCACATGCAAATCTTTTTCTACCATATAAAGACAGATATTTTCATCTGGTGAGCACAGATAGTCAGATGCACAATATTATCGTCATTATAAAAGAATGAGACTATTTTTGATTGATATGCAACACTAATTATAACAATTAATGATGCAGATTGCAATTCTATGATGTTTCCAGTCGTAAAAGTCGAAAGAGGTGTTCAAGAATTTCTTAGCAATACTGCTTTTTAAAATAAGAAACTCTGTGAATGTGAATTATAACTTCTAACTAGAGGAACCGGACATCCAATAAGAGATTATGCACTCGCATTTATCTATTTATAATGGTTCTCTAGTTTAATACATAAACTCATGTGCAGAAGTTCAGTTAAGTGGCTGAAAGATGGAACGATTGGGCCTGAATACAATTGTCCAGTCAAACCTTAGCTTGAATAACACGGCGAGCTTTTGGTGCAAGCACGTGCAGATCTTTTTATACCATACATGAGACATTCATTTGGTGGACCATAGATACACAAAAATAGGAATAAATGAGAGATCTTATTTGACCTGGATAGTAACTAAAAGAAGTACTATAATGAATGAACTTTGAAATTTAGATTAATAGGACAGCATATGTGTAATATGTGATTTTCAAGGACTAGCTACTAAGCTAAAATTAATTCCTGGATAGATGTACTTCTTGTTCGGAAACAATCATAAACCTTCCTCTTTTTTATTCTGAAACATGCATCGACTGATGCCAGCAATGAAATTATTTACTTCATCCAAAAAAAAAAAAAACAGCAAAACTGGCTCCTTGCAACTTGAAAGTAACTCATGTATAATCCACAAAAGACTTGACCTTCTAAAAATGACGAGAAATCAAGCATTCATCGTGCTTTCTAAGTAAACCTCAGGTTTCATATCTCAAAGGGCAGAATCTATGTTTTTAAATTCATCACTGTACTGAGCAGTCAGGTTCAGATATTTAGATAGTAAATTGAATTATGAATCAAAGCAGTAGGAAAAAGAACAGATGCCACAGTTCTGCATAGAAAGAAAAATGTCGAGGGAAAACTAACAAGCTTCTTGATGGAAAAGGAACTCACATGTAAAAGCTCTTTTAGGTCTTACATAAACTTGATAGCACAAGAAACTGATCTCCCATGCCGACTCTGCAGTTGATCTACAACTTCTTTTTGCTTCTTTGGATCCCCAAAAGGTCTCTTGGAACAAACTATGTTCAGCTTCTCCAAAACTAATGCAATTTTCAGCAAATTTCTTAAAAAAGAAATTTCTGAATCATTACCATGAAAATTGCTGTATTTCACTGTCTTGAGACTAGACAAGAAACAAGGTGGTACAGATCTCAAGTTCCAGTCATCTTCACAAAGGTGCATGCAGGGGTCAAGTCCCTGAATGGTATGAAAATAGAAAAGAACTCATCTGACTTGAAAAGAATTTATAAACAAGTCTACCATGCCAAAGGTGTCTACCTCAGAAAAATGAATGGATTGCAGCTTTGGCAGACATTCGAGCAGTTCCTTCAATGGTCCAATGGTATGATTTTCAAGTTCCATACTCAACTCCAAATGAGTCAACTTATTAAATATTGGAAATCGGCCTTTCTCTATATCTGCGATGAAGAGAGACTTTGACAAGCAACAAGTAGGATCACAAAAAAGGAAAAAAGAAAAGACATTAGTACTGCATATTTAGACATTCAACATTCTAGGCTGTGATGTTTTGTAACTAATTTCTTTCTTGTTAGTAATTACCTCAATAGCCCTGCTAGATATTCTTGCAGCACTAATCTTGCGTAGCCCTTTAAAGAGCTTAATAGCACGAAAAGCAATTTGGTTGCGCTTCTCATACAGAATGGGGATGTGAATTGATGCATTGACTGAGGGGGATAGATTATACAAGCATATCTCATTGGAGAGATAACCACTGTACTTAAAGAAACTAAGACTCTCTGCATCAATCTTGATTTTGCAGCCATTTAGATCATCAGTGGAGCCAAAGAAAGGCAAATCATCGATTATCAAACTCTTTAATGAAGAGATTGAAATCGCAACTTGCTTCAAATTCATCCATTCACAATCTAATATAGCCAACTCCAGTAGCACAGGGCAGCTAGAAAACAGCCTCTGGGTTGAGCTATCATCCCGAAATGTGACAAGACATAGGTGCAAGGTTTTAAGAAAAGGGAGAAAAGTACTAGTAGGTAGTTCCAGAACACAATTCATTTCAAGTTTTAGAGAAGTAAGTGTCTTGCTATTGAAAACACATTGAGGCAACATAAAAGGTTCTTCTACAAAAAGACATAGATCAAGATCTTGAACATTATGCCTAATAACAGCTGAAAGCCATGAACAAACATGAGAGGCACTGAAGCAAACACGGCAGGAAAGGCGAAACTTTTTTATGTCTGATTCTTCTCGAAGTTGAAGAACTCTGTGAACAAAGTGCATGAAACAAGTGACCTTCATTGGATAGCCAAGAATCCCACTTGAGTAGAGAAATGAGTCATCAAAGTCAATGTTTTCAACACAAGTCCAAAGATTCTTCCACCTTGTTGACAGTATACACGTGCCCACAACATCTCTGGTAGGAAGATATGAAAGAATGTGAAGAAGAATGGCATCAGGTAAACTGCTGATCTCATCTTCTCCTTCCTCAGGGTTACGCACTTCCAAAGCATTATGCCGTTTGAAGCTGTTAATTGTGTGCCACCCACTCCCTGGGCAAGGCAAAAGCAATTAGTACATTAAACTTAGCAGTAAAGAAGTAGAAATGGGCAAACACCTATGCAAGTTGAAACAAATGATTCCCGTTAATTAAAGTGTTGAAATCAAACTAAGGAAGACTTGGATCTCTAACACCATCAATGAATTACTTAGCGCAACAATCAAAGCATTTACAACTTCGTAAAAACATCCAAATCCTAGAAACGAGACAAATCCATTATTAGCCTAATGCATTTACAACTTCGTAAAAACATCCAAATCCAACACAATACAGCCACAACTCTAAACTCCTATTATCCTTTTTTGTCACTCCAATTCAATGCAGTTTATTTTAGCTCAATTACTGCTTTCATGTTATATATTTCCACAGCCGGATGGAGCCAAACATTTACTATTTTTTGGCTTTGGGGTATGATGGAATAAAGCAAAATGACACTTTAAACTATTTGCGCTTCTTTCAATTGTGAAGTAGCAATTAGTCAATGCAACTTTCGACGCTCATCATGGGTCATCCGGAAACAGTCGATCTATGTTTTAAACATAGGGGTCAGGCTGCTTACATCCGACCCCCCCTACCCCGCAATGGACGGGAGCCTTTGAGCAATGGGGTAATGTTGTATGTTGTATACTGCTTTCATGTTATATCCAGGTTTTACATCCTTTTAGATATTTCCTGAAAGTTCATGCCCTTGCACCTTGTTTGGATGATCATTACTCATAGTATTGTTAGGTTAAATATAATGTTTATTTTGATTAAGTTTTATTGTATCGTATCATTAAATCCTTCGTTAGATGACGACAAAATGTCCTATTTTGTACAACGACCGATATGGTGTGATAGCATCATTACCTTATTTTTTTCTTCACGTTGTCTTTACTTATTATTTAATAATCTTGTTTTATCCTTTACCTAACCTTTTTATTAGCAGTTCTACCGTGTTCCTTGTTTTCTTGTAGATTTATCCTTCAAATTGTTAGTTTGAGATATTACATAACGATACAATCTATCGAGATGTTGTATTCATTAAAATAATACAATACGATAGACTACAACACAATGCAAGATGACATTATGAGACAATACATAAAAACATCCAAGCAGAGTGTTAATAACTTTAGTTTGCTTCTACACAAGTGATGCAACTTGCACTTGATAGTATTTACCATTAAGAGCTCTATTAGAGTCCCACAATGGTTGAGTAAATGGGTCGTTGTCTCCTTGGGAACAAAATTATAGGTTAAGTAGGACCTTTAGGTTGATTTTATTTACATGATACCAGAGCTAGACCAATCACTACTCTTGGTTTACCTAATATTGGGATCCTATATTATCTTATCCATGCTCCACACTTCACACGTCCAGACTGGAGTATGTCGTGGTGTTAAGAGTCAATCCACATTGATTGCAGGAATGGATGATTTCTGTCTCGAACAATCCTTGCATCATGAGGTAGCTTTTTTGAGTTAGGCCAAACGTCCATTTCGGGTTAAGAGCTAGTCTTTCCCACGTGAATCATCACAAATTTTGGCAATATGTGATTTGGCTGCACAATACACTTATCTAAGCCCAGTTCTTAGAAGCTTCTTCTGAACCAATAGTCGTCTTAGAAACTTTGCCAACAAAAGCATATTCAGTGCTATCCTAACACTAACAACAAAGAGGTTGTTTCTAAAAGACATTCAGACTCCAGCAGTGCATAACAAAGACATTTGAAAAGGAAAAATACCAAAGTAAAGAAGACATGACAAAGAATAGGCAAAATATTAAATAGCATCACCCAAAAAAAAACTAGTAACAACTCTTGTTATCCTTTTTTGTCAATCCAATTCAATGCAGTTTATTTTAGTTCAATTATCGCTTTCATGTTATATCCAGGTTTTACATCCTTCTAAATATTTCCTGAAAGTTCATGCCCTTACACCTTGTTTGGATGGTTGTTACTCGTAGTATTGTTAGTTTAAATATAATGTTAGTTTTGATTAAGTTTTATTGTCTCGTATCGTTAAACCCTTTGTTAGGTGATGACAAATGTCCCATTATGTGCATCGACTGATTTGGTGTGATCGCATCATTAACTTTTTTTTCCCTTCATATTGTATTTACTTATTATTTAATAATCTTGTTTTATCCTTTACCTTACCTTTTTATAGCAGTTCCACTGTGTTCCTAGTTTTCTTGTAGATTCATCCTTCAAATTGTTAATGCAAGACACTATATAACGATACAATCTATCCAAAAGTTGTATGAATTAAAACAATACAGTACGATTGAACACAATACAATGCAAAATGACGCATTGTACATAACAACATCCAAGCAGAGTGTTAATAACTTTAATTTGCTTCTACACAAGTGGTGCAACTTGTACTTGCTAGTATTTACCATTAAGAGCTTTACTAGAGTCCCACAATGGTTGAGTAAATGGGTTGTTGTCTCCTTGGGAACAAAATTATAGGTTTGAATTAGACCTTTGGTTTACCTAACGTTGGGATCCTATGTTATGTTATTCATGTTCCACACACTCAATACGTCCGGACTTGAGTATGCCATGGTGTTAAGGGTCAATCCACATTGATTGAAGGAATGGATGATTTTTCTCTCGAACAATCCTTGCATCATGAGGTAGCTTTTTTCGAGTTAGGCCAAACGTCCATTTCGGGTCAAGAGCTAGAGTCTTTCCCACGTGAATCATCACAAAGTTTGGGAATCATTTATATGTGATTTGGCTGCACAATACAGCTATCTAAGCGCAGTGTCTTAGTAACTTCTTTTGAATCAGTAGTCGTCTTAGAAACTTCTTTTGAATCAGTAGTCATCTTAGAAACTTTGCCAACAAAAGATAAGATGTATACCAGCAACAAAAGCATAGCCAGTGTTATCCCACGACTAACAACAAAGAGATTGTTTCTAAAAGACATTCAAACTCAAGCAGTGCATAACAATTAACAAAGACATTTGGAAAGGAGAATACTAAAGTAGAGAAGACATGAACAAAAAATAGGCAAAACATTAAATAGCATTTAAAGAATAACAACAACAACAACGAAATAATACCGAAGCACAATAAACAACAGATCAAAGAACAAAAAACTAGGAAAATAGTGTTAATACTCCCTTTGGTGCCTTTTGTGACTACAGTAAAGATAACATATAAAAGGACCGGAGAGAGTACTACTTATACAGAAACCAAAATCAAAAGTGTCTATTGAAAACTAGGGATAACAGTTAAAGAGACACTTCACACCCAAAAATGGAATAAAGTGAAAAAAACCAATAGACAAATACTAGCTATGTTTGATACTAGCATCAACAATACCAGAAGCCATAGCCACAAAACAGAAATCGAAAAGAGGTTTACGATTGATTAAAAGAGAAGTGAAAAGGAGCTTACTAGAGATTATAGTGGTCATTTGAGTAAAGAGGACTCAGAGACTGAAGCTTTTGGTACGAAAAGTAGACAACGCAAATGGAACTACGGCGGCCGGTAAACCTCTCTTACCGCCGGAATTTGGTCATCGGAAAAGTACTGAAGAGGATAATCCGACTCTCTGTGTCAGTAGTGCGCGTAAAAAGTGAATGGTGCTGTAAAGTGTAACACGTGCTCATCACGTGACCATCAATCGTGTGTTGACAAATGGCAAATTTTGCTTCCTACACGTGGATTGATTCGATTGGTACTTTTTGCTTTGATTAGCTTTTCATGTTTTTGAATTTTAAAACTTTTCTTCAATTTAATAAACAAAATTATTGTGATTATTATATTAAAATTTTATGTTCGTAGGATAGAAAAATTAATTTTAATAGATACGAGAAAAATGTAAATAATGTGCAACATAATTGTAACATAAATAAAATAAGTAAAGCAACATATATTAATATACATTAGATAAAAAGAAGCCATATAATAGCTAAATTCAGTTATTAAGACTATGACAATACTCAATTACTTATTATCATAGTTTTTTACTTTGATGCTTTTTCTAACTAATGTTACGACATCGACTAGAACTATATTATATGTGTATATTAAAAGGGTAAAATAGGTCCAAACTTAAGCAATTCGCCCATAATTTTATGGATTGGGTTCAGTATGATTTAGAATTGAATTAATTTTCAGCTCAATACAATTTAACTCATTATAAAATAATGCTGAATTGAGCCCAATAAAATTCTCACTTTAGCCCAATGTATCATTTGTTTTATGTTCAATGCTAGTCTTAAATTAAGT
>JAOTQR010000097.1:23188554-23201611 GCA_025774065.1 Solanum ossicruentum | reverse complement strand
CCGAAGGTTATGAGTGATATCAAAATACTGCTACCACATTTGGGTCGAAGCCATGATCGGTTGAATGGTAACTCATATGTTACTAATCCAAGAGATTCTACAGAAAATGTTACTGTAAGCTTCCTACTCACCTACCATATCCCTTCCCTTTTTTTTGATAAATAGTTGAATTGTTTGACCATCTCATAAAACCTTAAAGTTATTATAAGAATCACAGTTTTATTTAGTTAGTTATATTCTTAACATGCCCCTGACACGTTTGTGGCCCAAGCATGTTAAAATTCTTTTTGCAATTGGTAATAGTGAGACTCGAACCCAGAACCTGTGTGCTTTGATTCATATTGGGCCCCTATCTCATATTGTCCGCACTCCAATTGCTAGCACAGGGTGTGCTGGGGTGTTGAGTTCCCACATCGGTGAGTTAACAGTGATGGGTCTCTTTACATGGTCTTGGGCAATCCTTACCTCTTGAACTAGCTTTTGAGGTTGAGTTAGGTCCAATATTCATGTTCTTTGTTAGTGATACTTTATAAGCGGGAAACAACACTAAGACAGTGCATTAAAATTACTAAGAACGGTACAACAACAATAAGACAGTCATTGAAATTATTAAGTGTTCAAAGCCCCAATCACATCTAACACGAAATATACATCACTTACAAGGCCATGTTGCACTGACAAACTAGCAAAGAACCTCGTTTTATTTAGATGCAACTGTAACTTTACATGGAAGCAACTTCTACAAGCACTATTGCAAACTTTCAGAAACTGAGAAACCACAATGGTGACAATGCCAATAGTTCCATTATTAGGATTCCAACTTACACTCTTTTCTCATACACTCGGATACTTGAGTGATATGATTTGATTATGGTGAATTTTCTCTCCTTTCTGGCATTTACTATGTGAGATTACCGCAAAGTGTTTTTGAATCATGAGAATGGTACATGTGATAAGTGTTAAATTTAAAATTTCATGATTTGCTTCTCTTACTGGCTCTGGTCTATAAAATCTTCCAAAAGTATGAAGTTCTCAGTCACGGCTTTGTCCACTCCACAAGGTTTTGGGTGCACTTTTACAATACTATTCAGCTGGTACATCATAAAGAAGTTAAGGATGACCAGAAAACCTAGCTCACCTTTTATCTTTATTGCAGATTGAACATTTTCTCCAAGTGGTGAAAACAGAGGTGATGACAAGATCTTACAAATTAGTTGAGGAGTACGAGTACACAGCGCATAGCAGTTTGGTTCATAGTGTTCATATACCAGTAGCAAAATTTCATTATGAGCTATCACCAATGCAGGTTTTGCATCAGTTAATTTTATGGATATGTGATGGAACTTATAATACATCTTATTTTGGTTTCTTATTCTTATTTCTCCTTTGCTATCAGGTCTTGATTACAGAAAATCCCAAGTCCTTTTCACACTTCCTCACCAATGTCTGCGCTATTATTGGTGGTATTTTTACGGTCAGTTTATCCTACTTGCCTCTCGCGTTGCTTCCTGCCTTCATTCCCACAAACAACTTTCTCTGGGCATTTATTTGTGCCATCTTTATTGAAACTCCCCTTCGTTCGTCCCTTTTGGCTGTTACAGGTTGCCGGCATACTGGACTCGATTCTGCACAACACAATGAGAATGATGAAAAAAGTTGAGCTAGGAAAGAATTTTTAGGAGTGTAGACTGATGCTAGAAATTTATTTGTGCACTATATTAAAGCTGGATACGCTTTAAAATTATACTACATTAGATACTCTTCGTCTGCAGTGAGTCTTTAAAACATTTTGGTTGCAGCAAGAGTTCTGGTGATCTGCATTATGTGATATTCCCAGTTAAATATGTAGAGTGTTGTTTTGGTTTAGGTTCATATACATCAATGAGCATCAGATTCCTCAAAAAAGAAAACTAGCCATTTAGTTTGTAAAATTGTTTTGTTTAAGGGATGGAGACTCTTCTATATACGACAACATATCCTGTCCTGTGTAATTTCATAGGTATATGCATAGATCTTACATCTATCGTTGTACCTATCTTATGAAGGTAGTGAGACTGTTTTACGGCGATTCTCTTCTATATCCACACAAAATAAACTGGAGTATATTTCTCTTTTCATTTTTGTACATTCCTCTGACAATATTTAGAATAAACTATGCAATCTATGGACAAACATTTTAAAAAAAGAGCAAGTTTGATGCACTAAAACTTCTGCTACGCACGTGGTTTGAGGAAGGGTTAGGTTATTTCCAAGAATCTATGCACAAACATTAGTTTATTTATTTTCATCACAACAGATACAAACCAATTACTCTCAGCTATAATTCACCGAGAACAAAGTAGGAAAATCATGAAACATAAAACCCCAAAAAATGAAAAACAAAAATACAAACAATCAAAATACAAACAAGTCCATCAACTCTTTATCAGAATCCCAGCAATATGGCTGAACCAACCAAAGCTGCAGTAGAGCCAACAAAGCTCATGACGATCGATGCAGCACCATTATTAGGAGGAGAAGGAGGTGATGATTCTTGAGAAGGTGCTGGAGTTGGGTTGGTCTCATCACTGGGTGGTGATGGCGCCTCCTCGCCAGACGGGGCTGGAGATGGAGGAACTTCATCTACTGATGGAGAAGGAGGAGGAGAAGCAGCTCCTGTTTTGTTGCTTCTATCAGCCATGACAACAAGATGCAACTTTTCATTCTTGACACAGTTGTCATGAACACCACTGATGAAGTAGTATGGACCAGAGTGGTTAAACTTGACCACAGTGTGTCCATCACTGTACTTCTCAATAGGTGAAGCAGTGTTGCAATTGTCAAAATCTTCCTTCTTTACAAGAAGCACTGAGTCTTTATCAGCAGAGTAGGTAAAAGCTGCATGAGGCCAAACAAGGAATCAAATTCAGCTTCAAACTTGTACATGGTCTATAGATATAATGAGGCGAATCCAAGATATAGAGTTAGTGATTGTGAATCACTAAGAGAATATAGCTTTAATAATAACAAAATACCCCGTAGAATCTTACAAGTGGGATCTCGGGAGAATAAAGTGTACCGACCTCGTAGAGCGGAGGATAAAGTGTACCCAGTATATATATTTCTATCATTAATAAGTGAAACTACCTTGGTACTACAAAGGGTAGTTTTGTAAATATCACTTTCTCTTCCTATTTAACAGCCATTACATGTGTCCTTATGCATGTATCATGTATGCTTTTACGTATTGTGAACAACAATATATAGAGAAAAAGAAAAAATCAGAAGTGCTATAAGTTGGAATCCTTCTCACGATGAAAAAATATATCTTAAAATATTAGTCAAAATTTATATAGTTTAAATTTTTATAAGTGAAATAGTGATAAGTATAAGTGAACGATCGGAAGGAGTATAAACTTACATATAGTGTCACCAATTTGGAATCTACTCCTCTCAGCCCATTGGTTGTAATTATTGGCATTGGCATCCAAAGGTACACTCCAATCTCCATTACCTCCAACTTTAAACTCATAACAATTGGCATTTTGTAACAACATCAAAATATTGAACAACCCCAAAATGCAAAAAACTTTTCTATTTGATCTTGAAGTTGTTGTTTGAGCCATTGGAAAAAATAAAAAAAATAAAGAACACAAAAAATAAATTTAACTCAATAAAATTGAATGTTGGATGAAAATAGAAAATTATTTGATTGATGATAATTGAGAATGAAAATGTGGGATATTTGTAGGTACAATTTGGAAGAACTTTACAAGCTGTGGCAGTGAAGCTTTTGTTTCTTTTAGTGATTCTTATTCACCTTTAGATTTCTTAACTACTATGGCAAAGCATAAAGCCAAAGAGAGGAAATTCTTGTTTTTGAGTACTTTTTAGTAACTTATTTTGAGTTTATTCTTTTCTTGAACATGATCAAGAATGTTCATGTCTTGTGTGCTGAGTTGAGGAATCCTTTTTTTTTTTAAATGATTTTTCTTATCTGCTATTAATATTGAGGTCTCGATTAATCTGGATGTATCGTGTAAAATCTATTTAAAGGAGAAACACTCCTTAGCAGGTTTTTTCATATTTAAGATTCAAATTCAAGATTTCTCATTAAAAGTGAAGAGATTTTCTTTATCTTTGTTTTTTTGTGTAGTATTAGTATAGAGGTCACGATTAATTTACATTCATGCCATGTAAAAATCATTTAAAAGAAATATACTGTTTTCATATTTAAAAGTCAAATTCGAAATTTCTAATTAAAAGTGAATAAATCTTCTTTATCCTGACACAATTTTTAGTTGTGAATATGCAAGAACCACAAGTCTATCTCTTTTATCATAACATGAGAAAATTTTACACAAAAGTGAAAAAGAGGGGTAGAATATATAGGTGGAACAACATTTTGTGATGAAAGGGTGTGTTTGTTGTGAGGAAAAACATCTTTTAAAGAACAAGTTTAACAACAATAACAACATTACCTCAATGCCTCGAAGGCTCCCGCCCATTGCGGGGTAAAAGGGGGTCGGATGTACGCAGCCTAATCCCTATATTTAAAAACATAGCGCGAATGTTTAAAGAACAAGTTTAAAAAGTTTCATATTTTCTTTTTTAGTGATATCTATAGCTATAAAGTATTATTACGATATTTTAAATCATAAGTTTGAGGAGTATCTTTTTCTTGTCTTAATCTTTATGTCCATACAAATACTGTGAAATTAATTTGGACGAAGAAAGCGTACCAATAAAGATAATATGGTTGAAGATTATAATAAAATAGATTGATTATAGATGAATAGTGAAGTAAATATTTGAACAATAATACAATGTACTAGTTATCGCGAAAGTTCTTTCACTTTGAGTTTCACCTAATATAATTGACCAAAAATCCTAATAATTTTGGACCAACTATATGGTGGACTACTTCAAATAATTTTGGATGAAAATAAGTTTAATTATCACAATATTTACTGCGCTTTCAAGAAAGAATAACTACTCTAAAAATTTAAATTTGTCGTTGTAAAATTTAAAGTTCTATCCTTCTCGATTATAAAATTTGAAAATGACTATCCATCCAATCAAGCATTGCCTCTAGGCTCAAGCATAAAACTAAGTCAACTCAAAACTCATTTAGCTTGACTTGATTTTGATCATTGTTCGATTTGATCTATCTTTATGTGAGTAAAATTTGATAGAATGAACATTATAATTGATATTTTGCTTCATCCATTATGAAATAATTTGTTCATACTGTCAATATTTTTTTTCATCCGGTATTCGGTGCCGCATTAAAGCTTGATTGATCCGGATTCGTATTGGTAGCGCCATTCGGAGGAATAATTCCCTTCCAAGGATCTTTTCGTATCCAAGGTTCGAACTCGAGACGTCTGATTAAGGGAGAAATAATCTCATTCACTACATCACATCCTTTGATGGTAAAACTCATGCCCAATCAAATTTGAATTCACAGTCGATTTTTTATATAATTCGTAGAGATAAACAATAAAACATATACGAAAACTGCTATTAGGTCCAACCTTTCTCATATTAATATGATAAAAATATATATTTTAAAATATTAGTCAAAGTTTATATAATTTTACCTGGATAAATAAAATCGTGACAGGTAAAAACTAAACGGAGGGTGTAATGATTTAAGACCAAAAATATGGTTGACCATTTCTAACTTACCAGGTCAAAATTGACAAACCCACGACCACCGGCGACACTAATTCCTTCCATTTTCTGCAACAAGAAGACCAACATTTCCAACACACGCGCCGCCGTCTGCGCGTCAAAAATAGTCCCAATAAATAAACAACCTTCTCCTTTTCCACTGTTTTTTCGTTGGATCCCACGTTCAGAGTGAAATGTCACCGCCAATACTCATCACTACAACAAATATTCAACTATGAAACACAAAACTTTACAAAAAAAGAATTTTTTTAGCTAATTATATGTAAACTAGGAAAAAGATCACTTTTTTGTTGATTTTTGATTGTTTCTTGAATATCTGTCAAATGGGTAGCTAAAAAAAGAAGTTTTATGATCTGGGGTTGTCCCATTTTGGCTTTGTTGTTGAAACTCTGATCTGGGTTCTTGAGCTGCAGCTGTTGGGTTTTCAAGTTTTTTTTTTTTTTTGGTTTGAGGAGTTTTCAAGAATGTGGAGGGACCCTGGAGCTCCTGCTGATTCTTTCTACCAGGTTCGCCCTGAATGTACAGATGTACCCAAAACAAGATTTAGAATCAAGGTTAGTTTTTTCAATTTTGTATGCTGGGGGATATTGTATTACATTTTGTGTTTTTGAATTGATTTTATGGTATGAGCTTTATGTGAAGAAGTTGGGAGTGTTTATATTGCCAACTTAACTTGTTTGAGATTGAAGCGCAGTTGTTGTTGTTGTGTGCTGTAGAAGGGAAAATTAGTCGTTATTCGATGCGAATGAATGTGGTGGGATGTATTGTGATGAATTGAAAAGATCATGTGTTTTGTTGGGATAAAAGATGTTTATCTATCAGACCTTATACTTGGGCTCTAAATGAGAATCATTAACTGCAATTAGCATCAGCCTAATCAAATGATTGGTGGCAGCTGTCAATGTATCTCGTGGTAACGAAAATGCAGAATGAAATATCTGTTAGATGTTATCAAGACATCAGAGTAAACCATATAAATGTTTTGCTGACGGTTTGCTCCTCAGAATTTGATGGTGTTTGCATTCAGATTTTAGTAGTTGGGACTGAAAATTGGTCCAAGGTTACCTGGTTTTAAGTTGGGGAAAAGGGGATGTTCACCTGAATTTGCTTTACATGTTTCATAAGCTGTTCTTGCTGATCAAACCACTCCTTCCGTCTCAATTTACGTGTCTTAGTTTGGTTGGACGTGGTGTGTAAGAAATAGAGCGAGGCTTTTGAATGGTCTTAAATTAAAGATGTGTATATTTTCTAGAAATCTTGTTGTCTTAAACTTGTCATATAGAATGTTGGAATCGGAAAACTTACTAAGTACAAAAAGATACACTCTTTTTGGGACAAGCCAAAATGGAAAGTAAGACACTTAAATTGGGATGAGGGAGTATATGATTTGCTGTTCTTTCAATCTGGAAATATATTCTTTCCTCTTAGATTCTTCCAATCTGGAAAAGTATTCTTTTCTCTTAGATTCTTCTCGCTTTCTAACCTGGCTAATCAATCAATTCAATTGGATGACATTTATGGGTTTTAAACTTACAAGGCTGGTGTACAACATTTAATGAGTAACTCTGTGTGATGATTAGCATAGAACATTAGATCCCTATTTGTTCCGTAACGCATGTGGCACGTATAGTGTGCACCAGTTTGGGCTGTATCTTAAGTCAGAACTATTGGTATTTAGTGTAGCGTATATATGAGTCCTCACTTGTGTCACAATCGATGCCGGGAGCTAGATGATCATTTTAAAAGGCCCTCTTTTTACCATGAAAAGAATTGAAATTTGAACTAGCTGCATTATCAATCTTATAAAAACGTTCAGAAGTAGTTCTCACATTTCTCTTGAACTAAAAGTGCCCCATCTCCTGTATTTGTATTGCTGGATATATATTACCTATTGATTTTCTTATTCAGGCTGGGAAAACCTTAAGTGCAAGGAAATGGCGTGCTGCATTTTCATCAGAAGGTTATCTTGACATTGGCAAAACTCTTAATCGAATTTATCGTGGGGTAAGTTTTAACTTCTTGATGTCAAAGTTCTGCAGGATTATGTGATATATGATCCCAAAGCTTCTTTTCTACAGTTCTATTTTGCTAGCTGGTTCTCTTTTTGTTCTTTGTGGTGCTGATTAAATGAATATGCATTACACATAAATTCCTGGAAAGATTATTAACATTGAAGTCTACTAATCATCAACTATCTATGAAATTATAGGGGATTCATCCATCAATAAGAGGTGAAGTCTGGGAATTTTTATTGGGTTGTTATGATCCAAAGAGCACATTTGAAGAACGAGAGCACATACGACAACAGAGAAGGTAGTTTACTTTCGTTATTGCTTAAGTTTGGAAGATGTATATAGCAGTTGATTTTTTTCCCATTTGACAACACTTAATAATCACTTGACTGAGGGTAACATAGAGATTTTTTGGCTGTTGGAGGTGACTTAAAAATTGTTTTCAGCTGAATTGCATATGAGCACATTCATATGCAAATTCCATACCTATGTTGACCTGGATTTCTGTTGTGTATGATCAGGGTCCAGTATGCTGTATTGAAAGAAGAATGCCGCACGATGTTTCCCATGATTGGAAGTGGTAGTTTTATTACTGCACCTGTAATTACTGAAAATGGTGATCCTATTGTAGATCCTATTACTCTCCATGAGGCACAAGCAGCAAAAGAATTAAGTTCAGGTGGTCAACAAATCAGTAATGCTGGATTTGAAATGGTAAAGGAGCACGACAAAAGAATAATCCAGTGGAAACTCTCATTACACCAGATAGGTCAGTTTTCTATGTAGATTTCATGTACATGTTAAATTCAACAATTTGTTGCAATATATCCTTTCTCTAAAAACGTAGACATTTTTCTGTTGGCAGATCAAGTACTCCCTCCATCCCAATTTATGTGACACCCTTTACTTTTTAGTCGTTCCCGAAGAGAATGACATGTTCCCATGTTTAGTAACAACCATTTCAATCTTCCCATTTTACCCTTAATGAAATGATTCATAGCCACAAACTTTTCTATGACTAACTTTAAACTACAAGTTAAGTCTACCCTTTGGTCTTGAACTTCATGCCTAGTCAAACACCTTCACATAAACTGGGATGGAGGGAGTAGTGATTTTTAACTTTGGATGCACCACATGTTTATCCCACACTCTTCAAAATCACTTGTTGGTACTCTTTTTCTTCAGGTTGTTTATATAGTAACCATTCAGTCTGGATTTTGTGTTTATGCTAGGGCTCGATGTTGTTCGGACTGACAGGACACTTGTCTTTTACGAGAAACAGAAAAATCTAGCCAAGCTTTGGGATATTCTGTCTGTTTATGCTTGGTTTGACAAAGATATCAATTATTGTCAAGGTGGGTTGTCATGTTATCGTCTTCATGTGAAATTTTCTATATTATAGCTTCTCTTTGATCCTATAATTGACCCTTATGGTCCTGCCCTTCCTTGGTTCCCGCGCATAGGAGGAGCTTTGTTCCCTGTGCTGCCTTTTTTTATTTTTTCGAAAAAAGCTTCTCTTTGATCCTGTCGAATGCATGTGTATTTGTTGACAAATTATATGAAAAAGGTGAAGCCATTTTCCACAGCTACTTGTATGTGATATTATCAGCATTTATATATATGAATCGAAAAATGATCCAACTAACCAAAAGAGGAAGGAGAAAAGGAACAAAAGAAACTGCATTCCTTCCATTTTCTTCATCAATGCATTAGAATGGCTGTATCCTTGTCTTATTTTGTTTCTGCAGTTGTTTATCCTTTTTCTCTATCGAATATTAAGCTCTTGATAATGCTGAGCAGGAATGAGCGATCTCTCTTCTCCCATGATTATTCTTCTTGATGATGAAGCCGATGCATTTTGGTGCTTTGAACGCCTAATGAGGAGACTGGTATATATTGACATTTCTTTACTCAGACACGACCTTTTCATCATTCTAATGTCGTAAATCATATTTTTGAAATTCCTTAGCTTCTCATAATTCGATCAGCAATAGATATTGTTGGCATTATATTGTACCATGCGATTAGGACAATTCCTTCACCGTTTCCGGTTGAAGGGAAGTACTCATGAATCAAATAGAAGAAATTCTCTATTAATATGGGATTCAATTATTTTCTATAAATTTTCGTTCCAAATTCTGTGGAAAGGCCATATACTTCAATACTTTATTTTGCTTTGCAGCTTCAATTATTGGTGTTACTGTGTATGGCTTGATGCTTTTTGCAGTTCTAGTGACTAATATCAAGTGTTGTGTGAATTTTTAAAGAGAGGAAATTTCAGATGCACCGAGCGATCTGTCGGAGTAGAGACACAGCTGAGTAATCTAGCTTCAGTAACACAAGTTATTGATCCTAAACTTCATCACCACTTAGGTATATATGCATACCAAGTCCAGTAAACACACAATTTATCGTCTTATTTCTTCGTGACATGGAAAAATTGAATCTTATTGTGATCTTATCTCACAGAGACATTAGGTGGAGGTGATTACCTATTTGCTATACGGATGCTCATGGTCTTGTTCCGCCGAGAATTCTCTTTTGCTGATTCTTTGTATCTTTGGGAGGTAGGATTTCTCTCCTGAAGAATCACTTTTTTCTATCATCTCTAAGTTTTTAACTTATCAGTCATCGCCTTTTTGCAACAGATGATGTGGGCTTTGGAATATGATCCCGACTTGTTTCTTATGTATGAAGACCCTGACTTAGCTGCTGCAAAATCTGAAGGATCTAATGGAAGAGCAAAATCGACATTCCAATGTGGGAAATTTGAAAGAGAAAATCTGAAAAATGGAGGCAAAGTTGCTGAAGCTCCCCTCCCAATTTCTGTTTTTCTAGTAGCCAGCGTCCTTAAAGACAAGAGCACGAAGTTGCTTACAGAAGCTAAAGGACTAGACGACGTTGTTAAGGTTGGTTTTGGTAGTACATAAAGTTTAAGCAGTATTTTGATCCCCGAGTTAGTTCTAACTCGAAGAATTGTTTCGTCTAACCTCATTTTACGTAGAGAAAAATCTTTCGAATGTCATGTTAATAATCTGTTTTAGTTATAGCAGATACTGAACGACATCACCGGGAACCTGGACGCCAAAAAGGCTTGCACTGGTGCAATGAAACTTCACAAGAAATATCTTAAAAAGGTAATGTCCTGAAGCTGTTACTTTTGCTTAAAATTGTTCCAAAGTACTTGTTGCTAAAATGACAAAGTAAATAGGACTCTCTGTGTGTGTGTGATGGGGGACCATAAAATTGTATGTAAACATAGAAAATCTTACAAAAACGAATTATTTGAGACATAAGTTACGGGTTCAAGCCTTAGAAACAGCCTCTGGCAGAAATACAAGGCAAGGGTTGCGTACAATAGACCCTTGTGGTCGGGCCCTTCCCTGGACTCTGCGCATAGCGGGAACTTTAGTGCACCGAACTTGCCCTTTTTTATCATTTCTTGTAGACCGATTAGGCTATTATTCATTTTCATTTTCTAATGCTGATTGCTTAAAACAGGCAGCCAATGCCAACAGGTAACAAAAAACATACGCCAAAGCCGAAAACAAGTGCAGTACACAATTCATAATCCATGGAGCTCATGTAAAATAACAGTCGTGACAGTACTTCCCCTGTTCAATGTTGCAACAGTATTGCTGCAGGGTAAGAATGCTGTTGCGATTTTCGATTTTCAGATTTTTTTTGGTCATGTTGAGGATGAGTACCGTTTTCGTGTACATTACTATGGGTTGAGTTGTTGAGGCCAATGTATATTTCCATTTGCCATCCTGCTCTAAATTGAGTGTCTTCTTGTATACTAAGACACTCTTCCATAGGTTGTCACATAACACATTTTCTTTTGTAGTTTACTAGTTTGGTCGGGCCCTTCTTTGAATTCTGCGCATAGCGAGAGCTTTAGTGTGGCAAACTTGCCCTTTTCTTTAGTTTACTGGTCTTGTTGTATAACAGTTACCTCAGACAAAGGATGTGTCATTGATGAGAAAGATTTTATGAGAAATTGACATAAGGGTAATTGACATAAACACCCTTAAAGAACAGCATTTATTCATCTTAACCGATCGAGCAAGTCTCTTTACATGGCCTGATCCGATCAAAACATAAAACTTATACAGCTAGCTAGACAGAGAACGTGCGGGAAGAGGAGGTTACTCAGATGATAAACACCTTTACACATGATCGTGTGTTTATTATACGTAACTCGTGGGCATGCTTCATACACATAGTAATTAGAAGTAGCATTCAGTAGGCTCGATGTTGCATGCGCGCGGGAGGGACCGAGCTCTCTGTGACATGAGCTGTGGCTCCCGGGTCACCATTGTTTCAAGCGCCGAGCATCGGCATTGAGTATCAATGTTCTTCAATTCCTGGCAGCATTGTTGCAGCTGCTCCTGACCTTGGTTGTGCATCTCATTGTCTTCCGTCACCATGCTCAGCTCCTCTCCATAGTAATATTGCCCGCTTCTTGAAAGGACCATCCTGCAATCGGTGATGTATGTAGAATTTTTGAAGTTATACAATGAAAGAAAAAAAACGTAAATTACATAATTAGGCAAACATATGATATATATTTGCATTATATTATTATAGTTTGAAAAAATTACTACAATTTATAGTTATAGTTAGGATTTTATTGTTACTTTCCTTCTTCTCTCTTCCTTTTTCTCTACAATCTCTTATCAGATATACAAATACAATTATCTAATAGATATATATATTCAATTCAATAGATCTCTCTTCATACCATCTCTCTCGCTCGACTCTCTCCTTCCTCTCCCAATTTCACTTTCAGATATATATACATATGTATATCAATTATACATATACGATTATTTGAGAGATATACACATTCAATTGACTAAAATACATATACAATTAGTCTATCTTCACTCTCTGCCCTCTCTCGCTCAACTTTCCTTATAATATGTAGCTATGAATCACAATTTTAACAAACTATAACTATTATATTTCACGTATTTGCGCTTTTTATTTTTTAACCTGCATTGGTTGAGCCTGTGCCTCTGGATCTGCTCTTGGCAACTTTGTGACTTTTGACTATTTTCAATATCATCAAACTTGTTGGCAGTTGCAAGTGCTAGCAAGCATAACATAAGAGCTAGTGAAGCAACTAAAACTTTCCCCATAGTAACAATAAGACGTGTTTGTTTATGTGTAGTAGGTAGTCAATTTTATGTGTGTATTTATAGATGAATTGGATGGTTTGCATGGCAATACGTAGGGGTGTACAAAACTAAACCGTATACTGCACCAAACCGACAAACCAAATCAATCCGCAAAAAAAAACCGCTTAATGGTTTGGTTTGGTATTGACGAAAAAAAACCGACTATATTTGATTTGGTTTGGTTTT
>JAOTQR010000097.1:23139749-23151646 GCA_025774065.1 Solanum ossicruentum | reverse complement strand
TTTAAGATATAATTCAATCCCAAAAATTTTATCCCAAATTACTAATTGACCTTAATTAATTACGGGGTTTAACAATAATATGCACCATATTTTCCTATAGAAAGTAGATCAGAATGTGAGCCTTGTTCTGCAACTATTCCATCCTTTATAACAGCAATAGAAGTAGCTTTCTGTATTGTAGAAAGGCGATGAGCCACGACAATGCATGTTCGTCCAACCATCATTTTCTCTAGTGCTTCTTGGACCGCGCTTTCAGACACAGTGTCAAGAGCACTAGTTGCTTCGTCTAAAAGCAGGATTCTCGGGTTCTTGAGTATTGCTCGAGCGATGGCTATTCTTTGTTTCTGACCTCCTGATAGTTGCACTCCTCTTTCTCCACATTGAGTTTCAAATCCATCATCCATCCCACTGCATTGCAAAAGTAAATGAGTTAGTGTTATGTTCAAAGTAAAGGGACCTGAAGTATTGTGCTTTTATAAGTTTTCTACCTGAACTTATCATGCGTTCACTTTTCCTAGTTGAACCATTGCCAACTATATAAACACACGTCGACTAGTATTTGATGGTGCGTGTACTACAATCTTTTTTTGGTGTAAAAATGGTGTCGAGTCATGTGGAAATCAGAAAAGAACGTTAAAAGTATCACTAATTTGTGACTTTTCTACCTGAACTATCATATCACTCATATGTTTGTGTTTCATATCTAAACTATCACTACCTATTCATCAAAACACAGCTCAAAGTAGGAATCACAGTAGGCAAAAGCATGATACTTCAGGTGTGTTTTTGACTATTAACTCTTGGTAAAACGGACTTCGTTATGAAAGAACTTCTAACAAGTTTGTGATGAATGTATATCTAACCTTATAAACTCATGAGCGTTAGCAAGTACAGCAGCCTCTATTATCTCAGCTTCGCTGGCGTGCTCATTTCCATATGCAATGTTCTCGTAGATAGTTCCTGCAAAGAGAGTTGGTTCCTGGCTAACTAATGCAATTCTTTGCCTCAGGGATCTCAAGTTGTAGTCTTTTATATTCCTTTCGTCGATATAGACTGATCCTTTATCTGGATCATAAAATCTTTCAATAAGCCCAATTACTGTTGATTTTCCACAACCGCTTTGTCCAACTAATGCTACTGTGGTTCCTGCACTTATCTTGAGGCTTAATCCTCTGAAGATCAGCTGATCTGGTCTTGATGGATAAGCGAAGAATACTCTTTTAAGTTCAACATGTCCCCTTATTTGTGTTCTCGTTGCATCTATTGCTGATGAATCATCTGGATTGATCTCGGTATTCCTATCGAGGATTGCAAAGACTGAACCTACAGCATTACTTCCTCTAGATATATCTTTAGTCATGCTTCCTGCCTCAGCAATGGTATAAGCAGTGAAAAGCAATGCTAGAAATGCTTGAAAAAGTTTTTCGGGAGATATTTCCCCTTGTGACAGTAGTTTTCCGCCATACCAGTAAGCTAAAGCTGTAGAAGCTGCAGCTAGGAATTGAGAGCTACATAGACCTACACCGGCATACCAAGATTGTCGTATGCTTTCCTTTCTCGGACCTTCTAATGTGTCCTTAAAGAGCCCTACTATCCTTTTCTGAGATGAGAAAGCAGTTATTGTTCTATGATTAATAACAGCTTCGCTTGCTAATTGGCTTCCCTCTCTTTGAGCTTTCTGTGCTTTTACAGACATACTCTTCATCAGTACAGTTCTCGCGTAAAAGCTTCCAATGAGCAAAGGTTGAGCTGCTATCATCACTAGGGCCAGCTTCCATGTTAGGAAAAATCCTAATGTATAAGCAGATGTAGCAGCAAAAAATGCTTGAGCTAGCAATGACATGCGGTCTCCCACAAGGGAACGAACCATGTTTGCTTCAGTTGATAGCCGAGCACATATGGCTGCACTCGTGTTCTCATCTTGATCAAACCATTTGATCTCAAAGGTCATGAGCTTGGCAAGCAGCATCTCCCTTATCCTTCTGGTTAGCCTTTCTCCCATGACAGCAAAATTATACTGCTGGATTAGATTTGTGAGGAAGTTGAATACAGCAAGGCCTATGAATATAAAAGAATAGATCCTTGAGTGGGATTGGATGGAGGATTTATCAGGCCGGAAGTAAACAGATATAACTGCCCCAACGCAGTAGGCATTTATTGGTTGAACAGCTCCTGAACCTATCGCTCCCATGCATCCGAGCAAAGCTCTTCCCCATTCAGGAGCATTCATTTGGAGTAAACGCAATTGTGAAGGTGCTGGACGAACCTCCTTTGTGAAATGGTCATCATAACTGTCATATGATTCTTCATACTGAATGGAGTAAGGAGCTGAGAATGGTGTACTTCGAGAAAATGCTGGACTGAACGGGTACATGAGCGGCGTGGCTGCTGCACTAGAGATCATGTTGAATGGACTTTGAGGGGTACTAGTACCTTTTTGATAGCTACTTCTTCCACCAGTCTTTTGAATAGGGCTATTGGCAACATCACTAAATGTGGCTAGCTGCTGCAGCTGCACCATTTTGTAATACTCTCCACCTTCACCATCCGTCATTTGCATAAGCTCTTCGTGTGTTCCAGACTCGATTACTCTCCCTTGTTGAAGAACCACTATCTTATTTGCCATTCTAATGGTGGACAGTCGGTGAGCTATGACGATTGCAGTTCTTCCCATAGATGCATGATCCAGGGCCTCTTGTACAACTCTTTCAGATTGTGAATCCAATGCACTTGTAGCTTCATCAAGCAACAGGACTTTTGGATCTCTTATCAATGCCCTCGCTATGGCTATTCGCTGCTTTTGTCCTCCAGATAACTGCAGACCAAATTGGCCTACCTGCAACATTTGAAGGTTCAATTATAACAAGGACTTAGAACACAGTCCGTCTTATTTCCCTTCGTAGTCCTTTTCAAAAAGAATGCCTTGTCCCTTTTTTGACAATTCCTTCGTTCTAACTTCTCATATGGCACGTTTAAGACCATTTAAGACCACAAAACAAGATTCAAAATTATTCTTTATTTTCTTTAACTCATGCCAAGTAAAAACCAGTCAAACGAACTGAATCGGAGAGAGTATTATGAAACTGAGATTATGTACCTGAGTTTCATATGCATCTGGTAACTTAATAATGAAATCATGAGCATTTGCAGCTTTAGATGCCTTCTCCACTTCTTCCATAGTTGCTCCCTCTTTGCCAAATAGTATGTTCTCTTTTATGGTTGTTGCAAAGAGAATTGGTTCTTGATTAACCAGACCTATTTGGGACCTCAGCCATTTTATATGGAGTTTCTTTATCTTGTGTCCATCCAACGAAATATCGCCTTCAATGGGATCGTAGAATCTCTGAAGCAATGAAATGATTGTGGACTTCCCTGAACCACTACCCCCAACAATTCCTGTAGTTTTTCCAGGTGAAATTCTAAGGTTTAGCCCTTGCAAGACAGGCGTATCGGGTCTTGAGGGATAACTGAAGTATACACCATTGAATTCAATTTCTCCTCTTACATATGACAATGCTTTCCCCTTCTTGTCTTCTGTGTCAATTGCAGGTTCTCGATCAATCATCTCAGTGATCCGAATAGCAGCAGACTTTGCCTCCGTGATTGCTGTAAGATTTGGAAGAGCCGACAGAACATTTCTACAAGAACATGAACAGCTTAATCAACATCATTTCTAGCAACATATAGAGACTAAAAACATGAGTAGTAATGTAAGAACTGTATTGCTCGGATTCTCCAAAATGCACTACTTTTGGAGGATTCGACACCTATCCAGTGACGCTTTTTGAAGGTCCGAGCAACATAGGATAAGAAAACTTACAATCCTGCCATAAGAATATTGAAACCTGCTACAAATATATCACCTCCTTTTTCTCCATGTTTGCTAACTAGAATCGATCCGAGCCATGCTTGAAAAGCCCAGCTAATATAAACCATCGCCAGACTGCCTAGCAACAACCCTCTGGCAACGCCTTGTTTTATTCCTAGTTCCATAACTTTCTGCAACGATTGGCTGAACTTTTCGAGGGTCTGGTTCTCAGCTACATAAGAATACATAGTTCTTACAGAAGAGATAGCTTGTTCTGCTATTCCACCGGAGACTCCATAAGACTCTATCATCTGCATTCCCACATTCATCATCATTGTACCAAATCCAAGTCCGGGAATGATGAACATTAAGGTGAATGGTATTGCGGCCAACGTGATCTTCCATGAGAGTACAAAGGCAAATATATGACAGAACAGGAAGGATGACATGTAAGCTAGGCAATCAGGTATCTGCATCAAAGCACAAAACAAAGATAAGAGGCTATAAAATGTAAAACTTGAGAATAAAGATTGGCTATTATATATTTTTTTTTGATAACTAAAACTAATACTAAAGGTAGGAGTAAGGTTTGCGTACATCAGACCTCCACTTGTGGGATTACACTGAGTATGTCGCTATAACTGTTCTCAACAAAAAATTATTCACAACACAAATGGAAGAGAACATATACATACCTTCTCGCCTATGGTGATTTGGATGGTAGTTGAATCAGCTGATACAGTTGAAATTACTTGATAAGTAGTGGAAGATTCAGCTGCCTGTGTGTCGAAAAATCCAACTTCTTGCCTCAGTACAGATTTTAGATACTCTAATCTCATTCTAGATGTCTGTCTTTCTGCAGTTCTTGCCCAACATAATCCTTCTGCACTCGCAAATGTTTTAACATATCATCTTTTGCAACAATCACGAAAAAATAAGAAAAAGACATCCAGGATTTGAAGTTTGCAAGTTTTTACAACAATCCCAAGTTGACATATAATACTTATAACCAAGTTCACAGTCAAATAATCCAAATATGAACCCCTGACCCTTCCCACTGGGGCTACCCCTACCATAAGATAAGGCGACTCCCGACCTCTAGTCAGGTAATAGAGTTAGCTGGTTCAGATAAATGAGCAATTCCCAGTCGGAATCCTGAACCTAGTTCATGCATGAAACTTGAAAGAAGCAATTCTTCTTCCAACATCGTACATCGACTTGTATATTATAAAGAGGAGTTCGTCCTTCTTCAAAGAGATAAACAAAAGTCATGCGGCTTGTAGATACTTAGTGAATATCTTGGACATCCATTAAAAAGCATTCTAAACGAAGGAATAAACAATATATGCATGCACACTTTCCAAGGATTACAAATTATTTGGTTTTTTTACTTTATTAGTTTTTCATGGTTCCCACAACCCTAGTATTTGTTTTTGAGCTACTCATGTTCGTTTTAGATGAAGAAATCATGTTCACCCTTCGGAACTACTGGAACTGTCGGAATTCCAATCCAAACTTTCAAACTCTGAATGTAAATAACTAAAAACACAACTTTGGGCCTAAAAACCTCATTTTAACTCCGAATTCAGTTCAGTAACTTCTCATAGACCAGTTTCAACGTTCAGGATTAGTACATATATAAAGTTTGAACAAAAATTACTGAGTTCACGTGAATCTGTAAATCCGCGTAGAGCAATAAACCAAGAGACAAGAGATCCTACTTTGATGAACCTTAACTTCACTTACCAACAAAAGCAGCTAATCCAACTCCAATAGCAACATAGAGTAGCCTGAGCGAATGCTGCAACAAAATGAAAACAAAACAGTTTCACTTAATCCATGATTACTACTAATCAACATACAAAGCTAATTAATTATTGTGTCACCTTGTTAACAATCTTCATAGAAACAGAGTTACTTAAATCCCCATAAACATTAATTACATCACTAAGCACAAACATCATTAGAGGAATCTGTAGTCCATCTCCCATACTACCTAAAGTCCCAAAGAACATTAACAACTTATCTTTTTTATCAGCAAATCTAAACATCCCTTTATCTCCCATGATGTTTTCTTGAACAAACAACAATACACAAAAACTTTATAATTGTCTTTGTTTTTATAACATGGAAATGAACAAAGCTTATTGGCTTAGTTGCAGGCCACAGCGCAGTTATTTAGCTAATAGGAACATGCAATAAGTTTATATTTGCCGGCTTTGTTGGATATTAGCCTTAAATTTTACAATTTGTCGGTTTTGACAATTCCGGCAAGACAGTGATAGCTTGGTCTCCTTGTTTTTAATTACTGTACTTCTTAGTTCTTATCATGGAACGTTAAAATCAGAAGTGTGTCGTATTTCTAAAATTACGTTCGATATCTGTATTGAAGCCCGACTAATTTAAATTTATGTCGAGTAGGGCAAATTTAGAATTAGCACTCCCTACAAGAATATATTTCCATACTCAATGTAACGACCCAGTACGCTAGTGATATTCTCTGCTTTGGACCTAGACTCGCACGACTTTAAACTGCATAGACATATTTACTTATATACCCTGCTATAATGATATTGTTTGCTTTGTGCCTAGACCTACCCCGTTCGTGATATTGTCCGCTTTGGATCTAGACCCGCACGACTTTAAAATATGTTACTAGGGATGGCAACGGGGCGGGACGGATTTGGAGTTATGCGGGTACGGGGCGGGTGCCGTGTGGGTTAAAGTAACTATTTTTAAAACTAATGCGAGGCGAGCGGGTGCGGGTTTAAAAAATCAAATATGAATTCGAAGAAATTAAATTTTTGTAATTAACAAAAATCAAAGATATAAACTTTTTATATTAAACATTGACTTTAATTTAATTTTTTCTCTAAAATTTAAACTAGAAATGTCCGGTAATTGTTAGTTGTTAAAATGTTAATTAGAAACTTTTAAGTAACGATTAAGAAACAATTGGTAAAATGTCAACTAAAAACAGTTAATTAGTTGTTACGACATTAGTTAGCCGGAAAAAACTAAATTCAATTCTTTAAAATTTAAACGGAACGGGGCGGGTCTATGCGGGACGGGTTGAAAATGAAAAAAAAATAGTCATGCGGGGTGGGGCAAGGCGGGCCGATTTAAAAATTTTGCCACCCCAATGTCATCCCCACGTGTCATTGCATGTTTACTTATATAAACAGTGTCACTCTTGTGTTTTACTTTTGCTTCTATCATATGAGATTTGCCTAGACTCAACATTGGGATTTGCCTAACGACCTAGCCCACTATCATGTTTACTTATATATCCGATATCTCTTTTATTTTTTATTCACGTGAGACTTCTAGCTAAAAATGATACAAGTTCGAAACCAAGAGGACGCTACCTCTGATTAAGGACTAGCCTCAACTCAGCGAACCTTTAAGAAATTTCAGTACAAAATTATATGTATACTGTATCGATGTATTTTAACATATTACAACTTAATGAGTAATGTGGTGTGTTTTCTAGGTTATTTATTATATTAGTATATACTTTTATAGAAAGTGTATGTGTAGTCTTTATCTATTTATTTAAAATGACATAATATTGTAGAATTTTCTTAATTTTATTTACAATGTGACTTAGATTCTTGAAACTTGGCCGGACTGGTATGCTTGGACTTTAGAATCATTCTCCACACGTCATTATTTTTAATAAAATCTTATCTAGGCGTCAAATTCCATTGGCCAATAACATTGTTAATATATAAAGAATATCGTTGAGTGAATGAGACTTTTCTTTTTTTTTTTTTAGTGGATGAGACTACTCTCCTCCTTAAACAGAAGTCTTGGATTTGAGTCCGAAGTATAGAAAATCCTAACTGTACATGAATAGGCTCTTCCTTAGGCCTTCAAGGAGGAAGCGGCTTTTTTCAGGGAGCATTTTTCCTTAATGGGTCCTATGCGACGTGAATTTGGTTAGTCGGGCTCCAATAAGGGTATGTTTGAACCTTGGGGAAAACCTCCGAATAGGCATTACGCATCGTGAATCCAAATTAGTCGAACTTCAACAAGGACATCAAATACCACATGGACAACAAAAAAATAATTGATCATCGCCTATCGTTACTCAATAATGATAATAAGCAACTATTATGCTATAGACTTTAGGGCATATTTTGTGAAGCTTGTCTTTTGATGCTTAGGTATAAATTTAGGTTTCTTGCACTTTTGGTTTTGGAAGATACACGGAGGGGTAGAGGTAGATTAAAGAAATACTAGGAGAGGTGATTAGACATGATATGACGGAATTTTATCTCACTGAGGACATGACGTTAGATAGAAAGAAGTGGAGGTCGTGAATTAGAGTAGCATGCTAATTGGTAGGGTTAGGTGGATGCATGACCTTGGGGTATAGTAGGGTTAGCTGGAGGACGCATTTTTTATCATGTGTTCTCATTATGATATCGTATTATGTGTTAATTTTATCATATTTATATACTGCCATGTACTATTCATTATTAGTCGCTCTTTCTATTTTCATCCCTTTCCTTTTTGTCATATCTAGTTTTTGAGATGAGGTTTCCCAGGAAACAAAGCTCTTTACTTCTATGAGGTAGTGATAAGATCTGCGTATATTCTGCCCTTTTCAGACCTTGTGGGATTTCATCGAGTATGTTGTTGTTGTTACAATTCTCAAATATTAAAAAATAAACAGATAAAGAATTTAGTTAAATTTTATAATTTTGATCTTATATATATAACGTAATATTCTGATAAAGAAAGAATTAGAATGAACTCTCGTGCCTCATGGGATTTCTTTTTAAGAAAAGTTTTAATGTATTCCATTGACGGATATGGGCTCAATTTTGCAATGGTCAATATACACACACAATCATCCTATCAAATAGGGTAAAGGGTAAATGTGACTCTTTTTTTTTTGTTTGGGAGCAACCATTAGTATGAATTGTATCTTTTAGTTATTTTAATTGTTTTATTTTGGAACTCAAAATGACTCGCAATTGCTATAATCTCTGTTACAATCTCTGTCCTCTGGGTGCACTTTGTGCGCAGTGGATAAATCCTTTACTGTGTGATAGCTTGTAAATTATAAAGAAAATGTAAACTTCATTGTGCAAGCTCCATGCGACATACTCAACTTAAAAGGATTGAAAGAAGATCGATCCCAAATTATCTCAAATTATTTTAATTAAAAAATATATTTAACCCCTAAACTATTTCACTTGTCAAGAGAAGGAAGGAAAAAAAGGTTCTTTCTACTGTTTCAAAATTAATTGTCTGCCAGTACAATGCTTCCTAAAAGAGAATAAATAACATTTAAATTCCAATATCTATGAAAATTTTAAAATGATAATACATCCAGTAATTTATATCGGGTGTAAGATTTAAAAATCATTCACTAATACATTTTTATAAATTAAACTAAAAACATACACTTAAAAGAGTAACAGTATCATCAAAGAATGTGGTATAGTGGATGATACTACTCCTTCCTTAATCATAAGTTTGGAGTTCGAGCCCTGAGGTCTCGAGTTCGAGTTCTAAGTATAGAAAAATCCTTCATAGAAAGTGTTTCTTCCGAATAAGTCATACACAGTGTGAATCTAGAGTGGTCAGGCTCTGATGAGGACATGAGCCATACGCCATGGGAATATGGATTAGTCAGAATCTGATGAGGATATCGAATATCGAATAGACACTAGATAGGCAACCATGCATCATCCATGAAACCCAATTTGATACGAGAAAGAAGACATAATTATAAAAACTAGGATAAATTTATATCATATTTCGATAAAATAAAATTAAGAAAAAACTTATATTAAAAAGTTATTTTACAGTAGTTTCATTGTTGGCTCCTTTCATAATCAATCTCCAAATTCCTTTCTGGATTAGGCTAATCCGTTTTAGAACAATTAATCAAACCTTAAAAAGTGTTCTAATCTCATCTTCATCTTTCCTTGTTAAGGAGAAAAGGGTTGAATTTTTTTCTGTTCCTTTCAGTTCACAGAGAAAGAATCAGGAAATTCAATCGGGTCATTGCTGATGCCCGGTTCCAAAACCAAAACCCTAAGCGCGTTGTTCCGCTCCGCCACTAAATTGTCAAAGCAATGGAAACCTGTTTCCGCTTCAACTTCAGCCCAAGATATTGCCCTAAAACACTATGCATCACCTAATGATTCTTCCAAGTCTCTCAGTGTTATTGCTGCTGAAACTTCCGATTTTAGCTCAGCTGCTGACTATGGTAACCAAATTTTCCATTTCTTATTTTCTTAAATGTTGTTGATTTTATGGAAACAGTGTGGGTATACTCCCAACTGCCCAGACCCCACATGTGAAATTAGATTGAATATGTTGTAATTTATGTTAGATAATAACTGTTAATTGAGTGACAATATGAGAAATCTAGTTCATTGTTATAAAGGCAAAAGGAGAAACACTTGGAATTGTTTAATTATTTGATGTTTTGTTTTTGGTTTGCTTGTTTGTGCAGGAGAATCAGCAAACCTGCTGTCAACAGAAATAGCGTCGATACTCTGTGGTATGCTCTTCTTTTCCCCCACTTTTTCGGGTTGAGTTAATTTGATTAATCAGATGCATCCTTAATAGTTTGTGTTGTAAGAGTTGTTTGGTTCAAAGCACGGTTACATCCCTGAAATTGATTATAACCAGGATAGATAGTCCCACTTAATCTCATGATTTTGGTATAAATTTTATTCTAGTTTTAGCTTATACACACTTAGGAAACAACCTCTCTACCCTTAGGTAAGATCTGCGTATAATCTACCCTCCCCAGACCTCACTTGTGGGATATCACTGGGTATGTTGTTGTTGTTTAGCTTATACCCACTAGCGTCACAAACAAACACCGAATGCATTTATAAGCGAAGAGTTGCTGAACTTAAACCCCCTAATACTTGTAACCAATGGACCCTAAGTGACAAGAGGAGTTTTTCCGGATGGTACGCACCCTCACTTCCAACTTGAAGGTTGTGATTTCAAGTCACCTAGGGAGCAAAAAGGTGGGAGATCCCGGGGAGGTGTAAAAAAAAAAGGATTCTAAGTCTTAGTTAAAATCTTAGAAAGACAACAAACTTACGCTGGAGTGGTTTTTCTTAAAAAGAAAATTACATTCTCTTGGTTTATTGTTTTATTGACTCTTGGATTGTTTCTTTTTGAACTTTGGTATATTGCATGTTCAAACTAAAGATCAGTCATGTCTGCTAAGTGGCTTGGAAACTGTATATTCTTTTTACAAGAATGTAATTAGATGTGTGCAAAGAATGCACGACTTAGAATATCTATTTATTTTTTCGTCTGTTGTCTGTATGCATTTGCCTTGACAGACCATTTATCTACATATTCTTCTGATTTTCTTTTATTATAGGTGATTTTGATTCTTATTTGAGCGATTCAGAAGCGAGTAGTAATGGAAGTTGCTTGGACAATGTATTGAATGTACCATGGTTATCAAATGTACAAAAATGCAACATGTCATTGCGGCGGAAAGAAATAGCACGAGAAAGGAAGGAAAAGTGGACCTTCAAGAGTACTCAAAAAAGTCGTTTCCAGCAGTTGGTTAAACAATGTGCCTGCAAATTGGGGGCTGATACTACCATTAAAGTGTTTGGTAAATTGGGAAGAGAAACTGGGCGGAAAGAATATAATGCTCTAATAAGACTCTGTATGGAGAAGGCCAGAGAAAGTAATGATGAAGAGGTGTCGTTGAAGCAGCTTTCAAAGGCTTATCAACTTCTTAAATCAATGAAGGAACAGGGTTTCCAAGTAGAAGATGAGAGCTATGGTCCAATTCTTATGTATTTTGTTGATTTTGGCATGGTACAGGAGTTTGATTTTTACTGTGAGCTCATTAGGGATAGCAATGCTGATTCACTTGCAAGATTAGCTTACTATGAGATGTTGCTTTGGACTAAAGTTGAAAATGAAGATAAAATAGAAGAACTCCTCTACCACCTTTCTCTTTATGATGGTGCTGATAAATCTGCCTTTCAAGGTTTGCAATTTACTGTAAACATGCCCTTATTACTATTTTAGTTTGTACACTTCAATTGGTTGATTCTGCTGGATATTAGAAGTTACTTGT
>JAOTQR010000097.1:23110612-23139737 GCA_025774065.1 Solanum ossicruentum | reverse complement strand
CTATCCTAACACTATTCTAACAAGTTGCATGTCTCTTTTTTCATGTTTGCTGTACATTGTGTTTATAATGCGTTTGCAAATTGTTGATGAATTTAGAGTCCGTCTTTGCAGTGAGTGACATCATAGAATCTTACAAATCATTCTTAAATACATTTCATGATGGGTTTTGGCAGAGGCTTTCTCTGCAATAATGGCATATTTTAGAATTCACAATGTTGAACATGTTGCAGAAAACTATCTCTTAGCGCTGTGCGAAAGTGATCGAGTTAAGGATTTTGAGAGGCTTCTACGAACTATTGACATAACAAAAGTTATATCTACTGATTTTGTCACAAATATCTTCAAGTTCTTGGGGAAGTTGCTATTGGAGTCCTCCGCAAAGATGTTTCTTCAGGAGTTGGTAACCATAGGTACACTTGTCACCTTATTTTTATTTAGAGGCACCTATACAGTTGATTTAACAATCACTGACATCATCTTATTGTTTAACTCATAGTGTGACCTCTATGTCGGACTTGTCCCACTACATCTTAAAAAGGATTATTATCTAATTCTGTGAACATATATTGCTATACAGTTTTCTCAGAGAACTGAATAAATTACTGTATAGGGAAAATGTTGTGAGTATTGGCATCAGTGACAAGAAACTGAAGATTTTCCTTTTCTGTTGCTGTTTGAAAATCTTTTACTTCTATGATAATCTTGTTGATTAACAAAGAGCCCTAACCTCTTCAACTTATATTCTGTTCATGCATCCTAATGTAGTCTGTCTCAAAGCAGGTATTGGAGCAAAGAACCTCTCAAAATTCATTTATGATTATACAAGTAACATTCCACGTTTAGCGGTGAGGATTTTCTCATTAATTCTGCTAGTGATCTCCCTTGGTATACAATTCACAAGATGCTTGCAGAAGTTAGAAAATTTTTAATGCTAAAGATTATCAGATAGAATATCTAAGAGGCTGTTTGTTTGCACAAATCACAAGTTAAATTAACATCTTAAGCTTTTCGTTCAGTCAAACAGTGTCAACTGATTACACGCCCTGGAATAATGGAAGTTAAAGGGAGTATAACATGGTGTTGTATATCACGCTTCTAATTATTTTTTTTGTTCCTGGATTGCATTAAGCATTTCTTTTTTATGCAAACACAGAATTGGTCGAAAAATTTAAGTAAACTATTGTGCTGCCAAACGACTAGGTAGTTATGCTAGTACTCAATATCTGTCATTAGTGAAATATTGTTCTGATTGCTCTGTTATTGATGAAAGGTTGAAGATGTTATTCTTGAATTCAGAAATTTACATGCTGAGTTGGAGATTAAGCCAACATCATCCCAGTATGAGCAACTTATTATTTACTGTTGTGAGTTTTTTAAGGTATGGACCAGTTATTTTGGGGAAATTCTATTAAGTGCTTGGAGGCTTCTTTGCGCGAAGTAAAGGGTGTTTGAATTGACTTTTTCTTAAAGTGGCTTATAAATTTAAGGCCAAAAGCCATAAGTTGGGAACCCCCAATTTTTGGCTTTTTTTTTGTACTTCTATTTTAAAAAAGTGCAAAGTGCTTAAAAGTTCTTTTAATGCTATCAAACACTTCCAAAATGAAAAAAATGCTTAAAAGCCACTAAAGATAAGCCAATCCAAACACCCACTAAGAGTATTACATGTTCTGGTTGATATGTGAACTTCTCTAATGTACTAATAGTTGCAACTTCGTAAATAGGTACATGCTGCCCTAGATATGGTTGATCAAATGTTTAAAGAAGGTCTGACTTTATCATTGGAGACATTTAATTCTATACTAGAAGCCTGCGATAGAAGCTGTGAGTACAATTTGGTAGGTTAGTTTGAATCCCATATCTTTTTGGTGTTTTATTTCATTAGCTTAATCTACTTTAGTAATTTAGTTTGGGCTAGGACACACACAAATTGTATGCGATTTAATGGTCACAAATATTCCTTGGTTCTTCTCATAAATTTGCTATTAATGTATAAATAATTAGAATACAATTTTGATTCTCATTTGCCTAACCTTGATATAGAATCACAGCATCCTGGGCATCTTGTTTTATTCGGAAAACTAATGGACTAAATAGTTAGTGATGGACTAAAACCCTTGGGGTCTTCGCACTTCAGTACTGGTCATAACATTGGAGTATTATGGAAATCAAGGAACAGATAGTTGCTAAAGTGCACAGAAAAGGACTTTTTTCACTCAAGGAATGACCTGTTAGCCATTATTTCTCTTTAGTAGATTAGGTGTCGTTCACTGAAAATCATATGCTTTTCTAAGGTTTCTATTTTGTCAGCACAATTCTTGTATATGGGTGTCTTTTGCCTGCATTAATGAGATTTATGTGATTGCGAAGTATGCGCTAAGAAGTTATTTTATGCAGTTAATGTCGATCCTTAGTTCTCACATTTCCCAAGGTATTTTGTTAAATGTCGATCTTTAGGGGCAAAAGTAATGAATTAGTTCTTCTCAAAAGAGAAAAATTTATTTCCCTTTTTCTGCGTAGTTGGAGCTTTTAACCCTTATGAGCAACAAAGTTGGGGTCTCCAAATAAGTTATGTATTAAATAGCAAATGGACTTAAGAAATATTGATCCATGTATTATCAGTGCATGAATAAGTACTAAGTTCATGATTTCAAATCAAATAAATGGTAAAATCATGGCGACGATAGATTTTTCAGTTGAATTCAACCTGTGTATGCTCTCTTCATCCTTCATTGTCAACTGGATTAATGCTTGGCTGATTATTTGAATTGAAAATCACGTTAGTAGTTTTTCCAGTGAGTGGCTAGTAACTGAGTGATTATATTTCAAATTGTCCATTGCGCATCTCTTGTTTATTTGATTCATATATTGTTTGCATAAATCATCATTTAATGTTTATCCTCATGAATCTTAGGTTTATCAAATGTATTCAATGATACTTCATCATGATATCAAGCCAAATAACGAAACCTTCAGGATTATGATAAATATGACTGTAAGAACAAAGGATGTAAGTTTCCTCTTCTTATCGGGGAATAATATTTTTCTATAAATATTGAGTGACTCGCTTAACTAGCCTAGCTCTATGTTCTCTATGACATCCTAACTGCAGTTTGAAGGCGCATATGGCATGCTCAAGGATTTGGAGAAGTTTAACCTGAAGCCTACCACGCAAATGTACAATGCCATTATGGCAGGATATTTCCGAGAGGTGGGTTCCCCTTTTGTTCTGTTATCTTCTGTGCTTGAGTTGTAAGACATTGCATGAATGACTTTTGCACTCATACCCATTTATTGCATCTTGTGGTCTTCGTTTGACCGAGTCTATCGTAGAGTACCTATAGAACGTCTTTTGAATGAAAGGAACAATACATCGAAGGATTTTGCATAATTTTAAGTTGCATCATTTGAGCAGTAAGGTTTACCGTTTTAGTGGATGTAGACATACTAAGAACTCTAGCAAGTTTACCTTAGTAATTTCACTAAATATGTGGCAGAAGTTTATTGTATCTCTACAAGAGTTATACGACTAGAGCTAAGGGTCATCCGGTTCTCATGTTAGTGAAAATAATTCCAGTTTTGTATACTGCATCAGTTGTTAGCTGCTTGATCATCATATTTTTTTTCCATATCAAAACCCACTTTGGTGTATCTGCATATTGAATTTGAAATGCACATATTAGTAGTATGTGTGGTTTATGTGCATATTGAATTTGAAATATGCATATTAGTAGTATGTGCATACACACATATAATGCACAAAAAATGCTACTTATTTATATTATTATTACTTGTTAATTAATTATACTTATTTTTTCATTTATTTAATTTTGAGTAATGTTTGTATTTCTATATAATAATTAGAGAAAGAAATGTTTCTTCATGATTCTAAGAGTAATTCAATGTTAAAAATACATTATGTCATATTTTAGGATATACAATCTTTAGATTTCCTCTTAAAATTGTTCATCATTTTGAGAGAATTTAGAATTATTATAGAAAAAGAGCTAGTCCAGTGCACTAAAGTTTCCGCTATGCACAGGGTCTGGGGAAGGGCCCGACTACAAAGGTCTATTGTATGCAACGTTAACTTGCATTTTATACTAACATTATTTCTATAGTCGATACATATATATAATGACAAGCATCCAAGGGTGTAACCTAGTGATCAATAAAGTGGGTAAAAAATTATGTGGTCTCAAGTTCAAATTCCAACAAACATAAAAACACTAGGTGATATCTTCCAGTTGGCCTAATTATTTGTGGACAGAGTTACCTGGAGGTAACAAGTATCTCATAGAATTTTTCGAGGTGCAAGTTGGCACATACACCACAATTATTTTAATTGGAGTTGACATGGTAGCCTACACTCTCTATTTCCCGACTCTTCTCTATGTATGTGAATCCTGAAAGTAGCATACAGGAATTGTGGTCAACACAGGGGTGGAATTTGGTCTTCAGGAGGTTACTTGATGATTGGAACATTGCATGGGTAACAGAGTTGTTGAATATGATAGGGCGGATTCCTTGGTACCAACATGGAAGCAGATAAATTGTTATGGGGGAAACATAAGGATGGCCTGTTCTCCATCAATAGATTGTACAAATGGGGGCTGTCTGTAACTGCAGGAAGATGAGCAGGTCCTTGGGATACTATCTGGAAGAGTGTGGCTCTAGCAAAGGTGAAGTTCTTTACTTGGTTAGTGGCTTGGAGAGCATGTTTTGACATGTGAGGCTGTTCAGAAAAGGAGAACCATCATAGCCTCTCTAGACGCATGCTATGCAAAGAGGCATTTGAGACCAACAAACACCTCTTTCTTCATTGCAAAGTAACAGTACAAGTATGGGATCTCTTCACTAGTATAGCCAATGTGAACTGGAGTATGCCAGAACACATAGCAGACCTCCTTAGCTGCTGGATGAGGAGAGGTGGAAGTAGAAGTTAGAAGAGATGGTGGAGAACAGTTCTATCTTGCATTTGGTGGATTGTATGGAAGGAGAGAAATCAGAGGATTTTTGCAGGGAAAGAATGCTTGTTACAGAAGAGTAAATGGGAAGTTATTGCTGCTTTAGGCTTTTGATGTAAAGAACAAAATATAGAAGAAGAAGTCCAACTAGTAGATTTTATAGGATCCTTGTAAGTGTCTCTGTCTTTTCTTGTAAATTTTTTGAGGCGGACAGCAATAGCCCTAAATGCTGATAAGTACAAATTTACCAGTTTCCAAAAAAAGGAAAAAAAGTAATATCTTGTGCGTGCATTTTAGATACAGAAACTGCCTTTTTTGTGTGTGTGAGAGAGAAAGGCTGTCCAATCCATGTGAGCCATGGCGGCTGCTTGATGGCTTTTATTACTTCTATTTTGGAATTTTGTTCCTTGAATTTCCCTATCCACAGATGTGATAATGGTTGGTGGTGCTTATTACTTCTATTTTATTTAGCTCGATTTTTTTTTGCTGAATGTTCTGGCAGAAAGACACTCGTGCTGCATTGGGTGTTCTCAAACAAATGGAAGATGCTAATGTGAAGTCAGACTCTCAGACTTTCAGCTATCTGATAGGCAATTGCACAACTGGGGATGACATATCTAAGGTCCGTGGTTTTATATCTCAGTTCAGTATTCCCATGTGATGAGTTCTGTTATGTGATCTTGATAAAGAACCTTTGTTCTGACTAGGCAAAATTATGTTGTGGGGATATGACAGTAGATCACCCTTGCTTTTCTCATTTCTCTGGAGTAACTAGGTTTGATAATTTGAGTGGATGCATTGTTTTCATCACTAGCTTGTTCTAGATAATTTTTTCTCATCATATTTGTAGTTATTAAGAGATGGTGGTGCAGTAATTGCGAGTAAAAGTTAGAATGGAGATATAATGTCCTTGATTATAGAAGGAAAGCTAGCTTATATGGAGCTTGTTTTGAGTTTAAGATTATAAAACTAGTGCAGTTCATGCACTATCAAAAATAAAGCAAGCATATTGATAAATCCTCGATTCCCTTGGAGACAAGTGTGGAAGGGAAACTTTTGAACTCCTGGGTAGGATAGAGATTTGGTGGTTGGGCCGTATAAAAGAAGTTGAAAACCTTCATATTTTATGTAGATACTGCTTTTGAAGAAAATTGTGGCTAAAATAAGAAGTTGATAACCGGTGCCTAGAGTGGGATAGAAATAGTCTATTGCAAACTAACTAGTGAAGGCGTAAGAAAATTCTACTATTAACACTTATCGAAAAGAGAGGAAAACAATGTATAATTAGCATACAAATTTTAACCATGTTACATCAATGCATCCATCGTCATGGTGCCAGTCTTTCCATTTGATGTAAAAGTGTCCTTTATGTGAATGCAATCCTCTTGAAGTGATTTACCACAAAGTTTTCATAAAATATTTTTCAGTGGTAACTGCTCCTTTGAATCTTCTTCATCCGATTTATTCAAGCATAGACTCTTTTGCTCTTTGTTTATAAAATATCTGTTTTTTCTTTCCATATCAGCTGATAGATGCTTATCTGTCGACATTGTCTGCAAATGTGCAACTATAATAGTTGGTAATTTGAAATTTTGTAGTTTCTCGATGAGATGAAAGATTCTGGAGTTCAACAAACAAAGCATGTCTATATGGCCCTAATAAATGGATATGCAGCTTCTGGACAGTTTGAAAAGGCTAAACAGGTAGACAATGAGTATATTCAGTACTATAAATCTTTCATGGCCTTAATTTTTCCTGTTTTTCATGCTAAATCCTTTGTTAGATAGATGGACTCTTAGTAGCTGGTTTTCCCTTGATTTCGGTAGTCTACTTTGTTATATTTATTTAATTCTCTTAAAGTTTCTGCTGCCACATGTTTGATGGGTGCACATATGAATATTAAGAGATCATTATAAGTTTCTTTGAAGCTATGCTACATTTTAGTGTAAATTCGAACACATGCTTTTTATCTTGTCAAATCAAAAGTTTTCATGTGAAATATACTCCTTGGACAAAAAAATTGAACTGCTCAAACTGATAACCGCATTGTAGGACATCTATGCGAATGTATATTCTTTTTGCTTTCTTTCCTTGGAAGAGGCATGATCTTGTCAAAAGAAAATGTGGTTCTTTTAATGATTTAGAAGCATCAATGGACGTTGCAGGTAATCCATGATCGAGGAGTACCTGTAAAGGCTTTCAATGAAATCAGAAGTGTGCTTGTTTCTGCTCTTGCTTCACATGGACAACTGTCAGATGCCCTTGATATATACGACGAAATGAGAGAAGCTCAATGCAAATTGGAGCCAAAAGCGGTTGTCTGTCTCATTGTAAGTGCTTTCTTGCATATGTGCTCTTTCCAAGGATCTTTCCCTAGACACCTTCAATATTCTGATACCTTTACCCTTATAACTCATATCTTTCAGGAAAAGCTTCAAATTGAAGGAGATTTGTGTAGATTGCTCCACCTACTCGAGCAATTAAATGGCCTCGATCAATGGGTGAATGCCGCCTATAGGGTCATAACATATTGTATCCGGAATGATCATTTCAGGTCTAAATTCATAATTGTTTCTTGAAAATATTGCTGAAATTTGGAGTTGCTTTAATTTTTCCCTCTTTTGTAATAGATCTATTGTTGAATTGCTTAAAAAGCTGGTAGACGCATACAAGTATAATGAAGAGGCTAAGGAAGTTTTATTTGATGAGGTTTGCCACTTCTTCCTTTTCTCTGCTCGATATCGGAAAAATAATTGTGTCAGAGAATAATCACGCATCATGGAAACTCAGTTCTTTTTGGTTTCCTGTGATTCATCTACTCTCATCAGTTTTTGTGTGCAAGATGAGTCTCCCCACTGCATATGATTCTTTTACTTGATAAAATTGTTCTCATTAATAGTGATGCCTTTATGTAGCTCCGACATGTTCCTTGCTTGATATCCATTTGGTAATCATGGAGCAGGTTTTCTGCCAGATTGCAGAAAAAGACCCAATAAATTTACAGTTAGGCTTGGATCTCCTTCAGGCTATTAAGAAAGAGATTGGTCTCCTCCCTTCACGACAAAGTCTTGATTTCCTCCTCAGTGCTTGTGTCGAGGCCAAAGATTTACAAGCTTGTTGTCTGATTTGGAAGGAGTACAAAATAGCTGGCCTTCCTTACAATATTTTAAGTTATGTGAGGTAATTTCGAATAACTAGTGTTTTCTACTCTTGTTTGCTTGCCTGAAAATTCTGTTCTTAGGAAAATCATGATAGTTACCATATCTTTTTATTTTGATTTCTCTACAGGTGCATCTGTTGAGAAACCACTTAATTAATCATTCAACAATAAGATTTAATTAAGCTAGACTAATGCATTTTCATATATTTGTTGGTTTCATCCTTGTTTTGAGTGGCAGAAAAAAGAAAATATTTGTCTTTTAAAACTGGGTCAAACGTATCTACCTATCTAATCTAACATGAAGTTGAAAAAAAGTTGGAAAGAGTGAAGTCATTGAACTAACAATGCTTATGGATTGCTCGATGCCCTTTCTCTTCTGTGTTCCATGTTTTAAGGTTCTAGACCCATGAGAAACATTGGGAGCTTTATGGAGTTTGTACTTGTGTGATGGTATGTCTTTTTGTTGCATGCTAGAACCTTCACGAGAGAAAATTCATTGCATGCTAGAAGGTTCTTGTTGAGATATCTTGTTTACCTTTGACGTGTGCCAACAGTCAAATCGACCTTTTTCTTTTCTTGTCAAGTTATATATCAGTTTTTTCCCAAGTTTTGTGGATCCTTCACTTTCAATGTCACACTTGTGTCGGATTGTCCAAAAATGTACTACCTTTGGAGAATTTGACAACCACCCGTTGACATTTTGAATAGTCCAGGGACATAGGTTTCTCCAATCTTATTCAATCATAACACCCTTGGAGTTTCCTCTCTCCTATTAAGTAGAGGAAAAAGCACTGCCAAAAATCTGTGATCTTTTCACTCAATAGCAAAGTAACATGGTGTTGTGCAACTATCGGGATCAACATGCAACAACGTGCAAACAGGAGCTTGAATGGAAATCAGTTAGGAAGTTATTTTATTTAGGCTTAATAGGTAATAGACACACACACTTGCACAAGAAATTGTTTCTAGACCCCATATCAAATGGGTTCTCATTCAGACACCTGAACATGTTCAAACCTACCATTTTAAACACATCCGACTTATTAAGTGTGGAGCATGCTCATCAATCATGCATACACAGCCAACACCATTAGTCTGGAGTGTTCACCATTTCATTCAATCCAAATTGCCGATACAAAATTGCTCTCACCAAATCGCACTATGGCAATCCGAAGAGTTACATCAAACATGGGAAGAGAGAACCTGAGACCACGAATTCAAGCTTAGAGAGCCCCGGAGGGTTTGCATGTGGGTGGATTTTGCCTGTTCACGTCCTCTAGGCAAGGTGACAGCAAACAGAGGGGCTTCATGGAGGAAGAATGGGAGGATTGAGGTGGGAGAAAACAGGTTGTTGAACTTCATTGGTAAAAAAAAAAGTGAAGGGGTCTTTGGAAGAATTCACCAGCAATGCTGTTGATTGCTGAGAGAGAACTGGGGCTTAAAGATAAAAAGGGGTTTCGTCAGGACTTAGATGTGAGAGTGAAAACGTGGAAATAGAAAGGGAGAAGCAGGAGAGGAAAATGACAAGGAAGGTTCTTCAGTGGCCTTAAAAAAGTATGTTCTCTGGTAGATTTATCTGGTTGCTAAGAATGGAGGAATGATGGGGGAAGAGAGATAACAAGGAGGTTTATTCTAACTGTTTGTAGTTTTATTTTTCACTATCAGTGTTTAAAGTTGTGCATACCACTTATTTGGTCCAAATCAACTATTTAGTTGCCACATAATCTTGATCAATGGTTCCGAGGCGTCCAAAACTTTAGATTTGTTGTAGGTTCTCTGGATGAGTGCCTAAGGAGTTGGGAGGTTGGAACAGAATTTCGTGCAAGTACAAGTGCCAATTCACCTGTTAAGCCTTTTATTTACATGTTCCCCTCAAAGTCTTGTTACTAGCACTAGTATCCTCATTTTATCTCTATTTTATTTCAGCCTATTTAGTGTGACAGCTGGTAGTCTTAGCTTTATACAAATCGAGAGCTAGGACCGTTACTTCCTCATGAATGACGTCAGGAAACCAGCTTTTATGTTCATTTTTCTATTCTACATTTAGTAAGCTTTCCATGTTTTTGATTTCTTGCTCCTTGCTATTGAGAACACACCAAATATGAAGTGATTACACATCAAACTAGTTTTCCTTTAGCCTTACTAGATCTGGGCTACTTTTGATATTATGAATGTTATTTGTCCTTTTATGTTTTCCTTCTTTGCTATAATTCATTGTTTGATGCAGGATGTATCAAGCCTTGTTAGCATTAGGGGACTACAAATCTGCAGCAAACATTCTCAATAATATACCAAGAGATGACATTCATGTTTGCAGTGTTGTCCAAGCTTGTCAAGCAGCTTATGGAATATCTGCCTCCCCAAAGGGGAAAAAGAAAAAAAAGAAAGTCTGTGAGGAAGTATATGATATGTGAAAAGTGTAGTTCTAGGGGATTCAGAAAATGCTTCGGTATGTGTTAATTCCGACGCGACAGTCTCTGTTCCTGCTGGTTTGTTATCTTCCTTTTTGCTCTCCCTTTCCTTCATCCCCTTTTTTGGGCGCGTAGCACTTGTTTGAGATCAACATTTTACAGATCATATAGATGCACAACCTTTAGTGCTGAGAACTCGTTTTTTTAATGTACCTTGTAGAGCTCTATATTAGTCCTGGTTTAAAATTTCCCTGAGATTAACAGTAAGTTGGAAGTGGATGAATTGAAAAGTCACTTCTATTGACTTCTGCTATCATGGAATCATGCCTAAACTTATTTGAGGCATTGAAGGGAACCTGCACTGAATGACTAAATGTAGAAAGGGCTAAGAATCAAGTGGTGAAGTCTGTCTTTGTTTCATTTTGAAGAGGAGCTGAAACATGCAGCTTCCCGAGTTCTTACAAAAAGAAAATTCTCTGTAGAATAATTTGCTTCTTTGGAGATCAGGTACCTGATAGTTGCATATCTTGTTATTGATCGATGATGTACACACATTTATGCCTTAAAACTTCGGACTTGGTCTTTTTCGTTGGTTTAGTAGGCCTAACATGTACTTCCATTTTGATCGATGGTCGTCTTCCTGTGCTAACATCTGGTTCATAGGGTAGATTAGTTCTACTTATGATTTTAAGCAGAATGAGAAAATTCCTATTTTGAGCAATGCTGAGGGGTTGTTAACTGAATTTTTGGTCTCTCTAATAAATAAAAGCAATTATATTTATTATTTTATCATAATTTATTTTAAGCTAATTGTGGCAACTTAAGTATGTGGAGTGATGCTATAGTCAAATGAAGTTCTATGGGTGTGAGTCGGAGTGGGAAATAGAAAAACTACATGATCCATTTCTAAAGAGTGTGCTGAGTCTTAAAAATATCAATCATCCTATCGCAATCCAAATTCGATAACCAAAGAGTCATGAAAAAAACCTCTCAAAAAGAATTAGCAACAAGAATGGCTTGCCTACAACGTGCTTTAGCTTGTTCAAGCCTTTCATTCAATGTCTCTTCTTTCACAGCAGCATTCACCATAGCCAAATCCATTTCCATAAGCTTCAAAACTCTGTACAATTCTGTCACCATTCTCTCCTCCACTTTCCCTTCTTCCCTCAACACTTGCGCTTCTTCCCTCGCTCTTTCTGCAACTATTTCTCCCACTTTCGCTAACAGAGCCGTCGACCCAAAATCCCTCGCCATTAACTCCTCCAATTTCTCCAAAAAATCCATTATCACATATCCAATTGGCTTCTCTAATGGAATCGGCTTCGTTCTCTTCCATCCAATTTCGAAATTTGGTGGGTCCTGCTTCACTAGCCCGGATTTTGATTTTCTCTCACGGATTATCTCCGATTTTCGACGTTTTTCGATTGGGAATTTTTCTGGGCTTATTGTTGTTTCTGAATTTGGGGTTGGGAATTCGGGGTCTGAAGTGCATTTGACGGTGAATTGCTTTATGGAAGGAATTTGATGAAGTGAAGGAAGAAGATGAACATGGTGGAGTTGAAGGATATTCGAAGAAGAAGCCATTGCTTAAACTCTTCCAACAAAGTTGATAAGGTCTACTTTGACAAAAGTGAATATATCCACATGGAGCTAAATATCTTTCAAATTTTTTTCATATTTGCTTTTTATTTGTCACAAAAGTTTTATATTTCTTAAGATATATTTATAATTTTATAAGGGATAATAGTAAAATATATTTGCTCTATTTTAAAATATTTATTCCGTTCATCTTTATTTATCTGACTCAAATAAGATTTTTGAATTTTGATTGATCAAAGGAAAGAAGTGTTGATTTGAACTCGAAAAATTATCTACTGATCATATGTTATTTTTTATTTATATTTTTATGGTTGAAGTCTCGAGAAAATATGCATATTGTTTTATTTTTCTCTTTTTGTATTTCTTCCTTCTTTATTTTTGTGTGTCATTCTCATTCTTATCATTCATTTGTATTTAGTTAGGACTCAAATTATCTATTTTTTGCTTTATTAGAACACATGTTTTATATTTTTTATCAATAATATATATAGTAAAATTTTACAAGTAGAGTTTGAAAAAGTAAAACGTACTCAAATTTTATCACTATAGAGAAACTGTCTTCAGAAAATTTTCATTTCAAGAATTAAGCCACAAGCAAAATATACTAGATATGGAATAAAAATGAAAATGAAGAATGACTAATAATAAAAAATAAATGGTAATATATAAATACGAAAAAAGTAACAAATATAAGACGGATATGCTTTGTATTTTTTGTCACAATCTTAAAATTTATTTTTCTTAATTATTATATCAAGACATGTATTTTTGAGCTAAGGGTTTTAGGAAACAACCTCTCTACTTCTATGAAGTAGCGGTAAGGTCTGCGTACAATCTACCCTCCCCAGACCCCACTCGTGGGATACTACTGGGTATGTTGTTGTTGTATTATATCAAGACATGTATTTTTTAATTGAATTTTTATATTTTAACATATTTATAAAAATTTGTATGAAACACATGCGCAACACATGTTAAAAAATTCACAGTTGAGATTTTAAGTTCAAAATACTATATTTCTATTTTTCGAATCGACCCCAATTGAAATTTTAAGTTCAAAAATACTATATTTTTATCCCCAAAATTTATATTTTTATATAGAATTTTAAGGGGGGAAAAGAAAAAAAAGGAAAAAGTGAGGAGGAGTTATAATTGCATTCTTTTCTGTAAGTTCGTTGCTCTTTGAGCTGTGACAGAGTGATAGCAATGGCGGCCAAAGTACCTCTAGGATGTGAGCCAGTGGTTGGATCATTAACGCCGTCAAAGAAGAAGGAGTATAGAGTGACTAACAGACTCCAAGAAGGCAAACGCCCGTTATATGCCGTCGTCTTCAACTTCATTGATTCGCGCTACTTCAATGTCTTTGCTACCGTCGGCGGAAATCGAGTAATTTTTTGCTTTTGGGGTTTGTCAAAATTGTATTTTGTTTGTTGTGCTGAACCGATTTTGTGAAATTAAACACTTTTCTTTTACTAATTTGAGTTCTGTAATGAAACGGGTAAACGGGTACGGGTGTATCCGACCTAGTTGTTTGAAGTTCATGGGTTGCTCTTGTTGTTGTTGTTGTGATTGTTGGCTTCATATATTAGTAGGAAAGTTTAAAATTTTCATTCTTTGAGGATTTGTCTTGAGTTCTGGAATGAAACGGGTACGGGTATAACCCGACCCAGTTGTTTGGGTTGAAGAGTGATCTTGTTGTTGTGTTTGGGTTGAAGAGTGTTCATGTATTAGTATGGAAGTTCAAAATTTTCATTCTTTTAGGATTTGTCTTCTGCTTTTCAAACAGAACTAATGAATCTGCTATTTTAGGTAGAAAGCATTAAAATTTTTCCATCTTGGTCTGGTAATTTGTTTTAACGACTCAAGTACAGAACTGATGAGTCTGATTTTGAGCATGTATTGCTTGTTAACTTGTTGGATGTGATGGAGAAAAGAGGTATTACTATGTAGGTAGACAGCATCAGTCTTTGTTTTCTCCCCATCTTGGTCTGTCTTATTTGTTTCAACGCCTCAAGGTCAATACGAGCTGACCTACTGTTTGTTTCAGATGAAATGTGCGAAAATTAGTCTTGCAAGTTGCTTCAATTTTGATGGTCCAAGGACCCCCTTTGTTTCCTATAATTGCATTTATGCTTATCTTGGTAGATTCATCGATGCATCATAAACTAAAATGTCTTTATATAGTTAGGACTTAGGATGGGTGGGCCAACTTTGTTCAACCGTACTGTATATGCTGTAATGTTGACAGTTTATGTATGTGTCTCCACACGTGCAGAGCGCCACATTTTTAACAGATTGATGATAATTTCCTCTTGGTATACTTTACTATGATGAATTTTTCATGTCAAAGATTTTGATTTTTTGAATTGGGTATGGATTGTAATCTTGCACTATCTCTTAACAATGTGGAGTTATGCTATTATATATCTTGTTGAAAATTGAGAGTTATGGATGATGCAAAAATAAATTTAGAATTTGGAGAGGAGCATCCTGTTGTAAATGAGGTATCTTTTTCTTGGTCTAGATATGTCATCTAAGAGATGTTTCAAAATACAAAACTGAAAAGAAGATAGCAACAACAGAAGAATCAGCGTGCTAGCCTCAGGATATGTTTTCATTGTATGCCAATTACCAACTAGTGCCTTATTTTCTGGTTGTTTATCAGGTTACTGTATATCAGTGTCTTGAAGGTGGTGTTATTGCGGTGCTGCAGTCTTATATTGATGAAGATGTAAGAAATTGCAAGTTCACTGTTGTTTCATTTGTTCCGTACATACGTTCTCATATACTTTAACCTTTTCCATGTTCTGTGTGAATCAGAAAGATGAATCCTTCTACACTGTAAGTTGGGCCTGCAATAATGATGGGTGTCCATTCCTAGTGGCTGGCGGAATAAATGGAATTCTCCGTGTTATTGATGCTGGCAAAGAGAAGATACACAAGGTCGTAAATGAAATCTTTGATTCACATTTTACATGGTTAAACAAAAGTAGTTGCTCCTTTAGTTATAAAAAATGCATTTCTGCAAATGAGTTTATAACAACCATCTAATTAATCTTTATCTGAACACTAAAGTATTTCCTTTTTCCATGATCTAATCCATCTTTTTCATCATAACATTAACAAGTTGAGTTTTCTTTCATGTTTCGTTCCATGTTAAGTTGTATTGACAATACAAACTTGGAAGATAAAGGTTCTCTTGAAAATTGAATCTAGTTACATGGTGACTTAATATCAGATGTCTATTCATCTTTTTTAATCTACCTGTTTATGACTAAACAGAGCTTTGTGGGGCATGGAGACTCAATAAATGAAATTAGGACTCAACCCTTGAAACCATCTCTTGTGTTGTCTGCCAGCAAGGTATGTACCTTGTGTAATCCTCTCTTTCCTTCTTAATCCTTCCCTCTCAAGGAAAATTGTATTTGATCTTCTTTATTGAAATTTTTATGCATTTGCTAGATGTACCTACAGTATCAATCAATTTTACAACTGTTCATATGGCATAACTTATTATCACGAGTGTTCTAGGATGAATCCGTTCGCTTGTGGAATGTTCATACTGGAATATGCATTTTGGTATTTGCTGGTGCTGGAGGTCATCGGAATGAAGTACTCAGTGTGGTAAGTTACTCTATTAATTGCAGTCCCTCACTGAGGATGGAGTTGGTGGCAAAGTAATGTCTTTCACATCTGTTATCAATAATAATGGGAGCCAGGATTGAGCATATTAGCTGGTTTGTGATGTTTTGTAGGACTTTCATCCTTCTGATATATATCGGATTGCTAGCTGTGGAATGGATAACACTGTTAAGATCTGGTCAATGAAAGGTAAAACCTGTAACCTTTTCAGTTTCACATATATTATAGAAATCACGTATGATACACAACTATATACGTCACAGACCAAAACTTTGAAAAAGAGCAAAAGGGAGGGTGAACTTAAGAGGAGCAACTTGTGATTGGTTGTGTTCACAAGGCTTCTCCTGAACCTTTAGGATGATGATGTTGTGCTTAGGGGATGCTTGTACTTTTTTGGATTTGGTGATTTCTCACCCCGGACCTGACATGACTACCTGAACGTATTGAACTAATGACTTTCGCATAATCTTCATTGTGGAATACATTAATTTATTAGAAGACATTTCTACAAGGATATCTTCGTCTTCGGTTACAAATGTAAAAATGGTGTCAACAATTTCAAAGATCTGATTGTAGTTATAATGTACCAACTACCTAGAAGTAATATTAGGCAGCATGCAGCTATCATAGACATTTACATATTCTGGTGTTCACAATGATTTTTATCTAGATTACTTTATCTTCCCAGTTATAGTGACATCTATCAGCAAATACGGTACTGTTGTTCCTGGAAGGAGGATGTAGTGTTTGCTGTGGATCAGCTTAGTATTGTGTCATCTGTTCCATTGGTGCTCTTTACACAAGTTTGAAAAAAATAAAAAGGAATTAACATCAATTTGAGCTGACATTTCTTTTCTGATGAACTGTTTGTGCTGCAGAATTCTGGACATATGTGGAGAAATCGTTTACTTGGACGGATCTTCCTTCCAAGTTTCCCACAAAATATGTACAGTTTCCAGTGAGTGTTTCTTGTTAGTTCTCTCCTTGCCTGCTTTCTTTCTTCTGAAAGTTTGATCGGAGAAATTTTTTTTTTCTTGCGGGTTTTTTTTTTTGGTGGGATTTCATTGAGTATGTTGTGTGTTTGTTTTGTTTTTTGCTATGACCTCCTTTTTATCCTTTCAGATGTTCATAGCTTCTGTCCATAGCAACTACGTTGACTGTAACAGATGGCTTGGTGATTTTATCTTGTCCAAGGTGAACAGATTGAACTACTTTCTAGCTGAGTTCTTTGTTTTCGAACTGTTCCTCTATATGATTTTTTAGAAAATACTGTTCTGCTGTATGAAATCTTGGTTGTCTTTATTATCCTTACCTGGGAGATATTTACTTCTCTGATTTCATCCAGAGGAAATCAGAAGAAATCTGGAAAAGCAAAAAATAGCTTTCTTGCTTAACCACAGAGATGTCTACCTCAAGTTGGAAATTGCATGTTAATGGTTTGAAGATATCTTCTTGTCTTTTAGATGGTCCTCTCATATTTTACCTGTACTTCTCCATGTATTTTGTTGGAAATACTCAAGAGTGTTGACAATGAAATTATACTATGGGAACCAAAGATGAAAGAACAGCCTGCTGGAGAGGTTAGTCTAGTCATGTTCGGGACCATTTTTTGATAATTACTATTTTCTTAATAGGAAGATTTCCTAATGTATATTGCTCTACGTTTAGGGTACCGTTGACATCCTCCAAAAGTATCCTGTGCCGGAGTGTGATATATGGTTCATCAAGCTTTCATGTGATTTCCACTACAAAACAGCAGCTATAGGTAATTCGAAGTGTTAATCAAAACCTTTGTAAGTGTTTGATGAGTTTTTTCCACATCTTTTCTATTAATGGGCTGATTACTGGATAATGCTCAAATTTGGGATCCAATGTTACTGCTTGTGTAACACCATCTCATGTTGCTGACTGTGTCATGAAGTTGTTAGTAACCAGAGGCTGTTGAGATTATCTAATATTATCCCAATTAAAATATGAACGAAAAGCTTTTTGTTTCATTCATTGCATGCATTGCTAGGTTACTCATAGTATGTTTCGACCCAAGCTTGCACTGGAATTCACCCGTTGACCATACATCTAAACAGGAAATAGAGAAGGCAAGATCTTTGTCTGGGAAATACAGACAAGCCCGCCAACTTTGATTGCAAGGTCAATCTCCATCCAACCCCCTCCCTAGTTTCTGATCTTCCTCATTAATGCTTTGGATTAAAAGTGTGTGCGCTGAACTTTCGCAGACTATCTCATGTTCAATCTAAATTACCAATTAGACAGACTGCCATGTCTTTCGATGGAAGGTTAAGATCCAAAATTACTTTTTAACTGCTGCTTGTGTATGTTTTCTTAGTCTTTGCATTAACCACTTCTATATTTATTCTTCAGCACCATACTTAGCTGCTGTGAAGATGGGACTATATGGCGCTGGGATGTGGTAGCAACGACGACTTGAGTTTGAGTATAACATTATGAAGGATCCAAATTGTATCTAAACTTGCAAAGACACCTGCTAAATTGTGCTCAAGCTTATTTCTGCCTCTTTCCTGTGAGAGTATCTTGATGTGCCAGTGAATTGAACTTGTACTAGTAGTGCTGGACATTATAGGAAGATATGGAGGTCGATGATCAGGAAGAAGGTTCATAGGATGTCACGCTTGTCTAGTTTTCTTTGTTAGTATATTATTTTCACTCCCCTTTATCTTGTATTATTGCTAGAATGACTAAAATACCTTGTAAAACAAATACAAATGTTAAGTGGTAGGTAGGAATTTTCTTTTGCAGAACATATTTTAAGAATTGGAAAAACTATTGAGGATTTTGTCTTATATGTACTTTAGCTTATTAATACTTGAATGTTTCCCAAATGTGTACATAAAAAATGTTTATTAACTAGCTTGACCAACTTATAAGACAAACACCCTCTAAAATTATATATCTCAGAAAGGCAGTGGTTGAGCCAATTTGGCAAACATAATGATTTTTCATTTCCAAAAATAACTTCTCTACCTCTATGGGACAGTGATAAAATTTGCGTACATTTTACCCTTTTTAAATTCCACTTGGTATGTTATTGTTCGATAGCAACATAAAATATAGTATCAAGAAACACTTTAAATGAAGAGGGTTATGCCAAAAATCATTGATGCTTCAATTTTGCCAACATAATGATCTTCCACAATGATGGCAAGATACAATACAATATCAACACCACCCCAACATGAGTGGGTGGTGAAAATTCGATCATACATCAATACAAAATTGGATATACAACTGAGTTTTCTTTCTACATTTTCTCGCTGTGCTACATGCTCAACATATTTTGGGTAGTCTGTATGTACAGAAAGAATGGAAAACCTGTATGTTCTCAACAAATAAGATTTTTTGGGAGGACAAATGAATTAAAATTGAGTTCGCAACTGCATCAACAATTTCTGCATGTTCTCCAGTTTCCGACTCAGCTCTTTAACATCATCGAGAGATGTCGAACTAGCTAGTTCAACACTTAAAGCAGAACATTTGGTCTGTGATTCCTTGATCATCTCTTCAAGAGAGGCTACAGTTGACTCAAGACATGAGTTTCGGCTTCCACTAGTGAAATTTGACGATGGACTTAGTCCCGTACTACAGCTACTACTATCTCTGCTAAGTTTTTCAGGGGTAAATATTCTATCAAAGCTTTCACTTCCTGCAAGTATTAGCACAATATACTGGTCAAGACTCAAGACTGGAGAAGGCCAAGAGATAGCACCACCTACTAAATGTTTAATGTGCAATATACCACAAATATGGCCTTGCTCTTTGTTGACCAGAATATTTTAGAGCAGAACTTAGCTACCTTACAGTAGAGACTTCTATTTTAGTAATTAAAAGTGAAGTTCCAAATAAGATTAAAAAGAATTACCTAAATTACTTAGTTGACTGATTACTCCATGGCCAATTTTACTTTCCAACTTAAGTACCCGCAGAATTCCAGCGGCAATCCGACCCATGGAGTCAACCTCAGACTTGCACAAGAAAGCAAGGTACTTGAGCTCAGCCTTAGTCACCAATGCCTCAATCTGCCAAATACACAGACTTCTTTATTACACAAAGAAAGGAGAGAGAAATCAAAGGACAAACTCGCAAAATCTTTGTACCGGCTGTTTGACAGAGAATTTCAAATTTTCGACAACCCACTTCCCCATTCCATCATCAATATCGTCTTCACATACTATGTCCACATTGATGTTTATACCATCAAATCTCTCAGCAGTCTCTTTAAGAGGTCCTTCAGGTCTATCTTGCCGGATACTATGTGGAGAACGCGGCTTTAAGATCTGCAGACCTTCCATACCAACCTGCAGCAGCTCCTAGTTTGGTTATTTGTATTAAAAATCTCCATGAAGAGAAAAATGGTCGCAAGTAAGAGAACAAAAATGACAATAACTATTACGCCTCAATACCAATCAAGTTGGGTTGACTATATGAATACTGACCATGTTGCTCCATTTAAACTCATGGCAGGCCAATATTAAAACAAGAGCACAAAACCAATTAGTTATTTGCATAAAGACTTAAGGTTGGTGCATGGTAATCAGATAGGTGGAAAAACTACAAAACAATCACTTCCATGTTCTTTTCTAGACATTGTGTTTTTTTTGTTGTTGATAAATTCTTGTATAGACATTGTTTTAAATCTTCGGTCAAAAAATCCAATATACAAGATATAAAGTATTCTCTAACATGAGTTAAGTTTATTGATTTCCACCATGGCAATTATATTGGACAATAAGAAGAACGTGCTTACAGTAATCAACTCGAGGGGGTATCTTTTTTTGCCAGACAATGTTCCACTGCCATTTGTTACATTCGTAGAACTGCTTGCTTTGACACAAATGTTCTGGAAAGTTGTGTGCCAACAACGCTCTTCTCTGAGAGTATCTTCATGATCACAGAACCACCACCTTTCTGCTTCTTCTTGTGCACCTTCCAGAGCAAATAACCAATCTTTGAATTCTATGGATATTTCCACATCATCAGGTGTTTCCAACTGTAATCTACCAGGGTCCTTTCCATCTAGAAAGAAGGAAAAACAGAATGAAATGAGAAGACCATAGATCAAGAAGATCACAAGCAAAGTTAATCACTGGAATCATAGATGACAAAGAAATGAATACTCCCTCCATCCCGAAATGATTATACCTACTTTCCCCAATAAGTTGTTACAAAATGCAGTCCACATTCCTTAAAGGGTAAGTTTTAGCACGTTCAAAATAAGACAAATTTGTGGACCGTCCATACTCTTTTATATCATTTTATCGTCTAATTATTCTTTTCAGCAAAACAGTCATACTATGGCTCCACTATGTTTTCTCAAAACTATTAAATGGTTCATATATTGAACTATTCTCTTAGCGGAAGTGCCAAAGAAAAAGTGCAGAACCAAACAAGGCATGGCAAAAGCATATAGCATCATCATAAGTTGAATAGTCTAACCATCTTTATGTTCATCAAGAGTAATAGGTGTTGCTTTCAAAAGTTTAGACAAAGGCCCAGCAGACAGATGCTCCAACCCTTTAGTAAGCCCTTCGCCAGGACCACCATCTGGCCCAAGAATTCCGAATCTGTGAAGTAAGGCTTCTGTGTAATTCATTCCTCCCCCAAGGCGGACACCAGCAATACAAGCTGAAACATTTAGACTGTGACACTCCATGTCCTGTGTTTTATATGGGATCACCTGGACCATTTTTATATCCAAGAAGGGAACTGAAACAAAATTTCCATTTGACTGATAGATCTTCCCATTTTGCACCCAAAAGACAGATCTAAGTTGACATCCATTCGCCACAAGCTGGCCATTTTGGTTTGAAGTCCACGCCAAGCTGTCCTCACGTGGCAAGCTACTTGGAGTGTCTGCACAATCTACTTCAACACCTTCCCAAAGCAAACTTGACGAAATGACAAAAGCACCCCCCAAGGTTCTATGAGTAACTTTGATGGACAGCCCTTTGCCTATAAATTGAACCAATGGTATTCCTGAAACGTCAGCGGCAGAAGATTCCAAAAATCTTAGGTGCAGATCATTCACTGTTAAACATACAGCAGTATCACCGGGAACCCTTTTGCTTAATGATCGATCTAAAGATTTATGACTTACTTCCGCCTGCGAATTGAATCTCCCAGCCACTGCTATCTTTTCACTTACCCTCCCAAAATATGTGTAAAAATCTAGTACAAAAAATAATTGCTCAACTGAAGTGTTGGACAAATACTGCTGACAGGCAACTCCCACTCTAACAATTCCTCCTGGAGGTGGGACATTTATTAAAGGGCCTCCATCTGCAGTAGCCATTGCTACTTCAAGGCAAACACCTTTCAGCTCCACACATCTCCATAAATTTGAAGATAATGCAAGAGAACGTTGAGGTCCATTTGCATCGTTACATGTTTGGAGAGAGAGACTAATGACTGAAGCACCAGCAGTCCATTTCTTCTGGCTACCATCAATTGGTTGATCTTCCCACAGACAGAAGCATGCTGGATCCTTCTCGAGGTTTAGTAGCCCCAGCTTTAGAGTAGGTGACTCAGAAAGGAGGAAATCTTCTATATGAAGTCTTGCCCCACCAAATAAACTATGACAAGCATTATGTCCATCTGGAACAATATGATTTCCTGTTTCCATGTCTAATGGGACAATGATATCTAACCCCTTAAGATTGAATTTGAGGGAGTTCATAGAGAAATCTGATAGAACTACACCGGGATTAACTACAATTCCGTCAGCTAAAAAGGAACATATCCTCAAACATGATTCTTCCTGAAGATGAATCTGGCAAATAAACAAGAAGAACAGCAAGAGTTCATCATCAGATAGCCAAAAGAAAAAGACAATAAGAGATTGTTATCTAGTAATACATGAATACCATAAGGGGCTGACAATTGATAACTGTGGTAGAAGCAAAAATCAGTGGAGATGGCGAAGGCTTGAGCTGAAGAGAATGAAGAGAGATCAGGGGGACCCCAGCACTGAAGTTTTCCTGCTGGTTCTCTAGAGGATATATAGGAGGACAAAAATCTTTACCTGAATTAACAAAAAAGAGAAATACATTCAATTTCAACCACAAATTCTAGATTTAACTTTATAACAACATAATAAATGTCCCCTAAAGTCGATGGCAGTACCAAAGTCTGGAATGTTCAAAACATCATCAGAATCCATCAGCTCAGATGGCTGCACCAAGGTGCACGGAGGGCATGAAAATGTATCCCTGCATTTAAATCAATGATGCACTTAGAACGTGCTATAGAAACTCAACTCTCAACTTCAGGAAAAGAGTTTTTCACTGACGACTTTGCATCAACTTAATCAGATTGTTATCAAGTAATGGACACCTGTGAGACTAAATTAAAGTTTACTTTTGCCAGCATAAGATGAAATTGTTTTTGACATCTTTGGCTCCATATTCCTCTTGCCAGAAGGGCATAATAAGAATTGTTAAAGCTAAGTGCATGAACTCCAGCAAGTAGATATAGGTTAAAAGTAGAACAAAGAGAAACTCCATTTACTCCTTCTGTTGAGGATCTAACCCAACCGTATTTGAACACAAATGCTCCAAGTACAAGAACATATTCACAAGCAGTTTGTTAGAGAACAATTGATATGAGCTAGTGAAGATTGAGTCAGCTCTCCATGAGACACAAAACATAATAATGAGATAGTTTAGTGAACTGAGGTCTGAACTTCAGCGATCATTCACATGTCACATGATAAAAATGGTTCATACTTGAAAACTTCCATATTTCAAGCTATAGTTAAAATGACAACAGAATTAGGTCATCTCTTGCATGACTGTAAAGGTAAAGATTCTGTGATGATATCTCTGAGACTCAAACTGAAGTTAAGCTTAGCATAACAAAGTTACCAGAGCCAGATACATAGAATGCAGAAAATTCTAAGCAAACATGGTTATTTGGTTGCAACTAGGGATAAACAATAAAATATCTTTGCTCAAATAGACTCAGTTTGCAGTCAATGCATTCTCTGCAGCTTACATAGTATGTAACTGTGTTAATGAGGACAGAATTGCAGAAACTTGCCTTAAAAAGGCTCCTCCTATCATAAGACAAGTCAAGCACTTGGCACTTTCTCCATCTGAGATACTTCCCTGCAGAAGGGAAAATCCAATATAAAGGCCCTAATTAAAAAAATAAAATAAAAAAAATAACCGCTGGTTCCATCAGCATACATGTGTTGCTTCTCAGCCCATAAATCAACATAAAATGATAAAATAAGAGTCTTTTTGGTTCAATAAGAAGATGTACCCGAGAAAAAAATAAAGACTGCATCAAAAGTTCAAGCTGAAATTCTGCAAAGCAAACCGACACATATTAGTGAAACTTTTGAAAGAAACTAATGTGATGTAAGAAACCTTACAGTATGGATTACAATATCCTCCATTTAAATGAAAGACTATGCAGAGAAGGCAAGCAAAAGATCCATTAGTAGATCCTTAAACATAACGTATCCAGGTCATTTTGGATGTTATAGATTGCTCAAGGGGTAGCAGACAGTTAATGCGTGGAACTACATAGAAGTATTGTTTGCTTCAGCTGTCTTCTAACACCCCCCCCAACCCCCCCCCCCCCAAAAAAAAGGAAAACAGCTAAGTGACCCAATAAATCTTTAAAGGGGACTCATCCATCAGATGCAGCAACCCAATCTCCACAAAACGTAGTTCAGTGCCGTCAAAGGCAAAAAGAAGAGAACACCAGATATTTGTCAGTGGCTTTGAGCGCAATCAAATGGTACAGGTCCATGCGAGTGTTTGGAGCGGCATAATTATAGTTAGGCATTGATGGGAAACTATTAAAGAACAGATAGTTACAGAATCACTTCAGATATTGTTTCTTTAAAGGGACACTGAGGACTGGGAGTGGAAGAGATTTATTTATTTATTGACAAAAGATTTAAGAATTTTCACACAAATCAATAATGCAAAATCACTTTTACATGAAATTATTTGAAGGGGAGGTAGGAGGCAGATGATGGTAATTTTGTCTCCTTGTGCAAGGAGTTCAAAGGGGAAAACAATCATCTTCACGTGCATTGTAGGTGTTAACATCTTTTTCAAGTCCACATTCTCAATGTTTAACATAGCACGAGTGTTACCTAGGACTGTCACAAAGGAACTCACAAGTTTGGATGTTGACTGAAGAAAGGAAACAGGAAAGCACCTTTCATGCATTTTTCTCTAACTCAAATGAAAGAAATGGAATATCTTACAAAGGAGTGCAGGAAATATAAAATGTACTAGAATCCCTTTTTTGGTTTCTTCCTAATCTTTGGTGTAAAATTTATAAGCTGATATGAATAACATGATCGATGTATGTGGTTGACCGATGCAACATTGACACTGATTTGGTGTTTATTAATGAAATAATCTTTGATTTATCAGAAAATACTTAATCGATGAAATAAAGTGAAAAGTCCACCCCAAAACCAAGGGGGTACTAACTAACAACTGAGTTATCTCCAAATCACAGGAGATACTTGCCCATCATAAGGCTTACCACCTTCACTTGCCCACCATTTTTTTCACTATATATATTTCTTTAATAATGGGCGCAGTAAAGGGCATAATTTTTATAAGCAAATCTTCGGAGTATCAAAATAATCAATATGATATTTCTTTTATTTTTTTGATAAAGCAAGTGATATTAATAACCACATCAAGAAGATGCAAAAATTACAAGATATGGAATTTTAGCTTACAAAAAATCTCTGGCTAACTATAAAAACTATCTAAGCCAGATTTAGTGAGTTAATAAAATCCTGGATTTGTTCTGAATTAAAACCCCCTTGGTTTTGCAGTGGACCTTTTCACTCGTACATAAATAAGGAAGATGGTGAATTGTGTAAACCATCTTTTCTCCCGACTAAGAATTGTGTGAACCGTCTTATTTAAGAGTTTAAACTATGAGAATAGGACACATTTCTTTTGCAGCAGCCACCTTATATATGGGCTAGATTCATTTCTTGAGCTAAGCACAGGTGATATGAGGCTCGATGTCAAGACTTCTGCCTGGTCAGTTGAGTTACGAAATCTAAAAGCTTAACCTATTAGAAGGGAGTACTTTATTGTATTAAGCTTTCATAAAGGCTAAAGTTTACTTGAAGTTGAATAAAAGCAAACATTAAAGATAAAAAGATGAGAGTACTTTATTGTATTTAGCTTTCATGAAGACTGAAATTTGCTTGAAGTTGAACAAAAGCAAACATTAAAGATAAAAAGACGAGCAACAAATAAAATTCAACAAATATACGATCATAATAGAAAAGCGGAAAAGAAGTAAATATTACAAAGTTGGTGTAAAAAAGATATGGTAGGGGATACAATAGACATAGTTAACTTCATAGGTAACTTGTAAAGTGTTTTTGTTGAGTAGTCCTCACTGAGGAAAGTTTGTGTGGATTGTAAAATGATCCTCATAATCCTTTCTTTATGAGTTTTTTGGCAATATAAAGTTACCTTAGCTCAAGTGGCAAAGGATGGAGGATTTGTGGTTGAGGTCACAAACTAAGCCTGGTATTTAAGTGGAGAAAAGTAGAGGGGTAGGCTCATTATCCACCAAGTTTAGAAGGTTGTGGTTGGTCCAAAGGGCGGACCACAGATAGATTTCTCGGTTATCAAAAAAAAGTAAGTATTACAAAGTTGTTTAGAAATTTTCCTCCACCAAAATAAACAACACACTCTATTAGTTCTTTTATCAAAGAGTAAGATTTATCTAACACCAACCAAATTGTGATCTAAATCATATACTTGTAAACCAATTTGGTGCATATAGTTGAGTCCCGATCTCAAAATATAGCTTCCTTGATTGATGAAGTTCATCATGTGTTGCATCCTTGAAGTTTAACTATAAGCATTACTTTGCTGCTTTGACTTTTAGATTGTACTGCTCGAGTTATGCTACTTAACCTACAAGTATACTAGTGTTCTGAAGACAAACACATTCTTCACTAGGGGTGGCCCAACCCGCCCAACTCGACCCAACCCGTTGAAGTTTGAACTTGACCCAACCCAACCGGGCAAAATTATTTGCTCAACCCATCTCAACCCAACCCATTCAAAATTGGGTTGATATGCAACCCGCATTAATTCGAGAGAGATCTTATTAAAATATTTTCAAAATATTTTTTTTTCAATTTGATATGTTTTATATAACCATAGTAAAGAAAAATATAATTTAATTACGTACAAAAATATTGAAAAAGAACAAATAAAATAAGTAAAACTTAATAAAAATTGGGCCGGGTTGGGTCTTGACCTACTCTACAACCCGTTACTCAACCCGTTTTGACCCAACCCATTTTGACCCTAGCAAATTTGGGTTGAGTTGGGTTGGGTCTTGACCCGTTTGATGCCTTGACCCATTATAACCCATTTAAATTTAACCCAACCTGCCCAATTGCCACCGCTATAACCTTCACAAAAGATTAAGCTGGAATGTATTTTGTCTCTTCATTTCTGGTGTCAGGATTTCTTGTGATACTGAAACAGAACCAATATCACACTTTTTAGAGACCTTGTAAGTAGAGGAGGACAGTTTGAACTTATTGATCATTTTTTGTTAATGTACCACCAGCACAAAGATGATTATACTGTTACCCTTAGGAAAACAAAAACTACAAGTGTTAATATTTTCATCTTCTTTTTGGTCTAACAGTTTTACCTTGAGAAAAAACAAAATCTACAGGTGTTAATTTTCATCCTTTTTTTATTCACATAGATGTCCTCTCACAGCCGGTGCTCCTACAAAGGGAAAAAAGTACATTTATTAGAGATGGCTGGCCTAACCTGTGTCCTTCAAACGTAGAAAAATGTGATCCACAACAATGGAGACCAAAGACCGCCCAGCTGCTTCTGTAGAACGCTGTCATAGTTAACAATCCATTGGAAAAGTCAGAAAGGTGAAGTACAATAATTTCCTTAACTTATATCAACATTTAGGATCCAATTTTATTAAGTTAATGACATTGGAGTCAGTCATACTTGCTGATTTGGCTTGACATCTCCTCTGTTTATACAGACGTACAATCCTGTCATGAACCGAAGAAGTGCTCGTAATCCTGCAAAATTAAAATAGTAACAAGCAGATTGTAAAAATCAAGACATGAGAACATCTGCAAAATGCATGGTTTTGTCTACATGCCTGGTTCACTTAGAGCTGGACAAACAGCTTCTGAGACATGCAATTGAACTTCAAGCCCTAGTGGACTATTTAGTTCAGTCCTCTGAATCGTTATCTGATAACAATGTGAAGGAAAGAAACCCATCAATTGTCTGTATGCCTCATCATAACCTATGTTCCTATCCAAAATTCATAGAAAGAAAATTGTGTGCCCAATTTGCATTACATGAGCCTCTCCAGATATTCCTTCAATGAATCTCTCCCCGCCAAAAAATACTCGCTTTGCTCCATCTTCATCTCTCTTGTTACTTCCCCCTTGAGAGCCTCCAAAATGTGCATCCGCAAACATATCGGGATGAGGTAACAGGTCAATAGATAGATGTTCCCACTCAAGTTTCTGTTATTAAGAGAAAAGTAGATGATGTAACATACGCAATGATGCAAACATGAGTAATAAAGAATTTAGGACACTGCAGAAAAGAATAAGGTATTCCGAACAATCTTGTAGATATTACCTTGAGAAGGTAAATAAAATGGAAAAATTTATAAATAGTAGAAAAGGAAATGTAATTACTTTGAAAACATATATGAACTCCTTGCCACTAGAGAAATCCCTAGCTTCCTTTAGATTTACAACCTGCAATAGCATATTGTTTGAGTCATTCTTAAGCAACAACTACACGAGTCATCTCATCCAAATAAATGCAAACTACCTCCCAGTTCTCATTTGTGGTATACAGAAGAAGATTGCGTATAGTGATTGATGCCATAGGTGATGCCCTGGTGGAATAATCAAACAAAAGAGTGAGAAAACTATCTAATATAGAAAACTAAATCACGTGATGGTCTGAAACCAAATCGAACAGGTAAAAAAAATGCTCACAAGTTTTTGCTAAGAGCCTGCCAAAAGATGCAAAGGAATCTGAGTATAAACAATAGAATGTGATTTATAAGTTTGGACCCTTTAGACATACCATTTTGCACTCAAACGTCTGAATGTTCTCAAATAGAGTGCAGTGATCTATTGGTGTAGAAAAACAATAAACAAATAATAATTGTAAGTTGCTATATTGCCATATCAGGTTTAGATGATCCAACCGACCAATCTATGATTTCACAAAGTATTCATCTAACATATTTGACAGACTTCTAGGAATCTACAAGCTTTTCTTTCTTCTTTTTTT
>JAOTQR010000097.1:23095692-23110512 GCA_025774065.1 Solanum ossicruentum | reverse complement strand
GATAACTTAGTCAGCTAGCTGGAGCATAGCAAGCAAGAAAGCTCAAATCCAGCAGTAAGGTTCAGAGCAGGTTGTTGGATGTTGCTCAGTCCTGCTATAACTGAATATCCAAAAAGCTCAAACTAGGCAATACATGATTCTGATCTAGAGACAAATAGGAAAAAGAACAACTTTTTGTTTTAAATGGACCAATATCTGAACCATGTCCAGTGATTTTTATTTATGCTTTGCTTTAAGTTTTACTTCTATTGGCTTCTGGACCAATTTTTGTTGTTATATCAAAGCTATAATTTTATTAACTCTCAACCCTAGGAGTAGCTACTATGTTCTTCTCCAAGTTCAAACCCATATGTTTTTCTTTTCTTTGAGCCATTCTAAGTCCAAATTCACATTATTAGCATGTTCTCACTCCTAACATCAAAAATGGTATCTTCATCGAGCTTCTTCGCCCAATGCTCCTATCACTATCTCTAATATTTTGTTTCTGCCTGAAATCTTCAATTTTACTTTGAATGTCAGCTCCTTTATAGTTCTCAGTCATTCGTTAAAAGAATCTGCAGAAATATCACCAGGCTCACTGAGTGTTCTAAATTTATAGTGAAGTTTTCATAGTCTAAATTCTGCAGTTAAGGAAGAATGGCTTCAAACTGGGTTAAAAACGCAAGTGAAACGTGATGGGCTAGATGGAACTGATCAAAGCTAGTCCCACTACCAACCCTATGGTCCATCTTGTTCTCTTCAATTATGTACTTATTTCTTGCTTGAAGATCTGATAATAGAATAGGATTTCAGAAAGCACTGAGGGGTAAGAATATGCAGCCCGATTTTGAAAACGGTGGAGAGTGAAGGATTGGTTTCCGTACGCAAAAGAAACAGAAAAAATGGGATATAAAGGATCAGGAATGAAGGGGTATTAAGCACTTACCAGCTTGCTCCTCCTCGGCGTCGAGCACCTCCGTGAGTTTCAAGTAGAAGATTAACCGTATGGACTTGTAATGTCATGCCATCAGCAATCTGATAATAAAAGACCAACATACAAGATCACTCATCCTAAAAGTCACCCAAACCTCTCTTTACAAGTATATGATCTTTCCAGAACTTGAGAATTTAATCCCAAAGACAAAGGAAATAAGAAGAGTAGCGATGCATGTGGTACATAGAGAAATCAGTTACCATAGGATAATCAGAGCACTTGACCAAGGTAGATTAAAAAATCATGTAACCAATTATCAATTACAACTCAATCTCTGCCTCGAGTTTTCTGCCAAAAAACACAGTTACATTGACTTCTTAAAAGAAAATAGTTTTGCAATTACCACATTGATGAATGTCGAATATCATATGATTTCAACAGTTTCTTTGCAGTTTGGTGATGGATAATATGAAGAAATAAAATAATAACTACAAGACGACAAACCAAAGAGCTTAAATTAATACCTTGATGCTTAATTACCCACTCATTCGGGAAGGATATGAACATCCGCAGACCTTAAAAAGTTTAAACTGATTAAACAATATTAAGGGTCTACTGAATCCATTGAATGATGCTCTACATTAGCCATCTTCAAATTTTAAGCATTTTTAAGTATTTCCTCCTGCTCTTGAAACACCCATGTGATGATGGGATATCATAATTGCAACTTGCTAGTTCATAATCAACTTTTTAGTTATTACATTCAAAATAGTGTACGAAATCATCAAATCTAAACAAATTGTGTGCACACAATTCTCATAGCCCCACAATGAATTAATTCAAACACTCTTAATAACATCAAAACCAAGTGACACTGATACTAAAATGTTGCTAACCTTGTCGGCAAATCCATATCCACTTCCCTTCGAGGAGTTACCAGATGATGCCACACTGATGGAAAGCAGTACGATACCAAGTGAGACAACAATAATCAAACCAAGCTTGCGTTTGGCCATAGATTTTGGATCTATTAGAAAATTCATGTGTTTGGCCATGAAATTTTAACTTCCCCAAAACTTCAAAAAAAGTTCCCAAGTAAAAGTACAAGTCCAAACACAACTTCAAAAATTCAAAAATTTTGTGTTTGAAGTTTCTAACTTAAAAATCTATGGCCAAATGGGAGCTATCCAAAAAAATAATCAACCATGTTGAGCCTCTATAATACCTGTTAGATATCCTAGGTGTATCAATATCATCTCTTTCTTCCAGAACTAAATCGAGCCTATCAATTTGCACAACTATTGGCTCTGTTTGCACATTGCTTACTGACGGAAGCTTGAGTTGAAATCCCAAAGTAAAGCCCAAAAAAAAAAGAAAAGGACAATTACAACAATAGACATTTGTACTAAAAAATTATTTAAAAAGGGGGCATAGGAAGGAGAAATGAGGGGGAAATTACAACGCGAAAGATCTTCACCAATGAGGTGAAATTTTTGAATTTTCATTCCTAAAGTAATGAATCTAGCCATCCAAACATCAATAAAGAGAAGAAAACTACTAACAATGATCTCCAATTTCCCAACTTTTGCCGTTGTAACATTCAATGCCGGAGGTAACCCCGCGCTCGCATGTAAAGCGTCTCCATTTATATCTACCAAACAAAAAACCACCAATTTTTCAGCTCTATAATTACGCAAGGAGCTTGAATAACATACTCTCTGTCCTAATCAATGTGGCCAGTTCAAATATAAGTTATAACTGACGATTCAAAATATTTCTTTGTTGAATCTCGGAATTCAAATCAATTAGAAGAACGAAAATCAAACCTAAATTGGAAAGCTGGGCGGTACGTCCCTGCAATTTGAACTGATCCCGGGTAAATGACTTTAACCAGTACTTCAATGTGTACTCCAAAGCTCTAGCCAGTATCGATTCCATCTCTGACCAGATCTAATACGCCGGCGGCGGCCGGGTGGTGTGAATGCGATCTCTGTCTTCAGAGGGAAAATGGATATATGGTTTGGCGAAAGGAGGAGTCGGTAGCACGTACGAATCACGTGCGATAGAGATTCTGTGGGGCCGTAGGGCGGAATTTAAGTGCACTATTATTAACTTTCGGTGATGGTGTTGATGTAATTTGTGGGGAATGATGAAGATTGTATTGGATCTGGAAAAACAGGTGGTGTTTTTGTTTTTTGATTTTGTCAGGAAGACGACAGGATTCATCATGAGCGTCCATCCATGTCTTTTGAATAGAGGAGAGGAAGAGAAAAATCAAAATAACAATAATAGTGTAATAATAGTATTTTAGTCACGAATTATTCCTCTTGTCCATATTTTTAATTCGAGTTTATAATATCAAGTGCGATGCAAATTTATCTATCTAATAAGTTAGGGTGAGCGTTTGATTCTTTGATTTAATGTTGTTAAAGTTCGATTTAGTTTTTTAGTATTTGATTTTTTAAAAATGAACATCATACTCCACGCCAAATTAGATCAGTTCGATTTGATTTTTTTCAACTTTGATTTGATTTATTTCAATGGTTTTTCAGTGCTAAGTAAAAATAAAATAAAAATGATTACATCCGTATTAAAAGTTTGTAATAAATTACTCTAATACTTTAATATTATACATGTTTTATAGATAATTATAAATTCATAAAATCACCGTCTACGAACAAAATTAAAAAAAAATAAACTTACTTAATACAGAGGTTAAATTAGAACATTATTAAGTGCAGATGACTTACTAACTAATGTGAGTTGTAAATGATTCTTTAAAACCATGCAATTGCTAAACACAACAATCAAGAATACAACAAAAGTACATCATCCAAATGATTTTATTTCATAATAACCAAAGTTCTTTCCAGTAGTTAAAATTCGATTGGGCTTGGGTAAGTATTTAAAAATAAAAATTTAGAAGTATTAAATTATTCCTATAATAAAACTTCGATTTCGGTGCACCGCGGTTTCAAGATCCTTACATCGTGAACCAGACCGTAGAATCAAAGTTTTCAAAAAGAAGAACTGAAATAGAACATAAGAACCGAAAAATCGACACCAAAAATTGAATTAGTTAGGTTCAGTTCGATTTTTTGATATTTTTTGCCCTCCCCTACTAATAAGAAAATACGATACTTGATGTGATCTCATGAGTTGGTTCTAAAAAATTATAGGTACATGATTTTACAAGTGAATTTTTAAAAAGTTAAACATACCGAGAGTCCATCATATCTTGGAGTAGAGCAGCGACACTACATATTGGTCCGGGAGTTCATCCAAACTCCATTCGATGGAAAATTATACTTCCTTCTCTTATTTTATGTCACATACTTTGACTTCACATGTTGTTTAAGAAAAAAAGGAAACTTTTGGAACTTATAGTGTAAAATCATTCTTAGATATTTATGTGACTAACAATTATGTCATTAAGGGTAAAGAGGAAATTTTAAAATTAAATCATTTTCAATTAGAGTAAGATGACATTCTTTTGTGGGATGGACTAAACAGAAAAGATGTTGCATAAAATGAAATATCGGAGACGGGAGTATTACTTATACCTGATTAAATTTTTATGTATATATATTATAAATGTTGAATGCCGTTTGATAAAGTCATGTGTCTATTTATTTCAAATTTTGAACTCTTATATTAAAATTCTGATTTCACTATTAGAGCAGAGAAATTATTTTTGATACATATATATTTGATTCAAGATTATTGTGTTTTAGAACAAGTTTGGGGAAACAGTAAGAATAAACAAGTACGGATGAAAATATTGAACAATGGCAAGAACCGAAAGTAAAAATAATGAAGATAATTTAAAGTGATAATAATAATAATTATTAATATTTAAGAAAAATAAAAAGGTGGGGGAGAGCGTATGATATGAATTATAAAATTAATTTTGCTAAGTCTTAGATCTAGCTGTAACCACTTTACCATTCCACTAATCGAGCCTAGTCATTCTAATCTGTGAGTTGTTTGCCTTTTACTCCTTTTATATTTTTTAAATTATGCATACATTTGTATAAAGGTGAAAAAGAATGTCCTTATATCATTCGTAGTTAATCAAGTTTACACTACCCATTAAAAAAGGGACGGTCTGAGTAAAATTAAGTTATGATGAGTCAACTATAATTGAGATAAATTTTTTATCAAAATGAGTGGGGATCCTTGTGGGCTTTGTATTTCATCGGATTAGAATGGGCCGACTCTTTGTTAAAAGTGCTAGCCCAACCAAGCCCCAAGTTGAAGGGTGGTTTGGGTGGGTTGTATATGTATAATGTATATCACCACTTCGTGCAACATACAACTTTACCAGGTTGAAGGCCTTTACAGATAGTTGAAATTAACCTTTATGACAATAGTGTAATAATTTTGAAATACTTATATGATACTATGTGTTAGCTTTAAATATTTGTATAATCATTGTGTCTGAATTAATCTGTGCGCAACTTCAATCAATTCAATGAGATGCACCATCTCCGGCCATAAGACCCTTTCCTGAAAGGGGTCACATAATTCAAGTGGTTTGAATCCATAGTCACATAATATCAAAAAGAGAATGTGAGATAGAATGATTGATCACCTCATCAAACTCATAACTTAAAGATTGCAAGTTCGATCCTATCCTCGCGTAACCAAAACGACATTGCTCCATGGGATAAACTCATCGATCTGTTTTTTTTTTTTTGAAAACAGAACATCACGAAATTGGCTAAACAACCAAAGTAAAGAATCAAATAGCATTCTGGTCGAACATCAAAAGATAAAATTGGAAACTAGTAGATGTTAAGACATAATTAAGCTACAAAGTAACTTACTACTAGTCTTACTTAGAGGCTAAAGTCTACAATATTATCTACCAAATGATTCATGATCAACTCTGTACCATAAGATTGACTTTCTAATTAACTTGACCTTATGGCACCTGTATCAATATATGCATCTGATAGAAAATAGGGAGATAATAACTAACCTCGAACTAGAAGACAATCTTGAAGAAACAGTGTAAATTTATGATACCAAATAGAAAGTAAACGAAAAAAATTAAAAATGTCTTTGTTTGGCGTAACTTCCCTAGACCCTACATGTGATATTTTACTGGTACGTTATTGTTGCTGGCGTAAGAACTTGCAATCCTAAACACTCTTTGGTCTCTTAAGCTTAGAAAATGTACCAGTCTCTGAGAAATAGGTGTTTTGAGTTCCGCTGCCAACCTGGTCCGAATGTGCCTGAGGGTTCGATAGCTCAATCCCTTGTACTGGTGTGAAGGCAAAACTTGGAACTCATCAGGCCTGGGTCCGAATGTGCCTGAGGGTTCGATAGCTCAATCCCTTGTACTGGTGTGAAGGCAAAACTTGGAACTCATCAGGCCTGGTGTGCCTGCTGCACCACTGCTTCCATAACTCTTCACCTTGGAAATCTTTGCTATTTGCTTGCTCAGACGAGCTGATATACTCAACTTCCCACTTCCAGCCTGACCAAGCATGCCATAGCCCACCCCTAATCCATCCCCTAAGGAGCTTTCTTCAGGTCCCCTGAACTCCGCCCTATCTGTAACATGGTATTTGTCTTTCTTCTTACTGTACCGACTACCACCTCTCTGCTTCTTCGACCTAAAATCAGGAACCGGAAGAGGCTTTGGCAACCTTGCAGGAGGTAGCTCTTGCAATTTCTGTATTGTTTTACAAATCTCTTCCCTGTAATCAAATCTTCCTGCTTTGCTCAAGTCCATACGTGCCGCCAAAACAGATTTGTTCGCCAGCATTCTATTTACTTTCCCCCTCAACGAAGGAGGTGTATTCTGAAATATATCTGTTTGCTCAATATAACGAAATCCCGAGACATTAGCTCTGGAAAACCACGCTAAATTCTTCCTTCTATCACCAAGATTCCTAACATTATCAGCAGGCATATTCGTCAACAACGACAAACCACCAGCAGAACACATAAGTTTCGCGGCAACTGCACTCCCAACTACAGCAGACAGATTAGGAGCAATACCACTCATTCAACTCTCAACGAAATCTAGAACCTTCTTCTGCGATGAATCAAGAGCTAGGGTTCTATCACAAGCTTCCAATGTCCTCTGTAAAACTAGCTCCGGCAATGGCTTGCCACTAGTAGTTGACGCCATAACAGAAACAACCATGATACTAGCTGAAGGTAACAGTCCCTGCAAATCAACCAGAGTCAGATCCGTTTCGTTCCCAATTTTTTTAACAAACCTAGCATAATAAATTGGATGATTAACAAGTGAATCCAACTCAGGAAACTTCAATCGATACCTATCACGTATGAAATTATGTATCATAAAAATCTCATCCTCAATTTCAACACACAATGCATTGCAAACAACCAGGATCATCTTCTTCAACAATAAAATCGCCTTTATTCGTCAAAATCATAGCATCTTCAACTCTCTGCATTATATCAATGTATCTAGGTGATGTTTGCAGCTTCAAAATATTACATAAATCACCAATACCATAGTGATTTTCTTCCGTATATTGAAGAACATCAGGTGTATTATTGGACAATTCGTCTAATTCCTCTAAATCTGGCAGGAATGCATCAACAAGGATTGCCATTATCCGAGCAAAATAAACACTATGGATTAACAATATCTATTGTTATATATATCAGAAAAATATATAATATCTCTCTTCCTCTCTCTCTACAATTTCTTGTCAAATATACATATTCAATTCGTAGATGTATATATACAATTCTCCTCACTCTACTCTCTACCCTCTCGCCTCTCACCTTCCTCTCTCGATTTCACTCGCCTCTCTCCTCCCTCTCCCAATCTCGCTTGCGAGATATACAAATAACATGTATAATAGTTACACATATACAATTATATGACAGATATATATATAATTTGACAAAATATACATATACAATTTGTCTCTCTCCACTCTCTCTCGATCTCGCTCACCTTCTATAATACAACAGCAAAAATATATCTTTTGTATCTTTTATTAATACATGTATATAATATATTTTTATTCAAAATAATATATAATTTTAATATATTCAATCAATGAGTATACTTATGGTTTAGAATTTGAAAAATTACATCATCATCTGATTGCCTAATATTGCATCATTATAGATAGTACTAAATGGACAAGACAAGTTTACAAAGACGTCTGGAAATAAATGTTAGGTTTACTTAATTTCAATCTAGAAATTATAGAACATTGGACATGTGAATCTTGCTAAAAACATTTATGAATGTCCTTTTGTCCACCCCTTTATATATTATTGACATTACAATATCCTATAAGCAAAGTTGAACTCTCGTGGGAGCATGGATGCACGTGTATTCATTAACTTGAAAAAAATCCATATATATATATATATACACACACACATATATAAAGTAAGTTATACGCAGCATATATATGAGTTTGTCGATTAAGTAATTTTTTTAGATACCAAAAAATACTTATATATTATGACAGGATACTCCATTTGTATTGATACATATTTATCGTTTCTCAAAAGTTAAACTATATTAACTAGGAGCAATATTTTAAGATGCATTATATTGCTATGAAAATACTGTAACTTATAATACTATTCAATTAACTTTAGAATACAATAACAATAAAAACATACGTAGTAAAATCCCACTATTGGGCTCTAGCGAGGGTGAAATGTACGCAGACTTTTTCACTGTCTTATAGAAATAGAAAGATTGTTTCCGGAAGACCGTCAAATTAAATATCTCAACTCTAAAAGCAGAAAAATACTAAATATAGACTAACAATTAGAATAAAAAACAATTGTTGATTTTATAATACACTAAAAGTAGCAAAAAATGACGGACAATAACACCACAATATATAAAGATGTGACTAATCTTACTAACCTACTATATCACAAGATAACACAATATCCTACCCCGACTAGTCTATTAAGTACTCATTGACCTTGTTTCTAAGATCATGTTCTTGACGATATGAAGCTGTGTCATAATTTAATATGGTCCAATTAACTTTTGAGAAATATTTGTGGAAAGAAGGGAGTAGGTAATGTGAAATGAAATGAATGCAATAGTACATTGCAATATCTACCAACAACCACTTTGGAATAGTCATATCTAATTTGTGTAATTAAAAGTCTAATAGTTGGAAGTTGGAACTAGTTATAATTACTAGGAACAATGTCATTATATATTATGGTCTTTTTTTGTGTGATGAAGTACCAAAATAAATTATGTTAATTTGGCGCCAGACAACTCAAGTTATTAATATTACATATGTTAGACTATATATTATATAATGGAATTATTGCATATGTATTTTTTTTATGAGTTGATGTGTAGACATGTACTCATTAGATTAATACTCCCTCCGTCTTAAATTGATAGAATTTTTGAGATTTTAATATTCAAAATAGTTGAATTGTTCAAAGTTCAAAAAGAAGATTTGAAACTTTTTTCATATTTGTCCTTTCATTTATTGAAGTTTTATATTTTCTAGGAGATAAATTATACTACATATTTATGATTTCACAAAGGACAATAATGGAAAGTATGGTGTAAACTTTGTCTTTTAAATGTTTTTTTTAATATGTGTATATTATTTCACAAATTCAATTAATATAGGACTGAAAGTATAAATTACTTGTATAATTTGACAACCACGTGTGAGTCAAATCATCCAAGTCCTCCTTGTTTGTAATTTTAAAAATATTCCTCCAATTTAACAATATACTCCAATAGATCATATATTTTTGTTTGTACTAATTTACATCATGTAATTTTGGCTAAGGTTTATCTCCTCTCTTACGTAATTGATACATACAAATCGAAATCGAGTCTTACTCCTTCATCGTCATATTTTAAGGAAAGTATAAAATAGTTATAACAGTTTTTCATCATGTATTCTGTATTCATATTGAAATCTGATTAAATTGAAATTTTCACATAAAAAATATTTATTACTATCACAATACAGTCTTTAACGCTTTTAGTAAATATTTACTTCGCTTGTCTTATACTCCAATATCATTGTCATTGTGTAATTAATTTGGATATTACTTTGGGATAATAATGCTTTCCGTTAAGGATATAAGTATTTATTTCCAGGACAATCTTTGATGGTGATAGTAAGTATTTATTGGGTGACTCTGCAGTGTTAGAAAAAAAAGTAAGTATTTTAGACTTTTAAATTTGAGGGGTTTTAATTTTTATTTTAGTAATAATAAGTCATAGATTTTTTTCAGAAAAATAACTAGCATATACGAAATATGATTATACGATCAATTGAAAAGGATTACTGAATGAAATTAATTATAATTTTTTTAAAAGTAATCTTGCATCTCAAACAGATAAAAGAATAATTAAATTCATAATAAAATATATTAATTTCTAAAAAATTTTAAAATCTCCTTTTGATTTTTGCCTTAAATTACTTATATGCTTAAGCCGCTCCTGCTATTTACTTTCTTGTCTTATATCATTGCAATTATGATATATTCTGTCGACATTATGATATACCAAAAGTTTTTTTTAATCTGTCTATTTTGGTATATTAAGAGCCTTAGCGGCTGATGCTCATGGATATTTAATTAATAGATAAAATTTGCTTTTGTTTACTTAAAGGAAGTGTAATGATAATTGTGGATAAATAAAAGTGAATGGACAATTATTTTAATTTGTTTTATCTTATTTTAATTTAATAAATATTTTAAAACTAGAGAAATTTTTTAAATATATAATTTTAAACTAAAAATTTATGAAATATATTAAAGTATTTTGTAATCTCATACTCTTAAATATGTCAAGTAAAAATTTAAAATTTAAAATTACCAAAAAAAACATAAAAATAGATCAAAAAGAAAAGAGGAATAATATTTGCATATAGCCACTTAAAATATCTTAATTGTACTCCATAGTTATAATTTGAATAATTATATTTCTTAAAGATAATTATAGTAATATTTGTATAATTTATGAAATTGGGAAATCTTTCACGTAATAGCGTGTTTGAAGTCCTACTAAGCTAAAGAAGCAGATGAAGCATTGGGTCTTGGAGAAGAATAAGATCACAGAGTACACCAAACCGCTAAACCATGTGCGCGTGATTGCTCGCCTATCATGAGTTTGATTTGCGCTCTAAAGCTGTCTTTTTGAGGAAGACCAGAGAGACCCTTTATGACATTCTTCTGGATAAAGCAGTCAGTGAAGCTTTTTCTTATGTTGTTTAAGACCCCTTATCGGGAAACTCTGGCAAGCTACTACGTACCTTTTTCCCAGTGGGTGCAGGCTTCATACACAACATCTATATACACTTGTATATTTCGTTATACAATTCATGCACAATATTTATATATTTCGTTATACAATTAGATTCGCACACAACTCTGTATAATCGTGCATAATATTTATATAAATCTAATGAATTATACAAAAATCAAACTATGATTATAGTTAAATATCTTCGATGAATCATAATTAAATCAAACTATAATTATATCAACTACTTAGCTAGTATATATTTTCTTAATTGCATAATTTTTCAAAGAGAATCACATAAACAAATAGAAAAAGAAAAAGGTCTAATAACTTTTGTTCAATGTTACCTCCTTCGTTTTATTTTACATGTCATATTTTTTAATGACACTTGCATTAAGAAGAATGATAAATTTATCCTTTTGCTCCTAGTTAATTAATGTATCAAGTTACAATGTATATTAATTGTTAGCTTTTTCAGTTAATCAAAGCCATTAATTATCAAGGACAAAATAGGTAGAACAATGTAATTTATGCATTGATATTGTGAAATAACATATATTTATAGTAATGACGACATGTAAAATGAAATGGAGGAAGTAGTATATGATTAGAAAGTCACAAGTTTGAATTATAAAAATAATTAAGAAGTTATGAGTTTAAATAGTGAAAATAAATTTCTATGAAGATACATTAACAATAATATATTTAGTAAAATTTCACAAGTGAAGTCTGGAGATAGAAAAATATACACAGATTTTATCACTATCTCATCGAGATAGAGAAACTATTTCCTGAATAAAATTACGTATACTAGATTATGTAGTCTAATTTTTTTAAACGCATATTATAAAAACTTAGTGCAACGATGTGTCTTTTTTGAAAATGGATGAGATTTCATCATTTCTATTCTAATAATTAGTGGCCTACACCATGTGCAATGAATAAGACTGCTCATCTCTTTGTTAGAGATCTCGAGTTTGAGTTATTTTTGAGAATGCTTCTTCCAAATGAATCCTATGTGACATAAATTTAAAATAATCGAACTTTAATATTAGCAGTGATTATTGAATGAGCAACCAAAAAAATCAATGGCCTATATTTGTTCAAGCTAGTCAAATCTAGGAAAATGGAAGAACTCTGAGACTTCCCTTGCAAATTTACGTTCTCCCCAAGTCATCGTCACCGTTATCTTTTCTTAACGGAGTTTTATCTTTTTACTGTTTACAGCGCCCACCGGCGGTGAAAAGACCGACGACGGACGAAACGTGAAGGGAGGTTCCTTCTGTTGAATTGAATAAAATAAAAATAAATAAATAAGCATTAAATAAAAAAATAAATTGTATAAATATATAATTTCAGAGAGAGAAAGAGAAAGAGAGACGTAAAGTTAGAGGCTTTATAATTTCTTCAATCATCTTTGTTCATTATCCGATCCTTGAAAAATCATTTCTTCCTTCTCCTGAAAATTACTAAATATATGGAAACATATAAGTTCTAATTTTTTTTAATTTTTTTTTGAATTTATAATTTGGGAATCTATTTCTCTTTATGTTCAAGTATTGAAACCCTTTACGATTCAATTTTTTCAGAATCATATGATCTAAATTTGTACATATTCTTTGTTAATTCATTATACCCTTTGTTCAAAAAAAAAACAGTGTATTTGATTCATGACTTTGATGTACAGGTAGATAAAGATTACAACAAAAGAAGTTTTTGAAAAATTTGTTGTGTTTTAGAAAAAGTTTGGATTTTTTCTTGTGGGGTTTGGTGGTTGGGTTTATTATGGAGGTTTGGAAGAAGACAGATTTGGGGTTCAATAGTTATCTTGCTATTCTGTTGTGATTTGGTGGAAGCGGTGTGTTTTATGCAGCTGTGGGGTTTGGATTTTTTTCGATGTTGGAAGCTAATGGATGGAGACAAGTCTGAGCTTTCGTTTCCCTAGGGCTTATCAAAAACGGTGATATATAGGTGTGGATAAATCTGAGGTTATGATCAGAAGAGTAGAGAATAGGAGATTCAAGAACCAGAGAGGGATGGAAATGAGGAGTGATGAGCAGAAACCACCTCTTGAAGGTGGGAAAGTTGCAGTTGGCAGGAGCAGAAATGGTGTTTTCCCGAGTTCGTTTAGAGCTTTATCTAAGATTGTATCGTCTGGGGCTTCAACTGTTGCTTCCACAGTTAAATCAGCTGCTTCGGCTATGGTGGAGAGGGACAACGACTCGAGTCATGATCAGGTTCTGTTCTGATGTTCTTTATGCTCTTATGTAGTTTGTAGGAGTTGGATATCAGGGTTTATAGCTTTTTTTGTAGAGAAAGATTGAAGTTTTATACTTGTTAAGCTGGGGTTGCTACTTATACATTTATACTTGAATGTCTTGAATTCGAAATGTAGTTTGTTAATGCAGTTTTGAGTTCAAATCCTTAATTCTTTAAATGTTATACTAGTTTTACTTTAGGCAAGTAACTGCTGAGAATAACTAGATCTAGTATATACCCGTTTGGTGTCTTCCTCCTCTTTTTAGGTTAGTTTTCTTTTCACAAAATTTAGCTTCAAGTAGAACAACAATTTCTACGAGGTAGAGGTAAGACTGCATACATTCACATTCTACTCTCTCTAGGTCCCAGTTGTGGGATTAACATACCTACACTGGGTATCTTGTTATTAGCTTCAAGTAGAACTTATGTGGGTCAAGTTTCTTGGGTTGCATATCATGTGCATTTTTTCTTCTTGCCACAACCAAAGGGAATATTATCAGAAATGTACCATGATTATTTTATTATATGGATTCAGCAGGGAACTGAGATCTGGAAGTCCAATTCACTGATCTGCTATGTATTTTTTTTTACTTTTCATGACTCTTTCTTTCTCTAATGACCAATACAATTTTTTATTTTTTTGATAGCATCTTTGATTAATTCCACGAGCAATTGTAACTTCCATCGGCAACAAGTATTAGGTAACTCTGTCAACTAAGATTAGGATAGAAGAGGGGAAGAAGTCACATAGAAAAAAAAATCTCTGCTGGCTTTGAACCAAAAGACCGAATAGTTCTCAACCCGCTTCATTGACACTAGGCCACAACCTTGGATGTGAATATGATTATAAATATATCAAGATTATAGCATTATATGGATCAGCAGGGAAATGAGATAGACTTGAATGCTGTATATTATGTATATATATGCATATTTGGTGGCCTCTTTCTTTCGTAGAAAAGAAAAGATACACATATCCTAACTGGTATACGTGTAGCATTAGGTTCTTTATGGGAGGCGTGTTTGAGCAAGCGTGCTTAGTGAACTGGGAATACAATTTTCTGCATGCCTTTGTGATCAGGGATATGGGTAATTTCCGAATGGCCTTTTCTTCAATTTAGTATCATATGAGTTGGGACCCACAAATAAGTTGTCGTGTTTTTGTTATCTTGTTTGAAGGCATGTTAATGCTACCAGCAGTTTTATTCTTGTAGTCTTTCTGGCTTTCAAGCTATGTGACGACATATACTATTCTTATTTAATGTGGTGTTTGGCGCTTTCGCACAGTTCATTAGAGTTGCTGATTGTTACTTTTTTTGTGGAATTCTAACTTCCGTTTTGTCGTATTGGTCTAAGATCCTGCCTGTGTTTTGTCTGGTTATTGTTTCTG
>JAOTQR010000097.1:23080588-23095592 GCA_025774065.1 Solanum ossicruentum | reverse complement strand
TTTTTGTGGAATTCTAACTTCCGTTTTGTCGTATTGGTCTAAGATCCTGCCTGTGTTTTGTCTGGTTATTGTTTCTGAATGAACGATCCTTATGCATAAGTGGACCTTTTTCTTTTTTTTTTTTTGTCGTCGTATATCCAGATTCCAAAAAAAAAAAAACATATGTGGCATACTAGTGTTACAGTTAGGAAGTTAAAATGCATTTTCAATGTGTTCAAAAAAATAGTAATAAAATAAAATGCATGTCACGTGTTGCTTGAGCCTGATTACTATGAATGCGAGTGTTAAATCATGTAAATGAGGATGGGGGTCGTAAGATGGATGGCAAAAAAATCATGTTGCCATGTCCTTGTAATTTGGGTGGGTTTGAATGTTGTGGGTGTTGCATGAGAGTTCAAATAAAAGTAGTCAAAGTATGACTGACCTTAGTGAAGTTTTCGGCCACATGGGAGGGTGGAAAAGATGTGTGAAATAGACATGGTATTAATGAAAAGAAGTGTGAGCTTTTGAGATATATGGCCTTAATGATATGAGATCTTCATGGAATTTAAGCTGTTAACGCACTTTTATGAAAAGATTTAACCAAAAAAAATGTAAAGATTTAAACAATTCCCTTGCTTCATGCACAAAAAGGAAAGATTTTGCTATCTGGGAAACCATGATTTATGTAGGGTTAGTGCTTTATTTCATTGACAAGTAATGTAGGTTTACTTTCCGAAAAAGAAAAGCCAAGTCGCATGTGATTATGTGCCAATTGTCCCCCGTCAGATAAAAATAGAACTGTTAATGGATTTATAGGCTAAATGGGCTCTCCCACTCATCAAACTAGTCTTTTGGTTGGGCTCTCCCACTTATCAAACTAGTATTTTGGGTTGGGCTCTCCTGCTTTTGGTATCAGAGCTGGTCGATCCACGCATGGTTCCATGAGTCGGAGTGGTGACCTGGACCAAGAGGGGTGTCAGCCCTGACCAACAAGGTCATTGGTTCTCGAGCAGGGGCGATCATTATGTGCCAATCGTCCCTCACTGGATGAAATATAAATGTTAAATGAGTTTATAGGCTGAATGGGCTTTCACACCTATCGGACTAGTCCTTTGGGCTGGACTCTCCTATTTGATGCTCCGGAAAGGACAGTAGTGGCCTTCACATTGTGGAAGCTTTTATGAAACTTCGGTAGTCGCAGCAAGAGTTACTTTGGCTCAGAAGATTCCACTAAAATCAGGGGGACCCTCAGGGTAATCCTAGCTGGTGATGACCTTGGAGAATATTAATGTTGTATTATGTGTAGATTAACTTGATGCGTTGATAAGTTGATGAATTGACAATAATTGTGAGTCTCTTTTTAATGGCGGAGTCTGGTTTCAAAGATATGGTCAAGGTGCCATAAGAGTTCTAGAGCAATTATTATAAGGAGCTTAATACTAAATACCTATCTAATATTGTACAGAATAGGTTATTGGATATCTGAGTTTTAGATTGATAGCATTTTGTGGTATTAATTAAAATATTTCTATTGCTAGTGCTTAGAGATGATGTTCATTGCTTTGCTATGTGAATGAAGTGAACATTTTGATGCTCTTCCAAAGGGGAAGGTAGCGTAGCTCATATTCCTCTTCTACAACATACAGGTTCTCTGGGCTGGGTTTGACAAGTTGGAATCTGAGAGAGGCACAACTCGACAAGTTTTGCTCCTGGGATGTCGTTATGGCTTCCAGGTTTGGGATGTTGAAGATGGTGATAATGTGTACAACTTGGTTTCCCGGCATGACGGCCCTGTTTCTTTCGTGCAAGTGTTACCAAAACTAATAGCATCAAAGAGTCGTGATGACAAATTTTCTGTTAATCGCCCATTGTTGATAATTTGTGCCGATGTATCTTTTTCTGGTGGTAGTAGCAGCAGGGAGAGCACAGGAACTCCTTCTAATGGAACCTTTCAGCATTATCATAACCAAGGAAGATCTCCCACCTTTGTGCCCTCTGTTGTTTGGTTTTATTCCATGAGATCTCACTCTTATGTGCATCAATTGAGGTTCAGAACAGTTGTTCACTTGGTAAGGTGCAGCTCCCGAGTGATTGCAATCTTACAAGCAGCTCAGGTATGTGGTGTGATATCACAAAGTTGTACTCAGGTTTATCTGGATAGACATAAGAGTTAAGTTGCTTTTATTTACAGATACACTGTTTTGATGCTGCAACTCTAGAGAGGGAATATACTATTGTCACCAATCCTGTTGTCACGGGGTTTCCTGCGTCTGGAAGCATAGGTGTGGGACCTCTTGCAGTTGGTCCCAGGTGGATAGCCTATAGTGGAAGTCCAGTTTCAGTCTCGAATTCTGGTCGAGTCAATCCACAGCACCTTACTCCTTCTGCTAGTTTCCCAAGTTCAGTGCCAAATGGGAGTCTTGTCGCTCACTATGCAAAGGAATCAAGCAGGCAAATTGCTGCTGGTATTGTGACTCTAGGGGACATGGGGTACAAGAAGCTATCGAGGTACTATTCTGAGCTGCGACCAGATGGTAATTGTTCTCAGCCTGGGAATGTTTGTGTAAAGTTATCAGGAGCTGCTAATGGTCATTTTCAAGATGTGGACAGTGTTGGAATGGTACAAGTTACTCCCATGAACTTTCTTTCAAAGATGGTGGTTTAAATATTTTTGGTCATTTTAAGGCTCTTATGTGTGTGTACTGTCCTGTGGACATTTATGTATGCCGATGCGTTTGCCCTTTGTATTTTATTATATAGTGCTGGCTTTGGCCATCATTGGTCTCTAATAAGTTGTCTGATATTTTGCATCTGTAGGTCATAGTTAGGGACATTGTCAGCAAAAATCTTATTGCGCAGTTTAGGGCACATAAAAGTCCCATTGCAGCTTTGTGCTTTGATCCTAGCACCACTCATCTGGTGACTGCTTCAATTCAAGGTCATAACATCAATGTATTTCGGATAATGCCGGGACTATCGGAAAGTACCTATGCTGATCCTGGGTCTTCGTATGTCCATCTGTATAGGCTACAGCGTGGACTGACTAACGCGGTAAGTATACCTAAGTTTATTTCCTTCGTTCTTGAGTTTGTTGCTTGAGGATTGAAGTCAACTATTATTTCCATTTTGGACATCTCAGGTCATACAAGACATAAGTTTTAGTAGTGATAGTCGATGGATTATGATAAGTTCTTCTAGAGGAACTAGCCATCTCTTTGCGCTATCTCCTTCAGGGGGATCAGTTGATTTTCACACAGCTGATGCATGTCTTAGTGCTTGTGCTAATCTTCCCGGGGTGATGGCAAAGCCTGCTGTTCAGAGGGCTGTAAATTCTGGACATCAAATGGTTAATCAACAAAGCATCGCTGGATCTGCTTCCCCTGTGACTCTTTCTGCTGTTGGTCGAATAAGGAGTGGAGGTAATGGTTGGAGAAATACTCTAAGTGGTGCTGCTGCTGCTGCAACTGGAAATGTGAGCTCTCTATCTGGAGCTATTGCTTCAGCCTTTCAGTACGGCAACAAAAGCTATAACCAATATGCAGATGCAGCATTTCTTAAATCAAATTATCACCTGCTGGTTTTTTCTTCTCCTGGCTGTGTGATACAATATGTTTTACGTATGTGTTCTGGCCTAGATTCTCTTACAACCACCATTCCTGTGGTGGCTACAACATATGAGTCAGGTGTTGAAGTTGATACACGATTAGTTGTAGATGCAATCCAGAAGTGGAATATTTGCCAGAAACAAAATCGCAAAGAGCAAGGTGGTAATATTGATATTTATGGTGAATTTGGATACTCCGATAGCAATAAAGTATTTCCTGAACAAATAAAGATAGAAAATGGTCTCGATTCTGAGACTAGGAATATAACCAAAGAAGAAAAGAGAAGTCCTGACGAAAGACATCATATGTTTATATCTGAAGTGGAGCTTGAAATGCATAAACCTCAGAGTCCGTTGTGGGCAAAACCGGAGGTACTTCATTATTTGTTTGGTACCATAGTCTTTTAGTAAAACCCATGCCGCCTTTGCGTAATGGCTGATATGTCCTTTGTGCTTTTGTTGTTCTGCAGATCTATTTTCATTCATTTGTTGCAGATGAAGCTAATACAGGTGATGTTTATGCTTTTGGAGGAGAGACTGAGATAGAGGTATTTCCAACTCATTTAGTCGAGGCGAGATCAAAAGATCTAGTTCCAGTTTTTGATTACATTCAAGCTTCCAAGACCCAACAAGGGAGGTAATAAGACTTCTCTTTCTTTTTGTGAATGAGTCATCTTGTCATAGAAAGCTACCCAACATTTTGGGTTCGCTTTCAACAACTGTAACAACATACCAGTGTAATCCCACAAGTAATGCATGGGGAGGATAGAGTGTATGCAAACCTTACCCCTACCCCGTAGAGATCAGAGGTTGTTTCCAATATACCCTTGGCTCAATTAATGCATCAAGCAGGAAAAAAGAATACAAAAATGAAAGCAGAAACAACAAAATAAAGCACTAGGGGAATATAATACGATAACTGAAGAAATGGAAACAACAACAGGTGAATACTAAAATTGAAAAATACAACGAGGGAAATGACTATTGGAACATGCTCAGGCTGATTAAATGCCTTTGGGCAGGGCAATGACTATTTTGTAGGACATGTGTTAGCCATTGGTTGGTAACTGCTTCATTTTGTAGTATTTTGCCTATACTAGTTGGAAATTAGAATGTGATTATTGTTTCTGAAGTTAAGTGTTTGTTATTAGGGTATCTGTTAACGGTGACAGTAGCCAACAGTCACTTCCTAGGCTGGAGGTCTCCGAAAACTGCAATATTATGGCTAATGGTGTTAATGGATCACATCATTCCATGAATGGTCCCAGGAGCGAAGTTCACTGCGGCCAAGAAGTAAATGCTTTGGATGGTCTTCCAATGACAAGTCAAACTGCTAATGGCTTTGTAAATAGTAGTGAGAGCCCTAAAGCGGATACCCAGCTAGATCTTGTAAATAATGTGAAGTTTGTAAATAATAAACTAGATGGCAAAGAAATGAAGAACCATTTTGAAGATGAAGTTGACGGCGTTGATTGAAGGTAACTGATTTCTCTTTTTGGTTGTTATCATCAACTCCTACGCATGATAATGCGGTTTTTCTTACTCATTGAGGTCGTAGCACACTCTCCCTAGCTTATTTGACCTAAAAATAAGCGTCTAACTTGAATTCAGGTTTCTGCGCACTCCTTTTCTTGTATTTAGCGAGAAAGAAGAGATTGTAGAAACCCGAGTTCAAATAACACATTGGTGGTCTCATTTTATTCTTACATTTTTAATCTTCTACATCTTGCCCAGTTGATTAATTCATTGTCTTCTTATTTTCGCAGGTGTTTGTTATTCGTTTATTACGCGGAAGCTTTCTGGAAGTGTTAATATTGTGGGGGGTGAAAAATGTAGAGAAGAAAGAGGCTTTAGGCTCCTTGATTGACCAACTGAACAAAATGTGGATGTTCTAACTTTGTAAATATTTAGAAACTTAAAACTTGTCCAATAAATTAGCTGTAATATGTAAATAATTGCCTGGATCTTGCAACTTGTTACTTTTATTTTATTATATCCTTGTTCACCCCATCTTCAGTCCATTGTTAACAAAGTATATGTATCTCCATATGGATTTAAGTTATATACACTGATAGTATGATTAATCATTTGAAGTGTCACGCAGGTCGTGTGCTGCATCGCGAACTGTATAATGCTGTGTCTTGATGTAATGACTTTTATTTAGAATTGCTTCCTCTGGTCCTTTTTATATGTTACTTTTTGTGATTGCACTTGCAACAACATATTCAGTGAAATTCTACAAGTGGGGTCTGGGGAGGATAGATTGTACACAGTCCTTATCGTTACCTCATAGAAGTAGAGAGGTTGTTTTCTAAAACCCTTAGCTTAAAACTCATAAGCAGTAAGAATTAGATTGTGATTGCACTTACATTAAGAAAAAATGAATTTACTATTTTACCTTTATTTAATGCACGTTAATTATATTTTAATTTTTCTAGTTGGTTATATATATATTTTTAAAACTCATTAACTATCAAAGGTAAAATAGGAAGAATAATGTCATTTATGCATTGATTTTGTAAAATGATGTATATTAAGGACCATGAACTGGAGTCTATGAAAGAGTTTGGAATGTTTGAGTATCTAAACTAGGAGTATTTTTCGTTAAAAATAAAGATCGGACTTTCTAAATAAGATTAAGTTTCACGAATATGTAGTGTTTGAGCCTAAACTGCTACTATTATCAAGTGTGTGGTGTTTCCAAAGACAAAATTTACTAATCTAGAGCATTGAAAATTTGCAAGTGCAAGGTAATATGTTGCAATGTTTTATCTTTGCATCCATTTTTAGTAGGATGCTCCAAAGATTAACTTTACTGTTGTTTTAAGCTAAATTGGATTAATTAATTAGCCAAATAATAATAATTTAACTGTTCTTATTTTCTCCAAATTAAGTTTAGCTCCAACAAACCAACCACTATTAAGGCTGACCCCACCAGTATTTAGATTTTGGAGTCACAATAGGAAAAAAACAAAAAGAAGAAAGACAGTGAGTCATTTTCCAATTTAGAAACAATGTTCAATCAAATGCCTAAAACTTTCACAATGTAAAAATCAAGCTTCTATTCCTTAACAACTAACATGTGGAGGCAAAGTGAAGCAACACCAAACTCTTACTTCTCTTCTATTTTCATTGAAAATTATTTACTTTATAAACTTTTTGTTAGCATCCGTTCTTCAAGATTCACCAATCAGACAGTTTAGTGATATCGATAAATGGTCACATAATTTTCATTTTATTGTGTTGATAAAGTTACTTAACTATTTTATGTAATGAAAAAATCACTCAACTTTATTTAAGTATCACTAGAGTTACCAAATTATTTTTGTAACCAGAAAGTCACTCGACTTTGTCTGAATATCACAAAAAGTCATTAGGAGGAAAGAAAAGATGCATATATGATACGTAGGCAAAGTTGGGTGACTTTTTGTTACAAAACAATTGTTATATCGAATTCTTGCGACTTTCTGTGATACTTAAGTAAAGTTGAATGACTTTGGTACGACAAATATAAAAGTAAATGTGTGACCTCAGAGTAGGTGCTTGCAACTCGCTCGTAGTTTACTTTAATAAGAGGAAGTGTTGTGTCTCTTTCCTTCAAACAACTACAAGCCTTGAGTTTTCTTCACTATGAAATTGGTAAAACTAAAAAAAGGCTGCAAGAATGTTAATGTAACCTTCATGCTAAGCAAGGTTAGGTGATTGAAAACAACACTACCCCCCACCCACCCCTTCTCCAAGTACTTCCTTTTACAGCATATCTCTACAGGGGTATTCTGCATTCTAGCCAAAAGTACCAACATTTATGTTAAGCACTTATTTTTCTGCCTATTTTTGGGTAGATTGATCAAATTTCATTTGGTTAATTGGATGTTAAGGGCAATGCAGCTCCATATATCACCAAGTTTAAGGCATGTTACTGTTATGCCTGCTAAAGGTTTCAAGGAGTTCATTAAAGTTAAAGTTGGCTCCAAAAGAGTGTCGTATCGTATGGTCTTCTACTGCCTTCTGTTACTTACATTCTTACTCCGGTTTGTCTTCGTGTTAACAGCTATAGATACTATTGATGGAGAACGAAAATGCTCGACTTTAGGTACATTTCTGTCTCTCTAATATTGTATACAGGATTTGGAACATATTGTTAATGTTACAGATCAGGATAAAGTTACTATAAGATATAAATGCTATAGAAGCAGTAATGCAAAGCATATCGCATGAAATATACGCGTTACAAGAGAAACAAATAGCGAATACAAAGTTTTAGAGAGTTATAAATGATCAGAAGAATGCTGCTCAGGACTGTTTCCCCTTTCTTAGCTGTTCTGCAATTTGGATTCAGGTTGCTTGGGGAAAAGAATTGGACCAAGGATTTTGGGGAAAAGGCTTGAATCAACTGTACGCTTCTGAGCCGTGTATCTTTTTTCTCTTGTATAATAATGTGACGTTCCCCTGTCGAATAATGAAGATATATCCCCTTGGTTTGGTGTGCTTGTTTAGTATTGAATGTTGCAATTGTATGGTGGTCTTGGTTCTTATTACTATTCTGCGTTTGTTTAGGTTCCTGAGGTGATATACCGAGTATTGGAGGAACCTTTAGATCGAACTGAAACACAAACAAGGCCTGAATCTCCTCAAACATTGGAAGAGTTTATCGCAGAAATGAAGGATGGAAGACCAGACGCGAAAACTTTTGCTGTCAAGCTCAAAGCTATGGTATTGTTACTCTTATCATGCCTTCTACAGAATATATAGGAATAAGTGTAATTTAAGTTGGAATATTATGTCATAAGCAACAAATTTCTGTAGATAAAGAACTAGTGATGAAGCAAAAGGCCATACATATCCATATTTAGGCACACTCCAGGGAAGAGGCGGATCCAGGATATGAGGTTTATGAGTTCCTACAATGACCTCGAGTTATTACTACTTTACTACATATGGTCACAGTCAAATATTTATAGATTTCTTAATACATATACAGGATTTGGGCAAAGGCTACTGTGTTCACGTAAAACTTTTAACCAGGCCTTTAGATCCGCAGAAGGAAATCTACGAGAAATCTAAGTTTAAACAATTTCTCCTAATGTGCCTTGTGTCCAGGTCAAGGCCTGATTTTATCTGTTGTTTTTGCAGGTTACTCAGCTAGAAGAGAGGACAAGAACAGCCAAAATCCAAGAATATCTGTATCGGCATGTGGCATCGAGTAGCATCCCAAAACAGCTGCACTGCCTTGCTCTCAAGCTAGCACACGAGCATTCCACCAATTCCAATGCCCGTCTCCAGTTACCATCGCCTGAGCTTGTCCCCGCCCTTGTTGATAACTCGTACTTCCATTTTGTCCTTGCCTCTGACAACATTCTTGCTGCTTCTGTCGTTGCGTCATCACTCATGCAGAATTTCATCCGCCCTGAAAAGATAGTCCTTCACATTATTACAGATAGGAAAACATATGCACCTATGCAAGCTTGGTTTTCGTTGCATCCTTTAACACCGGCTATCATTGAAGTTAAAGGGTTGCATCATTTCGATTGGTTCACGAAGGGGAAAGTCCCGGTTATGGAAGCTATGGAGAAAGACCAAAAAGCCAGGTCACAATTCAGAGGAGGGTCATCAGCAATTGTAGCAAACAAAACTGAGAAGCCTAAAATCATTGCAGCAAAATTGCAAGCCCTCAGTCCCAAATATAACTCACTGATGAACCACATAAGGATACATTTGCCCGAGGTAAGCTTTGAATTCTATAACATATATACATTTAACATCCATATTCACGACTCCAACTTGTTTGAGACTGGGGCGTAGTTGTTGTATATACAGGTAACATTCATATAGCCGATCCCAACTTGTTTGAGATTGAGGCGTAGTAGTTATTATATACATACATGTATTATCCATCCTGGATTTGCTGATACTGAGAAGAATTAATTTCTTTCAGCTGTTTCCCAGCCTGGATAAGATAGTGTTCCTGGATGATGACATCGTTGTTCAAACGGATCTTTCACCTCTATGGGAGATCGACATGAATGGAAAGGTGAACGGGGCAGTTGAGACGTGCAGGGGAGAGGACAAGTATGTCATGTCAAAGCGCTTCAAAAGCTATTTAAACTTTTCTCATCCATTGATAGCAAAACACTTTGATCCAAGTGAATGCGCATGGGCTTATGGCATGAACATTTTTGATCTAGAAGCATGGAGGAAAACAAATATAAGTCACACATACTACTACTGGCTCCAACAGGTAAACTACAACTTACATAAAAAAAACTCCATTCGTTCAAATAAATCCCAAATTCGTCATCTGATATAGCTTTTCTTTCTCATACAGAACTTGAAATCAGACCTGAGTTTGTGGCAGCTAGGTACATTACCTCCAGGTCTAATTGCATTTCATGGACACGTCCACGCCATTGATCCCTTCTGGCACATGCTAGGCCTCGGGTACCAAGACAATACAACTTTAGCAGAAGCTCAAAGTGCTGGTGTGATTCACTTCAATGGTAGAGCAAAACCTTGGCTCGATATAGCATTCCCACAACTTCGACCCTTGTGGACTAAATACATTGACTTCTCCGATAAACTTATCAAAAGCTGTCATATTAGAGCGACTTGAAATGAGCTGGCAAAAGACTGAGCATTGTTGATCAATGAGCGGACTAAGTTAGAGGAGAGTTCACGCGAATGGAAAGACATCCAATTCCTGATGAGAGATGACAATAGCCCTGAGCTAGACATGCTGGAACTGTTTGCGATTACTTGAATTTCTGGGTCTCTGATGTATTTTATTTTGTAGTTTAGATTCTATACAATATGATGAATTCTTTCAACAAAAAATGCTTTATACAGATAGTCAAAAGGACACTTTCTTCAGAAGTGTCAAGCTGTATTATGCAGAGTTAGCAAATAATAAATGACAGTAATACCGTGAATCAAAGCACTAAGCCAGGTTCCATGTGAGCCTTGATACTTAGGGCGCAAGCCTCACAGAACTAAGCCCCATACGACAAGGAGTTTTGCCAAGGCCCCACCTCGGGCGAACCCTAAAACTACCTTTTAATACACTGCTCCATATTCATCCCGTTGAACCACTGACTCTGATACCACTTGTTGGACTAAAACCACCCAAAGATACCGTTGGAGAAAAAAACAGATATTGAGGAAAATAAAAAAACACAGAGCTTTTGGATGTGTACTGGCGTCTTTATTAGAATAATGACTGCCATATAAATACATGAAATAATAACTGAATAAGCTATAAAAAAGGAGTAAAATAAGCTATCCTTATCTCTAATAAGTAAAGCCTAAAAAATAGGAAAAGACTTGTTTAAATTCGGTACAACTTACAGCTGATTTATTTGAATTTAATCCTACTTTTAAGATGTATTTTGAGATACAACTAATTTCCATCTTTTGAGGCACTACTTTCAGGTTGAGGTTTCGAAAAATATGTTAATTCTTCATCTAATTAACTAGAGTGTAGGTAATTGAAACAATCTTATTATTCATCACCTACGTGATAGAAAAAATTCATACATTCAAGAAATTAAATTAAACATCAATCAAACATGGCTAAATTAGTTCATTGTATATCTTGATGTGTCAAAAAAAATATTATTCTTACAAATATCAAAAATAAAAAATACAACTAGTATAGTTCAAATTATTAGTACTTATACATAAAAATTACACTCGTTCTGAATCGACTATGTTTCTCATTCAAACCATCAACGAACTTCTAGAAACAACCTTTGACGATCTTGTTTCTTCCGGTACAAGGAAGATCTAACAGCAAGATTATGACCTGAGGACGATAAATTCGATTTTGGATCGAATTTCTTGCCACAGCTAGGGCACACTATGATACTACTACTTTTTGTAGCATAGTATTTGCACCATCTGCTACACCTTGGACATTTTTTCTTCTCAACTTTTGAACTAGCTCGAGCTCCAATACGAATACGACTGTCACAGTCACGACGAATAACTGATCTTTCACTAGACCCTGAAGCTGGTAAATTATCCCATGATGATATACCAGTAATTTTATAATGCTGCATAAAGGCAAGTTCCTGAAGTTTAGTGCAACTTTCTTGTTTTTTGTTATCATCAGATTTCTTGAAAGTGTGAGAATTCCATGGAAGAAAATCCAGAAATTTTTTGAGAAATATTTGTTTTCCCATTGCTGCTATGTCGAATCGCGATTCTTCAACGTTCACGTATACAAAGAGGCCTCTGGAAATTGGCGGAGTTGTTAGAAATAAGTGAATTAATATGAATTTGTTGCATTAGTGAGTAGTTACATATATAGAAGAAAAGAGCCAGATTGTTTCCTTTTTTAAAAAAATTTTCCATTTTAGATTCGGATTAGGAATAATCAATTTTAGAGTCTTCTCTTTTCCGCGTAGAATTAGTTTTAGGAAATAATTTTGGAAATTATAGGATTAGGAAATAATTTTGGAAATTTGTTACCTAATAAGGTGTTTTAATTTATATATTATTGTTAAACTTTTTTTTTTCTTGGGTACCAAGTCAGTCCGATATCATCTTTTGATATGATGTAAAGTTAATCTAACAGAGAAATTGTAGATACAGTTCATGGTTAAATTTATTAAATTGTACACATAAACTCCAGAATTTAACCATTATAAGTTCAAAACGTCACAAGTTATCATCCACCAAATACAGTAAGGTGAGTTGAGAGGAAACTAATAGGATTGACTAGACAAGCAATTTAACTGGACAGAGAAGTTGACCGTTGTAGGTTTTAAGCTGCAACAAGTTAAGCAACTGGAGGGCGGAGGACGTGGTCCTGTGAAGTATCGACAGCAGCAGGAGGCATGAATTGCCACATCGCGACACCAGGGTAACTCATGATTGGCACCAGCTTGCTTCCTGGAAATTGACCAGGAGCAGCAAATGGAGCCGGTATAGGAGGTGGCAAGAAACTAGGTGGTGCACTTGTAGTCTTAAGTTGTTGCTCTAGTTTCTCCTTTTCAGCTTTCAGCCTGTGTTTTTCATCTCGAAGCTCGGTTTTCTCAACCTACACAAGTTCAACACATTCTTAGATGAATGAGTGAATACTGATATTCTAGCTTCTCCGGTCACATTACAAAATGGAAAAGCCCTGGTACCCTTAAACAAGTGGAATAATATATGAAAGATAAAAAGGTTCTATGAGGACTGAATTGGGAAGGAAGTAATACTAGCCTTTAACTCCTTGATCTTTTCTTGCAGATTCAAATTTGAGTCTTTCAACTTTTGAGCTTCATCACGTAATTGGGTCACCATGCGAACAGCGTCAACAAGAATGGTGGATTTGTCTGTTTTGGGAGGCCTTCCAGGCTCAAGGAGTGCTCCCAATTCCATGAACCTGATAAGTAGATCAATTTTAGCAATGTAGCATGAAATAAAGAGAAGTTTTTAAGGAATGGGTTATGTGATCACTTGTCATTTAGCCTATCTCTCCGCAGTTTCTCTCTGCAAGCTTTGGAACTTGATGGAGCACATGATTCAACTCTTGCCCTGCAACACTTGCCTAAAATGGTGAGGAAAAAACAGTGAACAAGTATAGGTCATGACATCTGACTTTCATTTCAACAGTAAAATTGAGGTCCCAGAGCTAAAAGGAATACTTCAACCAACAAATTGGTTCAACTTTGGGTTGTAATTATAGGATTAGGAATATATCAGTGGATTGTGTAACCTGTTAAATAACACGATGTTGAGACCTTAATGAACTTGAAGAATGCCAGGGCATAGAGAATTCTTTCTAATAGAGCCTTACGAAGATCTTTTTGAGACATACTGCTATATCTTAGTTAGATATATCTTTTACCATGTGTTCGCTTTATCTGTCGTATTATGTGTTAGTTTTATCTTAGTTACATACTGCCATCTGTTATTCATTATTAGTTGCTCTTTTTGTTCCCTTCCCTTCCCTTTTTGTCATATCTAGTTCTTTTTGCTTACGGGATATGAGATGAGGGTTCCCAGGAAACCTATGATAGTGGTAAGGTCTGGTACATTCTACCCTCCCCAAACCCTACTTGTGGGATTTTACTGGGTATTGTTGTTGTTGTTGTTGTTACATACTGCTATATCTAATGCAGGCTTTTAAACCAAAAACATATAAATTGGTTGAACGGATTCCACATTCTCAAAACCTTGCCAGTTAAAAGCAGAATACAGCAGATATTTTTAAGATGGTGAATCACAGAACCAAAAAGGGTAAAAAAAACTCAAAAACTTAAAAAGGGTGTGGGGAAATGTGTCAGCTCACAGATTTAGATAATAATTGTTTAAAACAGCAGCTAATCAAATTATACTCATCTGATGATTGAGTGCATCACATCTTTATTCAACCTCAATAATGGTGATCGGCACAAAAATGTCCAGAAGGTTCTTACCGTTTCTTAGAACCACTTTCCTTTGGGTAATCTGATTCACCAATCGACCCATCAATTTCAGAACTGGAAACAAGCACAAAAAAGAAGGAAAAAACAGAGGTCAAAACTAAAGCAATAGATAGAAGACCTTTTTGATTGATAGTAATAAATAGAAGAATTAGGCACATGAAAGAATGAAAATAATGTTGAACTGTTGATCAAAAAACCTAGAAAAATGCACTCCCTTGAACTACAAAGCACAAAAAACTCTCAGGATGCATCCATCCTGCTCCATCACCCGCTGTTCTATTAAAAAAAAATTCATATAGCAGCAGCTACATCATCTTCCAGCCAACATATCTAGTTGATAATCAGGCAAATTTTAGTCATTCAACCCGGTACTAGAAACAATGAAATTTTAGCCACGACCAAACAACTTATTCTATTTCGTGCTTCATTAAGAGTTTTTTTTTTCTTTTTTTTGGGGGGAGAAAATATGGTTTGTAATCCAAATAGCAAATCACACAAAACAAGCTCCAATTTAGATAAGTATGCTACTTGTAAAGACAATGACCTAAAACTACACAAAATAAGCACAATTCACAGAACTGCAAGCAGAAACAAACCTAAAAAGGAGCAAACTAGTTTACTTTTTCTAGATCTCAGACCCAGCAGCTTTCAAAACTTCGCGCATCAGCTCCCCCTGCTCAGCAATTAGATTCACCCTCCTCAAGCACAAGCCAGCCTCAGTTACCTTCAAGGATGTTGACTTTTCCTTAATCTCATTCCTCTTCTCCGCGCTAAGCAACCCAGAATACTCATCAAGCCACATCTCCAGAGCAGCAACACTTCCCCCACATGAAATCAAACTCAAGTTAGGTGTAACCTCCACGGTCTTCTCCACCTCCGTACTCAGCTTGTCTTCCTTCGCTACAATCAAGACTCCAATATATTTACTGCCACTATTGCTTTGCCCCTTACTTGAAGTTACATTCTCCATTTTGACAACTGCATCTTGAACTTTGTCACTTTTCTC
>JAOTQR010000097.1:23068992-23080488 GCA_025774065.1 Solanum ossicruentum | reverse complement strand
CACTGGAGTTTCAATCTCTTTTTCTGGTTTCTTCTTAGACCTCTTCGATTCCTTTGCTTCCCCGTCATCCACTGGCCATTTAGCTCCAACAACGGGAGCGGACTTCTTCTGGGAAATGAATTTAGCAGTAGCATCCGCTTTAGATCTAGGTTTCTTCTCAGCAGTCGGCGCAGCTTTTTTTGGCTCATCCATGGGTTTGGACGCTATGGGTTTTACAACAGGATTTGGTTTCTGTGTTTCCGGTTCGGACTCAGAATCAAACTCCTCCTCCATAGACGAAGAGGAATCCTGAGGTTGTGGCTTCTTTAGAGCGGCAACTGGTGGTTTTTTCGGTGGTTGCTCTTGTTCAGGTTCTGATTTCAATTCCAACTCCGAATCCGATTCAGTATCTGCCTTTTCGTGCGAAGAAACTTGCATCTCCTCGCCGGATTCTCCTTCTTTCTCCTCTACACCTTGCATTTCAGCCTTTCCGTTCTCAACAAGTTAAGTAATCCTATATATTTGCTCTAGTAACTATTGTCAAATTCTGCACAATAGACTAAGCTTTGCCAGGTTTCTGCTTCCCTCAACGACGTTTATCAATATATTGCCCATTCCCTTTAAACCTTGTTATCGTGTCTGCGCTAATATCTTTTACCTGTTTCTGCACACTGTATGCTCTGTCCTAGGTATTTACTATCCTCCGTCCTCAGTACATCCTCCTTTGTGTTGTTTCTTATCCAATCTCTGCCACTACTACCAGGTTCTGATGATGCCCATCAGCAGGCAAAATGCAAGATTTCGATGGAAAGGTGGTAACATGCGAGGGAGACAGTAAAATATGTTAGTTTTCAACAGTGAAATTATATCTTCAACCTGCTCCTCCATTAAGGGCTGAATGTTAGGCACCTTATACTAGCTTGACCCAATTCTTTTAACTTTCTACCTTTCCAACCTGAATAGAGAGGAAATTCCCAGTAATTGGACACTTCAGGCGTTTCGGTCTTCATCTATAGTTGAATCTCAATCAGACTCTAAAATGGATTCTAAAAGAGTTACAGGACTGAAGTTATACAAGATACTATTTTCCATCATATATAGTTCTACATTAAAATTTTTACTATCCTTTGCAGGTAGATAGTCAAACTCCCATCAATTCCAAAGTCGTAATTTTTCATCTGGAAAATGAAAGATATGAAATGGCTTTCTTAATCCAAAACCCCAGATACAAGTAATGCAGTGGGCGTCAAATCACAACAAGAGAAAGAGACGGATACAACTGTGAATAACACACATATTTATACGTCATGCTATCTTTGGGCTCAAATCAAACACAAGAAGTACTGCTGTAAACTAAAACTTCAATTGTGCATAAAAAGACCCTAAATATGTAAACTTCACAGCATATAGAGGAAAAACACAGTTATTACACAAAATTTCCTAAATAATGTACACACCATAGATTCATCAATCAGCTAAAACATCCAAACTTTACCGAGTCACAAACCAATTTGAGAACTCAACATACCTAACATTCCTTGAACCATTCAAGTTTTGCACGGGCCAGTTAAACCCAGATGCAGAAGCTGAGAAATTCGAATCAGGGACGGAACTATCTTCAAACCCGTAATCATAAAGCCAGTTGGTGTTTTCCGGTGAAACCATCTCCGATCAATCGCCGGCAAACCGGACTGAAGAATTTTCAATTGCCGTTTGGATTGGAAAAAGGAATTTGGGAATCCGACGATTGGGGGAAAATGGAAATTCAGGAACTTTTTTTTTCTGTTTATTGGCATTTTTCTAAAAAAAAAATATTTTTCCTTTTTAGTGACTGCGGGTTTCTTAATGGGCTTCCACGATGTTGGCACATGGTAATGATTGGGCTATAGGCTTGGGCTTGGGCTTGTCAGTGTCTAGAACTTTGATAATGACTGCTTAACAAACACACACGGTATAAACGGGAAGTGCTTTCACGCTCGATTTTTGTATCACATTTAAATTATATTCTAAGTATAAATTTTTTAAAATACCAACTCTAAATAACTTTACTGTTTCTTGAGTTGAAAAGGTATTTACAGATTATAGAGCTCAGCGGAAGGTTTGAAACCCTAGTAGCGAAATAGAATAAGTTTATCAGGCTTACTTCCATACCAACATGAGTAATTCAACTCATCACTACCTCATAAGGGTGTTGTTGAAGTTAGGGCGTTTTCTTTCAGATTTGAGTTTCAGTCACGCATTTGTATTCGATTTTGATATATTTTTTCTTGATGTTCATGCACATATGATTGAAGTTTGATTCTTTTTACTTGAAGTTGAATTATATGAAACTTTAAACATCACATATTTAATATTTATCAAAACTAATATACTCTCTGAATCATTTTATGTGGCACCGTTTCCTTTTTGAATCTTAGCCAATTAAGATCCAAAATATAAAGTTGATAGGGTGTGAGTGAAGGAGTGAAGTATAGGTAGATAGAAAATATGCCTAGTTGTAAACCTTTGATTGGTTAATATTAATCTATAAGAAGAAAAGGATTGAAAATAAGTGGCCTAAATGTCCTTATGTAGTATCACTATCTTAAAATAATGTCCAAAATGTAGAAGATGATGTAGACCATAGCAATCTAATACATTACAATAACATCAATATTACCCTAATGCCTCAAAGGCTTCCATCCATTGCTGGATAAAGAGGGATCAGATGTACGCAGCCTGACCCCTATGTTTAAAAACATACCACAACTGTTTTCGAATAGCAATCTACCACATTATAAATAAAAAATCAACCTTTAGGAAATTTTCAATTATTATAGAAAAAAGAATAAATCAACAGTTTAATTTCAAACTTTCAGTATTATAATATTTATTTCATTAAAAAATATAAATAAAATTGACTATTTTTATAATTTTTTTAATAAGTTTGAGCAGCATAGTTGGCGAATGTCATTGAGAATGGAGAAGTTGGTGTGTTTGAGTGAATAGCATTTTAAGTGAAATCATATATTATATTTTATATATATACATATAAAAACTTGGACAAATTGCAATCATACAAGATGGGACTAACTACTAAAGAAGAATAATTGAATTTTTATTTTTCCCCATAATATATATGATAAGCTTTTGTATGATGATATCATATTATTCTTCTTTGAGAATATTGCAAGCTCATATATACTACAAAATAATAATAATGGTAATAGTAATTTTTTTTATTTAAGACCCATTGGATGCTGAAATTATTTAATTTATTTAATGATTGATAAGTAAGGAAATATACGTCTCAAAAATATTTACTTATAATCTAGGTTAACCATTACACATCAGAGGTAATGATTGGAATAACTAGGACAGTTTGCTCAATGTCGAGTTTATTTATTTCTATATTATTTTGAATTCAAGACAGACTGCAATGATAAAATTGATAGACATGTTATTGTGAGTGATTCATATTCTTTGGCAAGTTGAGTGAGCTCGAGGCTTAGGAGCCATGAAAATGGGGTGTTTGGTTGATTAAAATAGCTTTCTCAATCTCGACAATGATTTATTGATAGGCTATTATGAGTTAAAGTCATGTTACTTTATATATTGCTTATAATTAATACTAATGCTTATGTAATGTGGAGTACAACATCAGCATCAGCTAGTGGTTTCAATAAAATAATATTTGGTTAATTAATTGTTATTATTAGGTAAAGTGCAATACCAGTAAAGCATACAATTGATTAATGAATATGCTGCTATTGTGCCACAACAAACTATTCAATAATTTATATCCAGAGAATTCAAATTGCGTATTATCAAATCTTATAATGTAATGATATTTTAGTGAAGTTCAGTTTAATTAGTGAGTTTAAATTTTACGGTCTTCAAACATTCTCCTCCTTGGATCTTGAGTTACTAGCCGTTCTAGTTCTAACAATATATTTCCCGAGACAAGAAAGTTGAACTATGGAGATTGCATATTAGAACAAATCAAAGTTTGATTCACATCATTATATTTGACATAAGGAATGAGAGAAGCTTTAGACAAAAGAATGTTGAAAAGGAAAACTACTTCGGAGATAGACCTTTGCCAATTATACAAGAATTCTCCAATAGAAAGAATGTCGAAAAGGAAAAAATACTTCGAAGATCAACCTATTTCATATTATGCCCGAATCTCGACGGTATATACGATCAATTAGCACTAGCGTTGGGCCTTTTTGGATCTTAAGCCACAGAGGCCCAATATGTCTACATCAATTATCGGGCATTGGGCTTCTCTTGTTGAAGTTAATGGACTTTGGATCACGGGCCCAGGCATGAATGTACTTTGAAATATAGATACATTGGCGGAGAGGCGAACAAGAGATACACTTACCCCTACAGCTGCCCTTACCAACTACATTTTGATATATAGATACACAGGAAGAGAGACGAACAAGAGAGTCAGTATGTATCTTTGATACTAGATAATAAGAAATATAGATACATAGGAGAGAGGTGACATCTAATTTGATCCCATGTATCCAAGAAACATGTATCAGAGTGATACACAAGGTAATTTTTAAATAGATGTGCGACAGCACACAATTAGGACCTAAAGTAGTGAAATTTGTTTTGTTTCTTCTTTTACTTTGCAATGTTTTGAACCACATGGAACTTTTGATACAGACATAAAACAAGGAGACAAAAAACTGGTTCAAACATTGAAATTCATCTGTTGCCACTCTTTGGACCAACCACAGCCTTCTAAAACTCGGTGAAACAAACATTTCATCAAATGAACTTTGGATTTTTCAGAGAATGCAGTATAACAGAATCCTACTTCTGTCTGCTCTATACAAATAAGAAAGTGCAGCATCCATAAATAATATAAAGTTACAGCAAAAGGAGATTAAGAAGTAAAAATGGAAAGTTACAACTCTTTTAGGTAACTTCGTGAAAGAACATCAGGAGATAATTGTTTCAAAGGGAAAGGCCCTAGCTATTTATTACAAATACATAAGGCAGTATTCATCTCTCTCCACACTATACAAATCGAAGGTGGATTCGGTTAGAGGGTGTGTTTTACTTCTGTTAAAATCATATGCCAATCATATAGAATAATACAGACCACACGCAGTTCCTAAAACTAGAACGAGTGTTCTATAAAAAAGAGAAAATTAGCCAATGCTCAAGCGAGAATCCAATGAACGCATGCTTGTTTGACGTCTTGGAATCCCAATCTCACACGCGTTCACCCTTGCTGCAAATCTGAGTGAACATAGGGATTCACCAGTAGAAGAAGGATCCGGTGATACATTGACAAACATCAACGTCTTCGAGTCACCACCTAGACAAGGCTGATTAAACATGCAACAGTCAGAAATAAGAACCCAACAATCTGCATTAGTAATAATAGTCTGTTCCACTTTTTGAGACAGCACAAAATACTACTCCGAAACACCATAGAGCGAAAATAGATCTTTACATTGAATTGGAGTAAAAGCAATTTTACCTGAAGAAGGTATGTAAGCTTTGAGTTCCTAAATGGTACATGCTCCTCTTTCTTCGCAAGAGCAAATATAACATCACTTAAAGACGATAGACTCTTGTTGATAGCCTGAATGAACATCATTGATAATAGAGAATAGGTTTAGGCAAAGATTTATGGAACAGGAAGCTCTAGAAAAGAGAACGAGTAACTCATATAACCTGAGTTTCTTTCAACCGATCTCCGGTAGATCCACTCTTAGATAAGCGCTCACTGCCAGCAAGATCAATCAAATTGAGTATACCTTGTACTTGTTGTTCCGTGCTCTACACACATGGAGATGAAGTTACTAGTTAATTCAAAAATCTACTTCTGAAATATATGATCCAAGTGGCGTGCTACATACAGTATATTCTCACCTCATTAACACCCGAAATTCTTAAAGTGAAAACAAAATGACTTCTTGAAGAATTCTCGTTCATCTGAGTCTTGCCAACAGACCTGCATGCATAAATTCAGTTAGAGAAAGGTTTCACAAATTAAAACCCTTTTGGTTCCAACTTCCAAAAGTAACCAAGAAGAATTACTCCTAAATAAAAAAGTTCTTCCTCCCTCCTATTTTATGCAAAGACTGATGAAAAATATAAAACTAAATATAAGAAAATAAATGCTAAGAATAAAAGAGAAGCTGCAACTTTGTACCTGCTTTGTGCAGCCCGCCTTAGAAGAGAAGAAACCTTGCTACTACTTTGAACATCTACAACAGTCAGGTCTGAGACATGGGTGTGGCCATTTGCATCATGTTTGATAGTATATTGCTTTCCACCATTTTCTGGTCTAGAAGCATCAAAACCGGACAAAAGGTCCCGAATAGTCTCGTTGTATATTTCAAGCATTGAGACCTAAAGATGATGTACAAAACCAATGTCAGAAAAGATGAACAAATAGAGGGAGAAACAGACTAATTACTGGATCAAGAAGAGTTACGATTTCTCACCTGCATTTCATATTTCCACCCTTGTGCTTGAAGAGATTGTCGGGTCTCAAAAACCTGTTCTAAAGTGCGGGGTATTAGACCTTTATTCTCTGCACTTTCTGGGTTGCCCATCATTGTATGTGTCTTGCCAGAACCAGTTTGACCATAAGCAAATATGCAAACCTGAAACATAGATGAGAATCAGCTATGGATGAGTTTTTCTTTGTTTATTAATTGAAGGATTTGACATATCAAAAGAAAAACAAATACAGCGGCATTAGTCTGGACACAGAGTGTAAGAAAAATATAAAGCTTTTTCGCACATACCAAAAGTATCCTTGGAACTTGTGACCTTAGATATACTATGACATTTCTATGGTCTTAAGAGCATTTCATTGAGAGTAACATCAATTGCTTTTCCTTTCCAACTCATTACTACTGCCTTGCAGTCGTACACAAAGTTTAAAAATATATCACCTTTAACCGTCACATTATATCAAACATCAGTTGTTTTTATTTATTAACACAAGATTACTGAATTGCAGTCATATACAAAGTTTTAAAATACATCACCTTATAACCATCAAGAGCACTCTGTACAAGCTGAGAAATCTCAACAAAAACATCTTCTTGTGAAGCCTCGGGCGTGAAAACTTTGTCAAATGTGAAGGAATGCTTTTGTCCTTGTAATAGAAATATTAAAAGATATTAAAAACAAAGATAAACAAAATACCAAAGCTAAACAAAATACCAATACTATCTGCTTAAATGTGATAGAAACACATACTCACCATTTTGTGCCAAGTCAATGCTTCTCCCCTGGGATTCCATTGAGGTTGGAAATGAGATGACATTTGCTTCTGCACCAACACCATCTTCATATAATAAAGGTCTCACTCTACAGAAAACCCGTATGTTGCCTTTCAATTCCTGTATCAGAAACATTTATAAGTGAACTTTTAAGATATTATTAGTTGCATATCATGTGTGTGAATGTGAACTTTACCAGTATCGTATTGTGCAATTTTTTCCGAAGTTTCTCTCCTTCCACAACTTTCGTTTCTGCATCGGCAAGACGCTGACGCAAATCAAAAATTACTTTCTTCTGCTCCTCATATTCTGTTTTGGTTTCGAGTGCTGACAAGTCCGACATCTGACAAAGCGGTAAAATATTTAAAACGAATATCTTTTAAAGCTAATGAGGTATAATGGACTACAGAAATCCCAGAAAGGAAAAGGAATCTCAATAAAGTGACAGTGTGTTTTCATGCGATATTGTAACACTTGTCATATTGTCACGCACCTCTAATCTCTTCTCTGCAAAAATAAGTTTTTCTTGCAATCTGTTAATTTGTTGAGATTGAGACAGACAGCTTGCCTGAGGAAATCAAGAAACATGGCTGTTTACTACAAATAAATATCGCTTTGTAAAGTTCAGACAAACAAATAAAACAAGACGAACCTCCAGCTCGTTTGCCCTTACTGTCATGTTGTCTAATTCAGCAACAGATTTCCCATTACATTCCTTATATTTTAGTAATTCAGCATTTAGAACCTGGACTTGATACAACTGTTGATCACGATCATCCCTTGTCTTTTGTAAATCCCCCCGCAAACATCCAACTTCATTTGCTAAAGTTTCTTTTTGTTTGACAGCCTCCTCTTGAAGAGCCTTTTTTAGTAAGGGAAAATGAGAATATGACTTAGTAGATGACAAACACAGTAGCCATTCTGCAGCTTATAGAGCCTACCACCAGTCCAGAAAATATTAATAAAAATCCATGAAAGGATGCTTCAAGACATCAAACAAACCAAGCAAATTCTACCTTGTAGAAAAAAGACTAAACCAACAAAAAACATCACCTAGAAATCTCACTAGTGCCATAATGCTGTCAAAATTTAGGTAGGGGACCATACAGTTAGTTGTTAGTACAGGTCGCAGAAAGCAACATACTAAGCTTCAAGCAAAAATAGCAGTCCACGAACAACTGAAATAAAGCAGACATTTCAAGTAACGCAAAGTAGAAGTTACTTCACCAGATTCTCAATATAACTGTTCAAACAGTGGATGGGAAAACAAGCTGCATCGATACTAATAACCACAGAAAGAAAACAACATGAAAATCTTTCAACTTACTCTAGAAGAAGTGAGCTGCTCCTGCAAAGATGTATAGTGACCCCTGAGAGTGCTGAGGTTTTCAAAAACAGCCGCTTTTTCCTTCTCTACTCTCTTCAATGTTTCATTTGTTGAAGCAAGTTCAGACTGGAGCTTACTGTTGTACTGCTGTAAACTTGTATTGTACTCCTGTAACCGCTTGTACATTTCGTTTAGTGATTGAATCTGCAGACAATTAAGCAAGATGTAAATTCAACCAAGCAATTCGCTACCATAATCAACTGCAAACAATAACTTGTTCATTTCCTTACCTTTTGATTTGCACTCGAATTGTCTTGTTGAGATCTCTTGAGCTCTTCAGAAACTGAAGCTTGCAGTTTCTCTGCTGCATCTCTAGCCTCTTTCTCTCTACTAAAAGAATCCATCGCTTCCTGATCATAAAGTTAAGTAATTCAGAGACAAAGCTATTGTTTGATACAGGGAAAGCTCCAACAAAAATGCCAAATTTAAGAAATGTGAGCTTTGCCCCGCCAGTCATACCAATTTGGCAGACTCCTCTTTTGAACACTTCTCTTGTAGAGCTTCAATAGTTTTCCTTAACTCCATTATGATTGAGTTCAACTCTTCCTCTTTGGCTTTCATGAGCACCTCTAAGAAAAATGCAAAAGAGCTTGAGTAAGTCTGTTATTCATTGGACAGCTCTAAATTATACAATCCGAACACAATCATACCCATCTCGCTGCATTTCTTTTCTGCTGACTCTAACAAGCTTTTAAGCGATGCCTGTTGTGTGACATTGTTTTCTTCAAGCTGCTGGAACCACTTAATGCAAAGCTTAAGTCTTCTTATGTATTCTGACATGAGATCACATTTTTCCTAATAGGAACAAAAGAAATTTATGTACCAATATACATGAATCAGAAATCCAATTAACATTTCTGCAAAGTAATTGTAAATTAACCAGTATTACAACCATTAAGCAGAAGAATTAATTTAACATCTCACCTTAGTGTTGAACTTGTTCTTAGTTTTCAATTTCTCCGCCAGTAAAGCTTCAACATCCTCTTTTGTAAACTCAAAGACAGGGCTGCTGTCTGAACCAGCAGTGCTTGGTGGTCCACTGGCTGGAGCCAGATCTGGAGCCGCATTCACCACTGCAAATGCTTGCCTAGTTGGTCTACCACCAGTAGCTGCAGTCGGCATTCTCGGATTCGCAATTTTCCTCTTCTTATCTACTGTTACTTCATCTGTCCCGTACTTACTCTGCAAAACCCCAAAATTTGCGAACTCCCAAAAATCAAAACTAAGAAACACCCACACGTTAAAATCCATGAACAAGCCATGGGGTTCTTCAATCAATCAAAAATAAACCCAAAAACCAAAAATCCGTAAACACCCACAAATTAAAACCTAAATACACAACATGGGGTTCTTCAATCAGTCAAAAATAACCCCAAAAAAAAAATTCGTCAACACCCACAAATTAAAACCACAAAACAAAACATCTTCTTCAATCAATCAAAAATAAGCCGAAAAACAAACATACAGAGTAAGTGATTGCTTACATTGGAAGGGCTAGAAGGAATAGGCGCTCTGTTCTGGTTCCTGGGAGGAGCCATTTCTGAAAAAGATTCCTAATTATGAAACGACAAAGATGAGAGAGAAAATAAACAAGAAGTTCAAATCAGCGATTTGATTTGCGATTTTTGAACTTTGAAGAAGTGGGTCCGTGGATTGTAATCGAAGCTATATCCCAAATACTACTATCACTACCGTTGCTTTGAATTTCAGTAAACTGAAAAACCCCCAGTCTCTTTTTCTCTCTCTCTCTCTCTGCAACCCTAATTGGTAATTTGGACTGTCTGAATCGACGGAGGTTAAGGCTAAAACGACGCAGTTTTGGAGAATGCTTGAGTGCCGAAGAGCGACTGCTGGGGATTAGGGAGTATTTGAATTTTTTTGAAATGGCAGCAGGCGCTTGGGGCTTTTTTGGATTCGTTGAAATGTGAACGACCGATTATACCCCTAACGGTCCAATTTAATACTTCCATCATTTCTTGCACTTCGTTTACTTTTTACCTAAAAAATAATTTCTCCCGAGGATTTAAGCTTAATTAGTTTTTTCTCATAGTTATGTCAAATAATTTTATTTTAAACTGATCATGTATAGAAAATAATCTTTCTACATTAAATATACGTGTAAAATATGTATACATCCTATACTTTTTGTATCCATTTCTCAATATTTATGCTGGATATTTTATTATTATTAGAGTCATCTCAAAAATTCAAGACAAAAATGAATACTATAGTACTTATTATTCTATTTTTTTTTCCAAACTATACTCTATATTTTTTAAATAATATTCAATTTTTAAGAAACATTTGGTAAATAGAAATACTTTTTTGGGGTAAAGAAATAGAGATAATTTAGTCTACTACATGCTATATTTATTAATTTCTTAATGAATATAATTTTGGGGACTGCGAGAGTAGTTATTGCATTTCTAATAAATATTTAAATATAAATTTAATTTATGCTTGCTATTTTTTGTTCAATGACATGTTTTTATCATAGCTAAAAAAATCTCATGAACGTATTGAAACTTACTAGTTCAAAAAAATCAAATAAACTTATGTATCAGTCAAATATATCTTTGTTCTTACAGATTCACTTTTTGTAGTCAGTTTCACGATATATTTTTATTATTAGGAATAATTAAATTTTAAAATATTAATTTTATTTTTAATAAAATAATTTTACGATCACATAAACAACTTACTATTTGGAAATAAATTATAGTAAATGAATCACATTTTCTCTTATTTGCATTTATGCCGGACGAGAATTAAAATATTAACGTGGGACATTGGGTCTACGACGACGCTCCAAATGGCACTTAGAAATCATTGGTGTAGCCTTTAATTGACTATCAAAAAATATTTCAATAATATTATTAC
>JAOTQR010000097.1:23054795-23068892 GCA_025774065.1 Solanum ossicruentum | reverse complement strand
GTTGGAAGTACGGAGCTTGATCCCTATGTTTAAAAATATAGCGCGACAGTTTTCGGATGACCCATGATGAGCGTCGAAAGTTGCATTGACTAATTGCTACTTCATAATTGAAAGAAGCGCAGACAGTTTAAAGAGTCATTTTGCATTATTCCATCATACCCCAAAGCAAAAAAATAGTGAATCTTTGGCTCCAGCGATGGAAAGGATTTTCAGCCACACAAATATCTAAAAATGTTCTTAGACTACAAATTTTAAAATTCTTCTTTTTTTTTCTTAAATATCGTGTCAAAGTAAAAAATGTCACATAAAATGGGACGGAGGGAGTATATATTTAGGTAGCTTGAATTACAAAACAAATGGAATTGATCTTTTGCCTTATCTTGCGTCCCATTTATGTCAAGAATTAATACGACTCTAATAACCTTTTACAACCTTTTTCTCATTGGATATATATAATATAATGTTCTTCTAGTGCTCTCATTGTGCTATAAAGTTAGCATTGGTAATATATCTTTTCACTTATTGGTGTTTTGTACCAATCCTTAGTCTTTTTCCACACACCTTTCCTAAGTCTTCTTGATCAGCCTCACATATTCATGTGTTATTTTCACAATTAGATAGTCATTTATTATTAAACAACAAATTTTTTTTTCTTTGCTCAACACTTTGAATTTATGCTTAACGTGTTTAGTTAGCCATGACAAAATGTAAAAGACTGTCAAGTACATGGGCTTTCTATTTTTATAGTTGTCATGTAAGATTAAAAGAGCATAACCACGAGGGACCCTTTTTTAAAGATGTGATGTTAACTTCTTGCCTTTTTTAGGTGTTACCATTTCATCCACCTTAATTTATCTTTTTTTTTTTCTTGTTGGAAGGTCGATAGTAATTAACTATAGTCTGGAAATGATGTTATTGATGGAGATGGGCAATAAAATTTGCTCAAGAAAACATGACCGATAAAAAAATAATTTAAGTTTGATTAGGTTATTCATTCTTATATTTATTAAATCAGTCCATTTTAATCCAAACAACTTAGCTCGTCTACTCGATGGGGTGATTTGGAGGGGGGGGGGCATATATAGCGATGCACAAAAAATTTAATAATTTTTTTATATGTTGTATATAAGGGTTAAGGATCGATTATTGATCAAAATCAAGATCAAAACTAATTTAGTCATTTCTTAAATTATTAACATCAAACCAAATCAAATCAAATAAATTATATATTTATCGATTTTGGTTAAGTTATTTAGTTATTAATCACACATAATCATAAAAAGAAACAACGAAACTCATTCAAAAAGGAATAAAAGACAACGTCAATTCATCCAACAAGAAAAATAGCTAGACTGACTAGCATTACAAAACCTGTGATCATTGAATTTAACGTGAACAAAGCTCCAAAATCTATCACTTTTGGTCTAAATAAGAAAGAGCAGTGACATTTTCGAAAAAAGAATTGACACAAACACTCATATACATGAACCAACAGGTTAGACAAATGATAATATACGTAGAACGTCACAATGGGATATAAAACTTTCATGTCGGACGCTATATATGACGAATGTGTCTAACTATTTGTTCAATTTTAATTTACACAAGTTTAAGAGTTTACTTTGCACATCCAAAATTAGAGAACATATATGTTAGTTAAGGTTAAATTAAAAAACACGTTTATATATTATGCATTAAATTAACGTAGTTGCCTCATTTGGATACATCATATATGAAATGAAAGCTTAAAGAATAATGCATTGTATAGGCTCCATGTCTATATTAAACAAGGAACAGACATATATACTTTAAATAAAGCTAGTAAATGGATAATAAAAATATTTGCAAAAAACTTGCATAGTACGAATTAATAGTCGTTGTGGTACTATAACTACTTCTCCGTATATTATGGCTTTGGCAAATATATATGCATCAGTCCTCACGCTAAAGTAACAGTATATACTATACATGGATCGATCCTGACTTATTTGAATTTGTATTAAAAAATTTTGTGGGGTGAGATGAGAGGGATGAATCGCTCGTTATTAAATATGACTCATATATATCGAGCTTGAATTGAAAATTATAAATTAAAATTGAAGGAATACTAACCACTCGACCGGGCAATTGTTGGTGGGGATCAATCAAATAGTTGTTATGATACTATAGCTACTGCTCCATATTTTACGGCTTTAATTGCCAAATATATATAACAGTCCTTTCACGTTAATGTAACAGTATATAATACTGTAGTTCCTAACATATTGGCAAGGTTTAAGAGGTCACTTTCAAGTCAAGAAACTAATTAAAATATATTTGATGATGAACGAAATGAGTTGAAAATCGTAAGGTCTCACGCATGTTCATACTAAAGAGAAGAAAAAAAAATCACTATTAGTCGAGAGCAACTTAATTAAAGACAAAAATACTACTCTTTTCATCTGTTCTAGCCAATTGTCCAAAAGTTATCAGCTGGTATGGTGGTACATGTTGCATGTGAGAGGTGACGTGTGTCCAGGAGCAGAGCTAGCCCTTTGGTAGGGGGTTCATCCGAACCTCCTTCAACGACGAATTATACTATTTATTCGTAATTAAAATAATTTTTTATATGTATATAATAGATATCGAATCTCATTTGATTAGTTTGTTGGCTACATTTTCAGATTTTGAATCCTTCAAATGATAATCCTGGCTCTATCATGTGTATCTCCTGAAATCAATTAATTGACATGCACGTAACCTGTCCCGAAACTATATTGCATTACATTGTGGACTGCATGTAGTATTATACTATGTTCTTCCTTGTTATCTTTGTAGTATTCGTAGCAAAAAAATATAATTGCTCCTATTCTTCCAAATGTGTATGGCTATATTTCATTTTTTTTTTAAAGAAAAACAAGGTATTTGCGTTCAAATTTAATGGCAAATAATTGAGAAATTACACGTGGCAAATCTTTATTAAGTCGGACATGAATGTATTATTTTTTGAAGAATGAGATTTCTAACTTGAAATAATATCTTGTCAACTAATTAATTAACAAGAAAAGAAACTGAACAAGACACAGAAGCAAAAAGTCCAAATCAAAGTTGGTGGCCTGCAACAAATTTCACTACGTTAAAATCACAATATTCCATAAAATTAATCGAGATGCACGTAAGCTGACTGAACAACAATTATCAGAACAAAATCACTAAATAACAAGTGACAACTAATTTTCAATCATGGTCTACTTTAATTTGATCATAAATAGACATAGTGAAGTTGGCAAGTTACAATTTAAGATGGGAAAACAAGTTGATAATGGATTTAAAGGTTTATTTAAATATGATTGTCAAATAAATATGTCATGTTAAATTTGAATGTATCGTATTTTTTATGAATTAATTTTACCATCGTTACGTATGCTCCAACTGAACCTAGCATTTCCAAATACAGAACTTTGGAAGTAGTTGAAAAATCACTATGTGGCCTTGAATTTTTTTGATCGTTACATTTAAAACGACAGTTGAAAAATCACATGAAGTAGCTGCCAATTTTATGAGGTATTTTTCACTGAAATCAAAGTCTTTTTTTTTTTACTAACCAACTGCTATAATTGTTGAATGGAAAATTTTAAAGTTAAGATTTATAAATTATAAACTATGCTCCAGAAAATTAAGGCGAAAATAAAGAAAATTTTGCGTGAATTGCTTAATTAAAGAATGAAATCATTGCTTCATTAATCTCTTTCTTCTCTTCTAGTTTAACCCTTTAAAAAAAGTAACTTATAATGAAGAAAGAATGTTTCTCAAGGTAGAAAAGGAAATTTATCTATTTGTAAAAAAAAAAAAAAAAGAAAATTTGGACACCTTGACATAAAATGGGTCCTATTATATTATCTTTTTTAATATATGACAATAAAAATAAAAAAGATTATTCCCAATTCGTGTTTATATTAAATCATATAAATTTATTATGAGGTGAGAATGTATATTAATGAACTACGATTAAGTGCTAAAACTCTACACGCAAACATATATCGTATATTCATTGATTTGACATAAATACAGAAGGTAGGTAGGTTTTTTATTGTTACAAACGAATTAAATTGACAATTTTTTATCATTTCTATCGTTTTTTCATGCTTCATCAACAATATAAAAACACTTTAAAAAAACATAAGTTGAGTTCTCCTTTAAACTTTAGTTTTACTGCATCTCAACTATATTATAAATTTTGAAATACTATTATTCTATTGTTAAATCAAAAGTTGATCATATAATAATAATAATAATAATAATAATAATAATAATAATAATAATTACCTATTAAAAAATGAGTAATTATATCTTCATTGAATAACCTGGCAAGTGGAAACAACTGGTTCATTACTGTTAATATAGGCAGTTAATGTGCAGAAATTACTTCATCTTCCTTTTATTACACAATTATTGTGCAAAATATTTTTAAAATATTATTTATTATTTTTAACTACTACTAGTGTCATTTATTTGATCTTTCACCATCAAAGTAATATACTTGTGTAGTCTTTTCATAGCTTTGTTATTATTTATAAAAGTACAATAAAGAGTCAAATTATTTTATTACTGTATTCTTATTCTTTTTCATTTTTCATGAAGACCTATAATTGATCTTCTCCCTTGGAATGTTTTGCTCATTACATGTATATTCATCTTCTTGTTATGCAAATACTATTCTAACACATATCGTATATGCTAAATGATGAGATGCAGACTGAAACACGATTAAGTGCGAAAATTCTATATACTAACACATATCCTATGTTTATTGATTTAGCGTAAACACTGTCTGTAGACAAGTCTTTTATTCTTTAAAAATGAATTAAATAGGTAAGTTCTTTTAATAATTTTTCATCCTTCATCAACAATATAATATAATAATTATATTATTATGCCTAAGCATACAAGTGTTTCCTTTTAAACTTAAGTTTTATTAATTTAAGTATCATAACTATATTATAAATTTTGCACCTAATACTTGTTATGATTTATTTGACGAGACCTTAAAAAAAATGGAGATGCGGGGTATCGATCCCCGTACCTCTCGCATGCTAAGCGAGCGCTCTACCATCTGAGCTACATCCCCATGTGTGAATAGTGGATGCAAAGAATATATTACTACGTTTCGTTTTAGAAATATAATAGTGTCAAAATATTACTTTATAGGATAGGATGATCTATTTCAAATCTTTTATTAGAGAAAATCAAAGCAAAATTAGTTTAGGAGCTTTGAGAAAAGGGATTGAATTTCCTCCTGTCTTCACATTCTTCTTCCTTCAATACGAGCGCATATATTAGAATTGAAATATTCTTTTATAATGCATGTCGATTACCAAATTTTAATAGTCTTATAGCCATCTCTTTACCATTGCATCAGTACCATTCTTGTTATCAATAATTCAATTATTTTACTCAAGGAACAATGACAAGTAGGTATTGTAGTGACATGATATATCAATTGACTCCTATTACTCAATTCAATATCTTGGAGCTATATCTTTTTGTTGAGTCAGTTATCTATATTAACAAGTATTCCTAAGAATAATGTTCTTGACATGCTTCAAGCTAGAAGAATTTTCGTAAGACTAATTAATCTTGCACCATATCATTTACCAGGAATTTCGCTCTCATTTTACTGACGAACAATTCCGTCGCGCAAACGCTCGTAACCTCGCCCCTCCCACTGCATCTTTCTTTCTATCATACCCGAATTAATGGAATTCATTCAATGCGTAGACAGTCGAAATTTGTATGGTACCTAGTCCCGGTAGAGATTGATCACAATTCTATATATTCCATTTCCTCTCAATGAAGTCACCGACTTTCCTTCTCCACCCGTCTTCGTTGATATACTACTAACATTAATCTGTCATCAAAAATACAAATTACAATTTATACATCTCTGTTAGCCAAGCTAGAAATAAATCTTTATTTGCCTCTTACAATTTCTCCCCTCAAGGTACATCACAAATATTTGGAGGAATTTTTGGAATTTTAACTTCTAAAAATTTGTGATCACCAGTACTCAAAAATGCCTCTGTTTTCTTCCAGTCTGCATTTTCAGGCAGTTCAATCCTTCGAACACAACCGTGTTCCCACCAGTTCCCTGCTCTCCAGTCCTTCGTCCCTGTCTCTATTTTCAGCCTCATCTGTCCACTGACCTCTAAAACTTTCCCATTCTCAACAAAAACACGAATGATCTCTTTACTAACTCCTGTTGCAATAGATGTGAATTATTTAAATCGAATTCATATTGCAAAATCAGGGGCGGAGCTACATGTAAGAAGGGGGTTCAATTGAATGAATGTGATCTTACAATAAGAGTATATACATTTTGACCTTGTTTTGGTATGTAAACCATAGTTCTAGTCGAGAGCAATGAATTTCAGTTGAATCCATTTAGTCCATCATAGATATGACTCTACTGAATAGAAACTAGAACGAATCCTAGCTGTAGCTCTACCCCTGATTATGGCCCGCCAAGAGAACTGCAACATGTGTTGCAGCTCCGCGGGGCATTAGCCAATGGAGTAGTTGTAGGTATATTTTCCTTGTAGGCTGTTGAATTGCCCTTGTTACCTTCACAAACAAGGGCAATTCAACAACTACATGTTTAGTGTGTAGGGTGCTAATTGTTATAAGCATCAAAATTTTTGTGGTCGATGTTGGATCTTTCACAAATACAACAATTTTAAGAAAATCAGATACGTGCAAGACAATATTGTTAGAGAGTTCAAACAACATATTCTACTCCTGATCATATGAAGTAGACATGGCGATGAACTATAAATCAAGGGCAAAGTTATATGCAAAGAATCAAATTCTTTTCACTGAAAATTATATTATGCAAATACCATAAAAGCAATTTTTTTTAAGACATAAATTTCATTAATATCATAGAATCTTCTAGTATAGCGACCAAGGTAGTATAGTTCCACTGCATGACATTTAAGTAAAATCAGGGGCAGAGTTAGAATCCAGTTACTAACACTTGAAGTCACAGTAGAATTTAGGATCCATAAAATTGAAATCTTGAACTCGTCTCAACGGAAAACGACATCAAACTCAAGTAAATTAAATAGATTTCTCTTTGCTCACCTGGAATTTCTGCTTTCAACACATATTCTGTCTCAGTTTGAGTCCAATCAACTGTGCACTGATTATTATTAGAGCTTTTTGCATTGGACAATAACACATCTGAATCAAATTCCCATAGTGGAAATGCATCAGAAGGATCAAAAAATTTACCAAACAAAAGTGGACTAAAAAGTGAACCTTCACACAAAGCTTTATGTGTTGTAAAATTTCCCTTGTTCATGAATTTCACAAACACATCTTCTTTTAATGGAACACACCATTTTTTGGGATTTGGTTCTTCAAATTGAACTTCAAGTTGTTTGTAACTAGTCATTGAAATAAACTACAATGGAGAATTTGAGACTTGAATTCCTCTTATACTAATATTAGTGGTGCAAAATAAAGAAAGCAGAGAACATATACCTATGGAATATTTGGAAAAATGTGCTGTAAAGATAAGGGAATATATTTCATTTCTAGATATTTTTTCCCCTCTTATATACGGAAGTATGAAAGGGAGTATTGAAGTAACTGATAAAGCTGCTGTCATATGACCAAAAGGTCACGAGTTCAAGTGTTGAAAACAGTCTCTTGAAGCAATGCAAGTTAAGACAATATACAATAAACTCTTATGGTCATAGCGGAAGCTTTTTTAGTGCACCGGATTTTCCCCTTCTTTTATACACGGAAGTATGATAAAATTACTTGTGGAACACCAAAATAAATCAAAGGTTGTCATTGAATTGAGACGACAGGCAGGCGCGAAACCAGATAAGTTTAAGGGGTTCATTTGAATCACATTCGACGAAATATTACACTATTTAGATATAACAACAACAACAACATTATCCCAATGCCTCAAAGGCTCCCGCCCATTGCGGGGTAAGGGAGGTCGGATGTACGCAGCCTAATCCCTATGTTTAAAAACATAGCGCGACTGTTTCCGGATGACCCATGATGAGCGTCGAAAGTTGCATTGACTAACTGCTACTTCACAATTGAAAGAAGCGCAGACAGTTTAAAGAGCCATTTTGCTTTATTCCATCATATCCCAAAGCCAAAAAATAGTGAATTTTTGGCTCTATCCGAGATTGATGGAAAAAACACTATTTAGATATAATTAATGATAATTTTTTTTTTGTTAAACTTAATGTTTCTTCCTATGATTACATTTTGAACTTTTTGACGAAAATTCTGACTCGACCACCGATAAATGTGAAAAGAATACTTGAAATTGAAGTGCATTATCTGCTGCTGATTAGTGTCACCAACTTTTTTCTTTCAACTTTCTTCATTTGTGGAATTAAATTAGCTTTAAACCAAATGACATTATTCCTGCATATCCACCATAGGCAAAAACAAAAGAAATAAGCAGATGGAACCTGTCAGATTCATATTGAAAAAATTCATGGCCATAGCAGCTGGGAATCCAGTACTCCTTTTGAACACTGAAAACAAAAAGCCACTTTAATTAACTACTCTCAATTTTCAAAATATTAGTTAATTTATCTTATCTAACCACACAATTTTCTAGTAATATTGTTTGTTTTGCGCTTAAGTCGATATGATTTTAACACACGTCAATAAGATTAAAAGATTTTTTTTATATAGATATAACATTTCTTAACTGTTTTGTCGATGTTATCTTAACAACCAATCAATATTTTTCTTCCTAATCTTCTCAAAATTCAAGAATGTGAAATTTGTCTAAACTCAGGTCAACGTTGAGGTTTGTTCCATCATTGCCCAAAACCTTTTGTATAGCTCATTCCATCACTAACAATTTCGCCACTTCAATCCTAGACTAGCATGAATTTAAATGTGTCATTGAGATGTTTATATTATTTTGACAAAATACATAAATATGCTCTTTAATTTAGTCACAATTAATATTTATATTCTCCAACTTTAAGTGTGTACAAGTGATATTTAAATTCATATAAAATTGAACAAGCAGACACACAATACGAAGCAAATATATACTAGTGAATTAACTAACATAGATATAATTTGAATTAATTACAACTCGCAGCAAACATCTAACTGCAATTACAGTTTGAGTTTTGTATAATTCGCTCGATTTATACAAACATTGTGCGTGTGTATACAAAAGTTGTGCGCGAATCAAATTGTATAGCTAAATATATAAGCACTGTAATTATATAATGAATTATATAAACATTGTGCATGAATTATATAACGAAATATACAAACGGTATATAAAAATTGTTATTTGTATAACGAATTATACAAATATATACAAATATTGTGTGAATTATAGTTACAAATTGTAATTATTCAAACTATAACCATGGAACATAATTCGATTTTATATGTTTGTCATTTATGAAATTTACTCTGTTCTCCATCGTCGTATAAAACATAATATAATTTTGAAAATTAATTTTTTTCTTAAATTTTGTATGTTTCTTAATTTTGCCATTTATGAATTGTATACATATTTATGTCTTTTTTTCCTATAACGTATAACATAATGGTGATGATCAGAAATCAAATGAACCAGCTCTGAGAGGCCATGCATGGATCTCTTCAGCGCCATTTTCGCTTTCTATTTTATGGGAAATTCAAAGAAATGGATTATACAAAATTAATCTAGAATTCCAGAGAGCAACAAAATTGCCAAAAACGATTGGTAGATTTTGCTAGCTATCCATACACAGAGAACAAAAAAATTTTACTTTTCCGCTCAAAAATTCCCTCCTTGACCCGCACCCAATTCTTGTATGATTATTTGTATTTGAGCATTTTTTTGCTCGATCTCGTTGCATACAAAAACCCCAAGTGAAAAAGAATTTTTATTTATTTTTTTTCAATTTTTTTAATTTGGGTGCGGGGCCTAGGTTTTGATTGACATGTTCATGGTGGATTGTAATTATTAGTTTTACAATTTTGGGAGTTTTTGATTCGATTATTGTTGAAGAAGGGTGATTGTTGTTTTTTGATTTATGGAGTGTGTTTGATTTCACTATAATTGGAGGTGGGTGAGAAAGATTTTGTTGTGATTAAGACATTTGAAAGTGGAAATATTGTGTTTTTTTGGAGACTTATTTGGAGTTTGGAGGTTAAATGCAGGAAAAAAATTGATCTTTTTGTGTGCCCTTGGGAGATTTGAGGCAGGGAACATAAAGGGTTTGTGGGGTTTATCTAGAATCATTAATGAAAGAAAGTTTCTACTTCTTTGATGCTGATTCAAGGGCAAATGGGTGTGAGAGGAGTAGTTCATTTCTTTATGCTTTTTTTCACTTTGGTAGCAGTACTTGGAAGCAAGGAGGACTCAGAAGATCAGTTACTTGACAATCTCATTAACTTTCCTGAGATGAACAGGGACATGGTACTACACTTCTTTATTGTCCTTTTCAAATGTTTCTTTAAAGAATTTTGAGTTAATTAGATGAACATTACTTGATCCCTTGCCTTTGACGAATATGTAGTTGTAGGGGTTTGTGATAAAGATTGAGCTTATGTTTATTCAGTTTCTTTTGTTGTGGAATGATTCATGCTGCCACGGAGTTAGTGTCGAGTAATTAGAGAAATAACTCTTCATTGATGCTAAAACAACGTACGCCTGATCTCGTTTCTAGATCAACTAGTGTCATTTGTGCTGTTCTTTTGTCTTACTAGCTCTTGATAAATAAAGCTTATAATCTTTCTTTGTTTTTGTTTGGTTTGCGATGGTGTTTTGTGTTCTTGTTTATAATGGCATAGTGAAAAGAAAGTTGAGTCTGCATTAGAGATTGGGCTTGAATATTTACTCACTAATTGATATCTTCAATACGAAAGCAGAAACTCTTAGCGAAAAGTGCCATAATGAAAAATAATCCATCTCCACCCTATGATTTATAATTGAGCAAGAGAAACCCTAAGTAAAGCCTTCAAAGATGGAATTCAAATTTAATCAGACTGAATAATTCCCTTTAAAAATTTAGCCTTCATCTATCTTTTCCGTCAGTTTACATCACCCTAGCCCTTTTAATTGCGTTCTTTCATGTCTTTGCTTCCTTACAAAAAAAAAAAAAAAACCTCCACTTGTGATTCTCCTGAAATTAATTATTGTGAGATGTTAATACTAATGTGAGATGTACATGTTTGAGAATGAGTATTCATGAGAAAGTTTGATTAAATCTTCTCTTGCAGGTTGAGCTATTGTGGTTGAACTGTAGAATAGAGTTAACACGTGCTAATGAAGCTGTTGAAGATCTTGAGTATTATGTCGTGGAGGAAGATTCAAGTGTGAGAGACGAAGTCCTCCTTAATAGTAGCTCAGAAAAAAATAACCATATCGCTGGCTTGCATCCGCTGGTTAAGAAAGCACTTCTAGGTTGTTTGAGGGAGAAAAATCTCTTGTTTCTTATATATGGAGAGGAGAAAGGCTCACCAAATTGGTATGCCAGATGTGTGGAGTTTCTCTCCTCCTGGCATGGAGCTCCTAAACGACGCAAATTGAAAGCGGCACCTAATCCTCCTCCTGCCCCTCCTAATTCAAAGCCAGCTAAATCAAAAGACGACAAAAACTCAAAAACGAAATCTGCAGATAAAAACAGTAAGAAGAAAAACACGGTTGGAGTTTCTATTATAGCTGCTGCTGTCGTCATATCTGTTCTCATTACACTTCTGTGCATATGCTGTTGTTGTAAGTGCTGTAGGAGATCCAAAAAGGGGTTGAATGACGAGAGGCCTCTTCTTAGCTTAAGCTCGAGTGACTATTCATCACATAAGTCTTCTGCTTTTGGATCTTCGTGCAACAATGCTGGAAATCATTCATTCAATAACAATACCAATGATGATTCTAAAATTGAGATTCGGAGGGCGGGACCAGGTGGAATGCCTCCACTGAAACCTCCCCCTGGTAGGGCGGTTCCTTCTGAAGCTCCTGCCCCACCTGCACCTCCGCCTCCTGCAAAGCCAACAACTCCTGCACCTGCTGCACCACCTCCACCACCAGCAAAGCCTTCATCTGTTGGCCCAAGTCCTTCTAAACCTGGACCTCCTCCACCACCACCTATGAAGCCTGGTCCTCGAGCACCACCTCGGCCACCTTCCACGGGCTTGAAGCCACCTCGAAGTTCACCTCTTGGACCAAATGCATCCAAAAGTGCTTCAACTGAGGAAGAAGATACCGATGCCAAAGCTAAGCTTAAGCCTTTCTTCTGGGATAAGGTTCAAGCCAACACTGACCAATCAATGGTTTGGCATCAAGTCAAGGCAGGATCTTTCCAGTAAGTCTATCTTTTCTTTCTTTATGCAGCTCTAAATCATTTTAATTTGGGAGGAGTTCAATAGACAGTTAATATCCTTTAACAGGTTTGATGAAGAACAGATAGAGACTCTATTTGGATTTGCCTCTACTGAAAAAAAGAAGAATGGGACAAAGAAGGACTCCTCCCAAGATGCTCCCAATCTATATATTCAAATCATTGACCAGAAGAAAGCCCAAAATTTATCTATTCTTCTTAAAGCCTTAAACGTGACAACTGAAGAAGTTTGTGATGCACTGAAAGAAGGTGATCATCTTTTCCTTCTTTCACTCCTTCAATATTTAAATGTCAAAGAACTGCTAAAAAGAATGTCTGCTTTAGCAGTATATTGAATAAAAACACATGTTGATTGACTAGAGACTCCCTAATTCAGAGAACTGAATGATTACCTAGAGGCTTCTATGATCTTTTGCAATGATTATCATATAAATAATGTTTGCATGCAATTGCTTCAGCACTCACATGTTAACTGAAGGAAAAAAATGTGTGGAGGATTGAATCAAAAATAAATTAATAAGGAAGTGGAGGAAGAGGAGTTGCACAAGATTCATCAGCACGTTCACCTTTCAAGTGTTTTGAGATTATTGGGCCAATATTTCTGTTTTGGTTCTTGCTGGTTATCTTGTTATTCAAGGAAAAAAATTGTGCTTAAGTGATTGTCTATTTTCCATATCCTTCCTGCCAATCATTGAAAATTTTTGAAGGTCCTAAAGATTTAATCCTAGCTGTATTTCGTGCTTCGGTGGCGAACTACTTACATGCCTTCATACCATGAGCTAATCTTAGCTCTCAGGAGTGGGTGCAGACACAACCAGGTATATACAATGCACCCACTCGGAGCGTATTGAGGGTAAATCTTGTATCAATCTCTGCTTCATTGTTGATCTTTAAAGTTTTACTTGCTTTTGTATTCTATTGTTATTTCTGAAATTGTTCCGGAGAATTGTTGTTCCAAATGCCTTATTGTAATAGATCCAATGCTTCCTTATTACATGAGTTTTTGCTCTCTTATACTATCTCTTAAACTAGAATCCATTAATTCACTATTACATAGATTAATTAAAAATATTTTAAATGCAACCATTGTTGGGGTATGATGGAATAAAGCAAAATGACTCTTTAAAGTGTCTGCGCTTCTTTCAATTGTGAAGTAGCAGTTAGTCAATGCAACTTTCGACGATTATCATGGGTTATCCGGAAACAGTCCCGCTATGTTTTTAAACATAGGGCTCAGGCTGCGTACATCCGACCCCCTTTACCCCGCAATGGACAGGAGCCTTTGAGGCATTGGGGTAATGTTGTTGATGCAACCATTGTTGGGGACCGCGCGTACCCGCACCCCAACCCTACATTAGTATGATATTGTCCGCTTTAGGTCAAGTCCTCACGGATTTGTTTTTGGGCATCTCCCAAAAGGCATCGTACTTATGGGATTGGGTGCAACCTTATAAGCTGGTCATTTGCTCTTTGGGGCCCACGCATCGGAGTGAGCAATAAAATTTAAGATGAATAAATAAAGCAAAATAGACACCAAAAAATTTAACGTGGTTCACCCAAAACTTTTGGGTTATGTCCACAAATCAATACTTCTATTTTATTTCTTCTACTATTACAAATAGTAGGCACAAATGTACAATTACTTCTATTATTACAAATAGTAGGCTCTCAGAGAAAAATACCAAAAATAGTAAACACACTATTTCTTTTAGGAAAAAATATTTCC
>JAOTQR010000097.1:23040461-23054695 GCA_025774065.1 Solanum ossicruentum | reverse complement strand
CTTCATTTGAATAGTTATTCAAAGAAGGCTGTGCAGTAATTGGAGAAAAAAATTATGGGCCCTCCATTTGGAGGGACCCACTCAACAATTCTCCCCTTCCCGACAAATGAAGGATTATACACTTTTACAATTTCAACTATCATGCCACAACTCCCTTGCAAATGTAATCAGGTAACCTGATGTAGAATTTCTCGAATTAAGAGTCAACATCACCAGCTAAATCTGCTATCCATTTTGCACCACCACTATCAACTAATGGGATAAGCCGCTTGACCACTACTTTGTTAAGAGGACTTTCGACGCAAGGCATCAACCACAGATCTCCAATTGCTTGGTCATGATTTCGCACCGAGAACTCTGACCACACAATCTCGTGACCTCCCCTCCAGCGATTATTATTTCGGATTTGCCACCATCTTGTCCCGCTGCAACAACCTGCGGGACACGCCGCCCAACCATCTGTTCTTGTCGGGAAGACTTTCAACACAAGGCATTATCGCAGATCTTCACATTGCTAGGTTACACCATTTGATCCGCCAAATCATCTTGCACCGTTGTTATTGCCCAACGGGATGAGCCGCATGTACCATCACATGACAGGAAGATTTCAATACATGACACCCTTGCAGATCTTTGGTCCTAATGCCACACCGGTGACTCCGCACACGTCGGTCCATCACTTCTGCCCTCTGATACAACTTGTTGGGGACCGCGCATACCCGCACCCCAACCCACATTAGTATGATATTGTCCGCTTTGGGCCAAGTTCTGACGGATTTGTTTTTGGACATCTCCCAAAAGGTCTCATACTTATGGGATTGGGTTCAACCTTTATAAGTTGGTCATTTGCTCGTTGGGGCCCACACAACGGAGTGAGCAATAAAATTTAAGAGGAATAAATAAAGCAAAATAGACACCAAAAAATTTAACGTGGTTCACCCAAAAATTTTGGGTTATGTCCACAAATCAATACTTCTATTTTATTTCTTCTATTATTACAAATTGTAGGCACAAGTGTACAATTTCTTCTATTATTACAAATAGTAGGCTCTCAGAGAAAAATACCAAAAATAGTGAACACACTATTTCTTTTAGGAAAAAAATATTTCCTAAGCACATACTCTAATTTTTCTTCACAGACTATTTTATTTTATAGTCTATGGTATACCTCACAGAAGAAAAATATTCCATGTATTTTTCTCTTCCTCTGTGACTCTCTACATATTTTCTCTCTTCCTGAATTGAAGTCTATGAAATGCTCGACTTCTGATGACTCCTTTCCGAAGTTAAGTTATGAAATGTGTTCACGTGAAACAATATCTACACTTTGATTTATTTGTGCATTTTATCTAGTTAGAGGACTTGTGTTTGTTTATGTGAGTATTGTCCTTGCAACACTCTTTAACCTTTCTCTGCATGTACATGTTCTTTAGGAGCACCTTTACTACTTCAGTGAGCAGCATATATCTGCAATATCACATTCATTTTTGCAACTTTTCTGAGAGCCTTACCTTGCAATGGTTACATATTCTAAATTTGATGTCAGAATAAATAAGTAGCAGCAATTTCACTTAGGGTAGCATGATCACAATGATAATACTGTCAACATATGGTTGCTGTTTGCTGTCAATTGGTAAAGCATTGATTTACTTGTATGTTAATTAGAGTGATATTCTTGGAAGTGGAATGTCATGTGTTGTTAGAGTTTGCAGCTACCAAAGCATGACTAATGGTTCAAATTTACTCAGGAAATGAGCTTCCTGCTGAACTGATTCAAACTTTGATAAAGATGGCACCAACTGCCGAGGAAGAACTGAAGCTGAGGATGTACAGTGGGGAACTTTCTCGGCTTGGGCAGGCAGAGAGGTTTTTGAAAGCTTTGGTAGAGGTTCCATTTGCATTCAAAAGGCTAGAGACATTGTTTTTCATGTGCTCACTTCAGGATGAGACATCACTAATTAAAGAATCATTTGCCACCTTGGAGGTGAGATTGTTTTCTTGATTACTATCCACTTTGAGGTTGTAAAGAGTAAAAAAATCCCATCTTGTTTGTGGTTTTCATATTGGAAGAAATACTCTGAAATATTCTGGAACTTGGGCTTCCAATGCTAATCTAAGTGGACTTGTCTGAAGAACCAATGTGTTTATATGGACAGTTCTTCATTGTTGCCCCTGTTATATGTCCAACCGAAAAACCCAATCCTTTGGCAAGTAACTTTTATAAGTAGATATGATAACCATAACTTACCTTACAGCAACAACTATGCCTCAGTCCTAAACGAGTTGAAGTTGGTTATATGAATCCTCACTGACCAACCTTAACTGACATTGTTTTCTTAAAAATGATCAATAACCGTAATAGCTGAAAAAAGAGTGGGTTGTGGAACTGCATTTTGCAATTACTAAAATAAGACCTGCACTTTTTGTTAAGCTTCACTTCAGAACAGTGATACATGGTTTGAAAGCATAGTTTTGAGCTAGTGCTACATGGTTTGATGAGTATTCGTTATACCTGATGAAAGTTTGAAAACACAGAGCTAAATATGCTGAGTTGAAAAAATATAATGTTTTACTTTCATTGAAACCGGGGTCTTCCTCACATATGTTAACGATGTGGTCTGCATATGGTCCATACATTTTTTTTGCATGAAGGATATTTAACACCAGATGCTGTAGATATCTTCATGCATGAGCACCAGGCAGAAGCTTCTATCTTTGCAGCATTATGTCCGTTTGACATTGGTGTTTCATGCATGCTCTTTTGTTGTCCAGGCTGCTAGTATAGAACTCCGAAATAGCAGGCTGTTTCTCAAGCTCCTTGAGGCTGTTCTGAAAACTGGCAATCGGATGAATGATGGAACGTTTCGTGGTGGAGCACAAGCGTTTAAGCTTGACACGCTTCTGAAATTATCAGATGTAAAAGGAGTAGATGGGAAAACTACATTGTTGCATTTTGTTGTTCAGGAGATAATCCGCTCTGAAGGTATACGAGCTGCCCGTGTGGCCAGGGATCAACGGAGCTTGTCTAGCATCAAGTCTGATGATCTGCTTGAGGATTTGCCTGAGGATCAAGAAGATCACTATCGAAATACTGGTTTACAAGTTGTCTCCAGTTTGAGTAGTGATCTTGGAAATGTGAAAAAAGCTGCAATTCTGGATGCAGATAACTTAACAGGCACAGTGTCCAAACTTGGCCATGCACTTATAAAAGCACGCGATTTCCTAAATTCAGAGATGAAGAGCATGAATGACGAGGATGGGTTTCACCAGACCATGAAGAACTTTGTGCAGAATGCTGAGGGTGATGTCATGTCATTACTTGAGGAAGAAAAACGAATAATGGCTCTTGTTAAGAGTACAGGTGATTATTTCCATGGAAATGCTAAGAGGGATGAAGGTTTGCGATTGTTTGTGATTGTTAGGGATTTTCTAGTTATTTTGGATAAGGTATGCAGAGAGGTAAAAAATACTCCCAGAAAGCTAAATAGCACACCAAGGAGAGAAAATGTAGCTCTTACAACTTCAGAATCCACTCTTTCACAACAACCTGATCAATCCGTTCCTTCACCACGACCTGATCAATCCATCCCTTCACCACGACCTGATCAATCCATCCCTTCAGCACGACCTGATCAAGCCGTCCCTTCAGCACAACCTGATCAATCCGTCCCTTCAGCAAGACCTGATAAAGCCGTCCCTTCAGCACGACCTGATCATCGTCAGAAGCTTTTCCCAGCTATCGCAGACAGACGAATTGATGATTTTAGTTCAGACGACGACAGTTAAAACACATTTTTCTCATCACATACAAGGTACCTAGCTCTTATTGTTTGTTTCTTTTTTGTTTCCTTCTATCTTACCTAGCTATAGTAGACCTTCTAGGATGTCGAGATTATGATATGTGCTACCAAGAGTAACTTATTTATTTATTTCTTTCATAATATGTTTTGCTTTAGGGATCTGAGTACAACAACCACGCCTCAATCCCAAGCAAGTTGGAGTCGGCCATATGGATCCTTGCTGTCCATGTCGCTCCATATATGCTCGTCTGAGTCTGATAACTGCTTAGGGGTCTTAGTGAACGGGATAAACTATTCTTTCATTTTAGAACCCTGGCATGGTAGAACCCGGAAAAGATTGACTCGTTGCTTGGTAGGCTAACTTGAGCGGAGCAGAGACCTGACAAAAGCTACGGTTCAGAGATGATCTGCTACATGACTCTGCATCAATGTGTCCCTTTTTGCAGCTCAACTTGTACTTAAAAAGTAGTTAGGATCATTGTTTTTGTTCCTTGTAATTATTCTTTTGTCAATTTCGCTGAGAATTCTTTGTTCGAATTAAAGTAGCCTGTGCATTATTTATTCGCGGTGTGTACAAGAAAGAAAGTGTAGATAGTTGGGAAAATTTAGCTTCAATAATGTTTAATTCCAAACGTTACACATCCATCGCTTATCTATCATTTAGTTGGCACGTGAATTCATGTATTTTCAAACGTAACATTATCTCGAAAAAAGCATGAGTTCACGTGAAGCCGGAGAGCTCTCACAATAATCTTTTTTCATTAGTTTTGCCTAAGAATAAGTGCAAGAAATTGAACTGTTAGCAAAACACTAATTTTGAAATTAGAGGGAAAATTTAAGTGTGTAAATAAACTTATAGCAGTGGAAGTTAAAACCATTTTTCTTTACTACAACAGCATCACTCAGTAGAATTTTACAAGTGGGGTATGAGAAGAGTGTGATATACGCGGACCTTACCGCTTCTTCACTGACTAGTTTTATCATATTCAGAAAAATCTTTACTCCTTTTGATTTGTCTCTGCAATAACATAAAACATGTGGGCTATAGGAGAATCAGTTCCCGAAAATCGACGTACTGATGAAGAAGTTGGACTGATGAAACAGAGGAAGAAGAAGTCGAAGGAAAACAACCAATGTCTGATCAAGGAGGAATAACAATAACTGAATTAAACGACGAAGATGACAGTGATTATCATCTTGATTTGGCGAACAATCTTGGATTACAAATGCATCACTCGGAATCCTCATTTAACAATCAGCTCCTTTTCATCAATAATTCATTTCCTGATTTGAAGATATTCATAGAGGAGTTAGAAGAAAAAGATCACAGCACTGGCGAAAGGTTAGGGAACAGCACGGAGATGATCACGAGCTGGCCCAGCCTATTGATCGCAAAATTTTCAACTTGTCCATGCGATTATGTGTTGTGGTTAAAGCGTTATCTCCAAGAATTTGGAATCAAGCAAAAGGAATATAAGGTACATTGTGACAGTCAGAGTGTTCTGGATTTGAGCAAGAACTCCATGTACCATTCTCGTACAAAACATATTGATATTCAGTATCATTGGATACGCGAGGTGATGGATCGACAACTGTTGAGACTAGTGAAGATCCATACGAAGGAGAATCCAGCTGACATGTTGACGAAAGTGGTGACTCGAGAGAAGTTAGAGCTATGCAAAGATATTGCTAGGATGCTTGTTCTGGATATGGCTGGAGGGGGAGAATTGAAGAAATTCCAACCATTTTTTTTTCAACCTGCCATTGTTGAATTCAACAATGGCTGCACAGCCCATTTGAATAACTGTTCAAATGAAGGCCGTGCAAATTTCTTCAAGGTTGACCACCAATCTTTGGAGAAATTTTGACAATTCACACTTGTAAATTTTACTATAAATAGAGGTGCAATTCCCATTTGTAAGACATCACCAAGAACACCAAGAAGAGTGTAATGTGTGAGGTTGAAAGTTGTTTTGTACTATATTCTTGAAAAAGGATAAATGTACCCCTTAACTTTGTGATTTTGAGTCAATATACCCTCGTTAAAGAGTAATGTGTGTGTGTACACACACATCGTTTATTAAATAATTTATATTTACATTTCTCGTTAAGAGAACTACATTGATTGAGTTAAAAAAAAATCTAAAAACTAAATTTGTAATTCCAAAAAAATCACGTGTATTTAAAAATCACCTCATCCATTTTTTACCCCTTCAAAGGCGACCTAAATTACAAATGATAAATCCTTTAATTTGTTCTAACAAATGAACCAAATTAAAAACTAGAGAAATGTACTCAAATGTTTTCCAATGTTCTTCCATGAGTTGTGATGATCTATAGTTGAGATTTCTCCATAGTCAATTAAGTAGTGTTTCAATTGACTTACTCTTAGTGATATTTGACTTTTAAGCACTTTAAAATTTTACAGGTATTTGGATAATATTAAAAATGCTAGAAAGGTACAAAAAAGTCAAAAGTCAAAATTTGAGGATTTTTAACTTATAACTTTTGACTTATGACTTTTATTTTACAAGTCACTAAAAAAAGCAAATCCAGACAAGCCTTAAAGATCTTAGGTTAAAGGTCCCTTAAAATGAAAAAATCATTGGGAGAATCATCCCTAAAAATGAACTCTATAACATGTGAATTCAAATTTTAGTTGATCTCTAATATGTGTGAAACACTAATTGCCAAAATTCAGCATTACTGTATGCTATATACTCTATGTTCCGTTGTATTTTATGTGCATTCTTTTTTTTTATCCGTTCCAAAAAAAATGTCAACTTACTCAAACTAGAAACAGTTTATTTTTAAAATTTCTTTTCTATCCATGATTCACAGCCACACAAATATCTAACAATAATTTTAGATTATAAATTTAAAAGTGTTCATTTTTTTCTTAAACACGTGATAAATCAAAGAGTGCCACATAAAATTTTTCTCCTCTTCTGTACTGTGTTTGGGTGTTTAAAAGAGTTAATGTACTTATTGTTCTTCACTTAGGAGTACTTATTTTAGTTTCTGAGAATTGAACAAACAACATTTACTTTTAAAAACAAATTGAGAACATAACCTACAGCTAACATATGTTATGTCTAACCAAAATGAACTTGAACTACTATATCAAATCCCGGGTGGTAAGGCCATGATTCGTAGGGGATTAGATTACTATTTCTTCATTTGATATAGCTGAGTGAACGATAACTCCATTCAGTAACTCTGTATTTACTTAAAGATTTTTACCATTTACACCACTTGGCCCAAGCTGATAAACTGATGTTTGGGGTTCGTTAGATGTTATTTCGAATTATGGTTAAAATTTGAAGGTGTTCAATGGAGATCTGGGCTATTTGGTGATTCTTTTGATCCATTTATGATGGAGTTTCGTGCGTTGAAGTTCATAGAATAGATGAACATATCATCTAGTAGTTCGCCTTGCAAAAACTTATAGTTCGCGTTGCCAAAACTTAGTTTATGTTATCTATATATAAAAGTTAACCTAGTAAGTACTATTTTGGTCTATCCGTGTAGAGACGCAGGCTAGTAGCACAGAACTCCGGAATAGCTGGCTGTTTTGTAAACTGGAAATCGGATGAAAGATGTGTTGGGATGTGCAAACTCTTCCCTCCCACATTGGTGGTGGAAGGTCAAAATGACCAACATAAATAGGTTGAATCCAATACCTTAGTATGAGGTTTTTTGGGAGATGGCCAAAAATAAATCCGTGAGAACTTAGCTCAAAACGGACAATATCATACTAATGTGGTGGAGGCTTGCACAATCATTTTACTACATTGTTGCATTTTGTTATTGAGGAGATGATCTGTTCAGAAGGTATACAAGTTGCCCATGCTTCCAGGGATTACCGGAGCTTATATAGCATCAAGTCTGATGATCTACTAGAGGATTCGTCTCAGGATTCAGAAGATGACTACCGAAAGACTGGGTTACAAGTTGTCCCCCCGTCTGAGTAATGATCGTGGAAATGTGAAAAGATCTGCAATTCTTACAAGGATAACTTAACAGGCAGAGTGTCTGAACTTCGATGTTACCCTTTGCGTTAACAGACCTATATACCCACTCGTCTAACAAATGAAGGATATATACCTTTTTCGTTAATAGACCTTTATTTAATGAACTGGAAAAGAAATCCCATGACTTCTCTTTTATCTCCAAAAAGGGAACATGACATTACTCACCTACTTTATTTTTCAGGTAAAATTAAACAATATCTAAAAATTTCCTTATGCAAAATGACCTCATGTCATGCAACTTGAATCTCGTCGTGTGTGAACTTTCCAAAATCGAACAAGGAGAACCATCTTACATACCTGAAGGAAATCAAACCGATGATGATATTGATGATCATCAGGATTTGGCGATTTTAAGATCCATGTGGAATTTCAAGTGCAACAGTGAGAATTTCTCACATCCTCTCTCAAATAAACTACTGAAGCACATTATTGATACTATTCCCAATTTGAAACTCCTCAGATAGGATTTAAAGATAAAGATCATGGAATTCGAGTATCATTTCCAAATGAACGGAGGTAATGCTGAGATGCCCCGGCCTATTGCTAGAGAAACTTTCTACTTGCGTAAGCGACTATGGCGTAATCAGCAACAGAATCCATTCCTCGTTGATATATTATCTTGGTATATTTCTCACTAAAGTTTTTCAACTCATTAGAAAGTTGGTTTTGTGAGTGAATCTGATGTATATGGAGTGTTTGGTTAATGAAAGTTAGCATACCATCTTACGTATCTTAATTCTTTCCAATTCACTAACATCAAACACACATTGTACTAAATCAGTGGGAAAAAATTGGCATACCATTGTGCTATCACTATGCAAAAGCCTGATTCCACCCTCGTACGTATTGCTCGTTTTGATTAATAAACTGTTTATTTATCAACAACAACAAAAAGAAACCACTAGGTCACACTCTTGAATCGCACTATTAGAAAGCCCAAAATAATTCCATATAGGAAAAATTACATGGATAAGCAAACATCTAGTAGTTAATTAGCTAACACAGCTATAATTTGAATTAATTACTGCTCGCAACAAACATCTAGCTGTACTTACAGTTTGAGATTTGTCTAATTCGCGCAATTTATACAAATGTTGTGCCAAAACCAAATTGTATAGCGAAATATACAAACACAGTGAATTGTATAGCAAATTATACAAACGTTGTGCACAAATTGTATAGCGAAATATAATTACCCAAATTATAACTATGAAATTTAATTAAGGTATTATTGATTGACTATATGCGAAAATTCTTCTTCCATGTATAGTCGGTGTACATGATTATTGAACACAGTATACGTTAGCTTTCTATATTTAGTTAGAACAGTTTGATGGGTATTTAGTTTAATATCTCTACTCTTTTTTTTTTCTTTCTGTGAAAAAAAATGTTACCTGCAGGAGAACAAGTTCCTGAAAATGGAGAAATTTTAACTTCTTCATCTCAAGTTCCTGATCCTCCTTCTCCAAAGGCCGACAGAAACAACAATCGAGAATCCATCGATGTTCTTGAAACAGAGCCACCATGTGATGAATCACTCAGTGAAATCATTAAGGAGGACGAAGAAGAATCTGTTAGCTCTGATTCATTGAATGAACGTAAGAGATCACGTACTGATGAAGAAGAAGAAGAAGGAAATGCAACAGAGGCTATTTCTGATGCGAATAAATTACGTAGAATTCATGAAGAAGAGGGGAAAAATGAGCTTGATGAACAGAATGGAAATCAAGATACAGAGCATAAAGGAAATCAAGAATCTGAAGTAGCTGACGAAAAAGAGCATGAAAATCAAGAAAACAACAATGGAGAAGAAGATAAAAATGAAGAAATAGAGGAAGTAGAAAAAGAGGAATTGCCGCAATGCTCCACTGCTGAAGAAGAAGGCCAAAAGCACGAACTCGAAGAACACAGAGAAAATGCAGGAGAAGAAGATACTGTCAATCGTATAAACTCCGAGAAAAATGAACGTCGAGAGGAAGAATCACAACAAAATAAAGGTAAAGAGGTACGAAGAGCTTCTGTAAAAGGAAAAAGACCATTCTTGGAAGCCATCATGCCAAATTTTTCCAAATTTGAACGAGGAGAACCGTCAGGTACTCAAAATTTATTACCAAATGATGATACTGCATTGATCGATCAGGAGCTAAACAAAGACGACGATTATGATTATCATAGGGATTTGGCTATTTTAAGATCCATGTGGCAGTTCAAGTGCAACAATGGGGATTTACCATATGCATACTCAGATGAATTACACAATTACATCATGGATTCAATTCCTAATTTGAAAATCCTCGGAAATGATTTAACGGAAAAGATTGGAGAATTGGAGGAGAATTTCTATACTGCTAGAATGCTGGATGGAGATAATCCTGAAATGCCAGAGCCTATTGAGCGAGAAATTTTTGACTTCTCTATGCGATTATGGGGTAATTCCGAAGACAACATTGACGAGCTTTATGATATTAATATAGAATTAGAAACTTGATTTTGTCAGCTTATCTGATGTACAGGCTACTTTTCATTCCTGTTTGATATATCTTTTCTTCCATTTATAGAATCAATTGTTACTTTGTGTTTTTTTCTATCGATTGAAGGGAGCCTTCGTAACAACAAGAGTTTTCATCCTATGAACAGAAAGGCATAGTTTCAAGCCATATCCCATCGTCAACATTGTCGACTAGTCTGTCTCTTGAATGCTAACTCACGCTATCAGAAATTGCAAAAGATAATTATATGGATAGTCGGTGACTCTGTATACACGATTATGGACATATTATACATTTGTCGTCTATATTTAGTTTAACCAGTTGGATGTCTATATCATGTACTTTTCTTTAAAATGTACCTTAATTGTTATTTTATTTTACTTTTTCTGATCTAAACGAAATACAATGCAGTATTGTAATCTGATAGTATTAAATCATCTCCTCCTTATCAGTTCAGAACAAGTAAAATTCTTCTTTCTTTTTCAGCTCCGACATTTTCAGAGAGAATCGCCATGTCCAAAATACTACCTTCAGAAGAAGTGATGGAAGGGAAGCAAAAAAATCAAGAATCTGAAATCGGTGCAGTCTTATCACCTCCGAATGACGATCATCATCCACCTCACTTCAACAATGATCTACAGAATGAAAAATCGATCAACTCTGAATCTGCGAAAGATAAAGCTGCAGCTGAAACAGAGGACCAAAGTGCAACAAGAAAAAGAAAACTCCAACCATCTGAATTGAAGCACATGTTTCCAAAAGTTGAAGACAAAGGAAAGCGTCCCATGGCTGAATCATACGAATTGAAGCCCATTAATATGCTTACATTTTCCAATCTTGAAGCAGGAGGAACGTCTGAAAATGAGTTGAAAGAAGAAGATGACTATGATTATGATCTGGATTTAGCTATCTTGAAGGCTATATATCATTACTTCTTCAATCATGGGGAAATTCCATATCCTTATACAGAGAATTTTATCAATTACATCGAGGCTTCAATTCCCAACTTGAAATTTCGTGGCATGGCATTGGTAGCTAAGATCGTTATGTTAGAGCACCAATTCTTTACTATTATGGAAACTGCTGCAGTTGCAGGATATTACCCTGATATAATCCACCCTGTTTTTAGCGAAATTCTCCATTTGTCTATGGGTTTATGGGGTAATCCTGGAGATTATTACCCAATGCACAATGTTGATGTAATCACGGGAAACAAAGGGCAAGAAAATGAAGAACGATTCAATCAGTTCTTGGATGAAGAAAATAGAAATGAAGAAAAATTGCAGGTGGTGGAAAAAGGAAAGTGTCCCATGTCGGAATTATATGAATTCAAGGACATTGTGCCTACATTTTCAAATCTTGAACAAGAAGCTGGCACTTCCGAAAATGAGTTGCAAGAAGATGAGTATGATTATTTTCAGGATTTGGCGATTTTGAAGTCCATGTATGAGTACTACTTCAATCATGGTGACTTATTTCCATATCCGATAACGAAGGAACTAATTAATTACATCGAAGTTTTAGTCCCCAACTTGAAAGTTCATGGCGAGGAATTGGAGACTAAGATCATCATGTTACAGAACAATTTCTTAGCTGTTACGACAGTGGTTGTTGGATTTGATCCTGATAAAATCCCCCCTATTCATCGCGAAATTTTCTACTTGTCTATGGGTTTATGGGGTTGATTAAGAGACTATTGTCAAGTTGATGTAAACTAACTGCATGAAGCAGTTGTTGAGTACGTGAGTCTGGAGCTGCTGATCCATTAATCCTGATATGCGAGGTCCAATTCTTCATAAAGTTATGTTCATCTATGTTAGCATATAATACATGTATGGTATGTTACGAAACTTTTAGAGTAGATAATCAGATCATCATGACAAGGTTTACTTGCATTTTCAGTTTGACTGTAGTTTTCAGGTTACCTGAAATTTTATATACTGTTGGATCAGACATCATGAAATGTTATTCGGATATGAATTCTAAAATTGTTTCACTTTCCACTTTAGTTTGATATCTTCTCCTTGACTTAATTATGGAATCGGATATGTTCATTCTTTTAGGAAGGCAAATTAACGAAGAACTGATGGTGAATGTTGTCTAACATGCTACGTACTTTGTCTTTGGGATAGATGAACTGATCCTCAAATCAGAGCAAACAAAACATTGCTTTGAATCATACCAATTTATAACGGAAGTCATTAGAATTAGATTTTGACCAAGTACACGGGTAAAATAGTAATTCAATTTTAAAGTCAACAACTTTTCACTCACTATAATATGTTATAGTATGTCATATCATGATGATATCACAATGATGATGATGATGCATGGCTATGCTTGAGGATATTCGTATGTGTGTATTATGGTAAGTCAAGTTTTACTAGCTATAAATCATGGGAGATGAGTAAATGTCTCACCAAACAATCTTGTGATATGGTAAGAAAATCTCAAGTTAGATTCAATACAATTTTATTGATTTTAGTCAAATGAAGTAGCTATAAATTTAGTAAGAGAAAGAACCAACTCTTCATTCTCAGTTCTAACATTTTCACAAAGAATCATCATGTCCAGTAACATACCTTTATCACCTATCTCCTCTCCTCCACATGACCAATCCAACAACGATCTACAAAATGAAGAATCGCTCATTGTAGGTCCAAAAATTGAGGGGAATGGAAAGCATCCCATGCATGAATCCTATGAAATAAGCCCATCTATGTCTCCTTTTTCCAATCTCACTGAAACAGGAGGAACATCCGAAAATGAGTTGAAATCCTATGACTATGATTATAATCTTGATTTAGCTATCTTGAAGGCTATATATCATTACTACTCCAACCATGGGGCAATTCCATTTCCTTATTCAAGCTATTTTATCAAATATATCGAGACTTCAATTCCCAACATGAAATTTCGTGGTAGGCAATTGGAGTTGAAGATCCTTGCATTAAAGAAATATTTCCTAATTGTTTTGAAAATGGCTGGAGGATATTATCCTGATATAATCCATCCTCTTTATCGTGAAGCTTTCATCTTGTCTTTTGCTTTCTGGGGTTAATTTCGGAGACTATTTTCAAGTTGACAATTTGACAAACTTGAGTTGTTGATCTGTTCTTAGTTTTTAAGGTTCAAGTCTTCATAACATCATTTGGAATTATTGTTTATGATTTTGCTTGTTATTTTCAGGTCAGTTTAAAATTTATTGTGGGATTGGAGATAGTTAAAGGGTATTTTGATTTGATATGATTTTTCCAAGTTAGAAATCTTTTCTTCTACTTGTAGAATTAGATTTATATTGACGGGAAGGAAAACAATAATAATGGAATACCCTACAGAATAATAATGGAATGCCCTAGTTTAACAAAATCACTAAATACTAAATGAGGTAAATCTATAAATAAGATACATTGTCCATATATATATATATATATATATATACAGAGAGAGATATCTGTTAAACGCTTCATTCCTGAAAAACAACATAGAATAGTTCTTCAATTTATGATCCTCTGAGGAACAACGCCAATGTAGAAGATCAATCTAATTTAAAACACACACACAAAAAAAATAGTCACTCTTTAATCCCGTGCATAGCTAATAAAGATATATACTCGTTTAATCTAAGATTGAAGTAGTTTTATCTTCTTTATTCTCTCCTACACATGATCACTTCAACAATGATCTACAAAATGAAGAATTGATCACCTCTAAATCTGCAAAAGTTAAAGCTGCAAATGAAGTAGAGGACCAAAAAGCAACAAAAAAGAAAACACCCAGCATCTGAAATGTATGAAATGAAGTGTGTGTGAAGAAAAATAACTTCCCAAATTTCGGAAATTGCTTTCTTAGAGTAGTGAATTATGCTTCACTAGCCCAAGACTCACAACCACAATTGAAGAAGAACGAAG
>JAOTQR010000097.1:23007101-23020442 GCA_025774065.1 Solanum ossicruentum | reverse complement strand
CGGTAAGGTCTGCGTACGATCTACCCTCCCCAGACCCCACTTGTGGGATATTACTGGGTATGTTGTTGTTGTTGTATTTATTATTTATATTGAGATTTATTTAAATTTAAATTTATGTTAGAAATTTCAGATCAAGAAATATTTTTTAATGAAAATAATTTTATTCAAGATTAAAACTCGAGACTCGTGATAATAATACAAGACCTTTGGTTACTAATAAACAATTTCTTTGAGCATAACAAAAATACTTTCCACTTCACTGAATTAGATTTCATTTCCTCTCAAACTCCTAAAAGAGACATCTAAACTAACAACGATAACAATAACTTATTCGGTAAAATCTATAAGTATAGTTTGAGAAAAATAAAATATACATATGCAAACTTTATCACTATCTCATAAAGATATAAAATGTTGTTTTCGAAAATCACTCAATGCAAAAATATCAATCCCAAAAGCAGAAAATGCTAGATACAAAAATGATCAATACCAACATATAAATACAAAAATAACTATAGTGAAAAGTAATTGAAAACTAATAAATATAATATAAGTAACGAAATAAATATTGATCAATAGTAACACAATATATCATGAATAATAACACAAAACCTGTATTTACTTTACCATTTTGATGCATTTCTAAATAAACTCGATTAGTATAATATTCAATAAATCACGTTAGTCAATCACTAATGAATATAATTGAAAATACATATAGTTAAATTTTTTTATTTGAAAGATCGTCTGCTAAATCTCTTTGTCACTGGCCATGATGGAAAGTTGGAATAATAACTTTTTTTTTCATTATTTTAAGGAAGAATCCGAATCACCAATCCCATCATTATCTTTAATATATCTCTTTTTTCTCTTGTCTAGTGGAGATTATCATTCACTAACCAAAATAAATCCACTAATTCCTTAATTATTTAATTTCCTTTTAAGGTCGATTAACCATTCTTTGACTATCCATTCACAAGTACATCCAAATGGACTTTTAACTTATTTTAAACGTTAGAAGAATGCATTGGATGATTACTACTCAACAACTCCTTGTTTAATTTAATTTTTGTTTTGATTTCCTTTTAGAAAAATTAATGAAACAGAGAATGTCACTAGATACATTATTTTTATGTGACGAACGTAATTTCGATTACTCAAATTTAGATAAATTTAATTGAACTTAATACTTTGATACAATTTAAATTCTAAGATTCATAAAAGAGAGGAACATATAGCAAGAAATTTCCTTTATTAAAAAGATAAATTTTTCATATTCCTCACTTCCTTCTGTCCATGTATAATGAGTGCTACTTACACCTTCTGATAAATATGATCAATTATTTTTAATTTTATTTAATCTGATATAATCACACATCTATATTCAACGAATGCAAATAATAATTGAATCACACTTTAAACCTACATGATAATGCACGATGTAATATGCAAAAAGGAGGAGAATATTAAGAATTTCGTTACGTAGAAATCTAATTCAAACCAATAGATGCAACTCTTCCCCCGTAACATATATGTTCAAAGAATAACAGGAAAATAAAACAGGATGAAAATTAAATAATCGGTCATAACATATTAATATCAATGAACTAAAATTGGTCTGCAAATAAACTAATCAATCAAAGTACTTGATCAAATTTTAAAAAGTCAAGTCAAGTGAGCATTGACATCTTCACAAAGAAACACTTTTTCCCAACTCGTTAATTAGGAATAGTAAAAAAAAGAAAAAAAAATCATTCGTCTCGATATGATATATTTTTTTTGTGAATTTTTGAAATCCAAACAGGTCTATATATTTTTTGTATTTATTTTGAATATTTAAATTATCAATTATTTTAACATACACTTTTTTCATAATTTATAAATATATAAACTTTATATTCTGGAAAAATTAAAGATTTCTTGTATAATTTTTTAATCAAGTATAATTTATTTAATTCTTGTAGAACAAAAACTACCACATTAATTAGAATAGAGAAAGTATTTCACTAGCTAGTCTTGCTTTTCTCCGTAAAAAATGAGAATTTTTGAGAAAAAATTATCTATTATGTGAGTTCATTTATTTTTTCTCGATTAGAATCCCACTAATTTTAATTTACACAGCCTAAAGTTCTTTCGAGAGAAAGATTCTCTATTAAGAATTTTCTTATATTCTGAACTCAATACAAAATTTTTAATCAATAAAAAATAATTTTATTTACTGCACCACATCTTTTCGTTTCGTAACAGAGTGATATTGGAAATATCAGGTGCATAGGTAAAAGTGATTATAAAAATCAAGTGGAGGAAGAAAAAAACAAGTAAGGCATTCAGAAGGGCCATAATATGAAGTCAGCTAAAACGCGTAACACGCCAAATAGACAATAAGTCTTACTTATCAGAAAGACATTTTAATTGGTGAGTGTGTGTTGGCTGAATCAACACTTGTCCTAAATACGAACCTCTATACTGTGGGCGGTCACACATTCTCATGCTACACTACACGTGATGCTCACCCATTTTCATTACCACTAGTTATAGAAGTGAATCTTACGGAGGAAGATTTAGAGTATTTCATTTAATTATTTAAGTTATAATTTATATTTATTGAACACATTAGATAAGTATTTTTATATCCTATTTAATTTTTATTAAGTGAATTATTATAGTAATATGTATTTGTTATAGTAGTAGTAATAATAATATATTTAATAAAATTTTATAAATAGAATATAAAAGGAACATAGTGTACGCAGATTTTAACAATACCTTATAGAGATTGAGCGAGGTTGTTTCGTAAAGACTCTTAGTTCAAATAAATCAGTCACAAAAGAAGAAAAAAATAATAGATATAGAATAATAACTAAAACAAAAGCAAGGACAATTCTATAAATAAAAAATAATAAAAGTAATAAAATAAATAATGAACAGTAATAATATTATTTATAAAAGCGCGACTAATCTTACTAATTAATAACCTACTATCATCACAAGGCAAGACAACATCCTATTCCTACTAGTCTATTAACATTCTACTCCTAATACTCAACCTCCAGTAATTTCTATCTAAGGTCATCTCCTTGGTGATATGAAACTGCGTCATATCATAAGAACATAAATTAAATGCAATTTTAGTGACGAAGCATTTAATAAATTTTCAAATTAATTTATTAGAAAAAAAGTAAATATAAGAAAAACCTCAACAAATTCACTTGATATAGACTATAGAAAATATTATACATTTTCAACTCAAAATTTTAATGAGGATAATAAAATGACATCCTTTAATTTTACAAATTAATCCCACTTATTGCTTATTTAGTTAGGATAAATAAATAAATCACAGTAATAAGTAGCGCGTGAGTGGGTATTGTAAAAGCGTTGAAATAGTTTGGAGGAACAGTGTTGAAATTAGTGGCCGGCGAAACCTTCCGTTAAAAATATTCCGTCATTGCTTCCGTCAAATTTAACCCCTGTTAATACTCCATTGAACCAAAAGGTCACCTGTCCCTGTTTTACACATTCAACTTCTCCCTCTCGACTATAAAAATAAACAATCCATTTCTCTTCAATCATTCTTTCTATTATATAGTCTAAAGAATTTTCAAGCTTGCGATTTCATCGTCCATATATATTACCAGGTATTTCTTCATTCTTAATTCCAGCTTTCGATGCTTCAGAAGTGTTGTTTTATCGACAAATTTAAGGGTTTGTTTTCAAAGTTTAATTAGCTAATCAATTTAGCTATTAAGATAACACGATGAGTCTAATTTGGTTTAGCTGAATCAGAGTTTTGAATTTTAGTTTTTTTGTTAAGTTACTTGATTTGTTATTAAATAATTATTATTTGTAAAAAAGAATTACTACCCCTTATTGTAGATTTTCCTGCTACAAAGGCTTCTTACTTAGTTTATTACATTTGAGAGTCACAAAATGAAAATTTTTAGCTACTTTCTCTAAATTGACATAGTGAGTTATAAGATTTTTGAAATTTATGATTTTAAATATGTCGTAATGTTTGTGTAGCTAGAGGTAAATGTGAAGTTGAAAGTTAAATAGTTTATAAATTAAGAAAAAGGTGTCATTTTCTAGAACTGAGTTATAGGGAAATAATGTCATTCTTGTTTGAAGGGGGAGGGTGTTAATTTGATATAACTTTCGTAAGTTTTTTCTTTTAATTATTATTATAATGGTGGTGTTTTATCATACTGTTAACTTTTTAGGTTCTTTTTTTTTTGTTGAAGATGGAGGTTATGGTAGGTGGGGAAGTGTGTTGTATCTATTTATTTATTTGTGTCACTTGTGCGATTAGACTGGTTATGTTGTTGAATGTATTTGTTATGTTTTGAAAATCCTAAAGTATCATGGTTGTGAATTTGTGATAGGTGGGGAAGTGTGTTGTATCTATTTATTTATTTGTGTTACTTGTGCGATTATACTGATTATGTTGTTGTTGAATATATTTGTTATTGTTGAGACACAAAGTCCCATATTGGTGGTTAATGGGATGAGTGATCTACTTATAAGGTTTAAACAATCTTCCCTACTTTGAGCTAGCTTTTGGAGTGTGAGTTAGGCCTAAAACCTAATTCAACATGGTATCAGAGCAGGACCCGTCTCACCCAATGTTGGGCCCCCGAAAAATTGTCCATGCACCAGATGCTAAGCACTGGACGTGAGAGGGTGGTCTCCAGTTATGTTTTGAAAATCCTTAAGTATCATGGTTGTGAATTTGTGATTTTAATGTAATATTGTTGCATACTGAAAGTGTGAGATACTATTGTTAATAAATCACATGATAGATTATCATCTATCATATTTTGCCTTGTAAAATTGTGCAACATGTATTTGTATTTTTTGCTTCTCTAATTCATTAGAAAACTCTGTTTTTCGATTAACGAGGGATAACAAACTGATCCATGCTTGTTTGTGCATCTTCTACAGGTTGATATACTAACTGTTAAAGTGTACTGGGAACGATTTGTGCTTAGAGCAGCTAATGATAGCCATATAGTATGGAATCACACCATTTGTATGGATATGGTGTGACTGATGCGAACTTGTCGTATTCATACCCTAAGACCACCACTCCTTCGATACCTAGTAGGCTCTTGGGAACATTGAAATTTGATTCGGGAAATTCTCCAAATTCTCCATTTGTAAACTATTTTGATCCTGGTACCCCGACCACATTAAGTGATAGCCTGGAGCAACACAGCTCTACCGAAAATATTTGTGGAACTAGTCCTTCCAGTAATTCCTCGCGGGATTATAATCATTACTTCTGTAGACCTAGCCCCTCTCCAGATTTCCGCCATAACAGTCTACTGCTTTGTTCGGGTGAATCTTCTTTGCTCCAGTATGCAAATCACAGTCAAAACATGAAGCATGCTTTGCTGCAATTGGAGACTGCTTTGATGGGGCCTGAAGAAGTCACGACATGCAGCTCCTCTGCAGGGGACATTAAGCAGCCACAAACATCAGGTCAGAGTTCCCGGATGTGGAACCAAGATGGTCAGGTCTCGTGTCGTATTGAAACACAGCCATCACATGTTTCTGTCTTTGGCGTATCAGGCAATATGATTCAAAGTGAGAAGCGACATAAAGCAATGGAGGATTTACCGTTCCAGGGAATTCAAATTCCTTTTGGCAACCTAAAGCAGCTGCTTATTGCGTGTGCCAGAGCTCTTGCCGAGAACAACTTGGATGATTTTGATAAATTGATTGCCAAGGCAAGAGTTGCTGTATCCATTACTGGAGATCCAATCCAGCGTCTCGGTGCTTACATAGTAGAAGGGCTAGTAGCAAGAAAAGAAGCATCTGGAACCAACATTTATCGGGCTCTCAGGTGTAAGGAACCATCTGGCAGGGACTTGCTTTCCTACATGCATATCCTATATGAGATCTGCCCTTATCTAAAGTTCGGTTACATGGCTGCAAATGGTGCGATAGCAGATGCATGTAGAAATGAAAATCGCATTCACATTATAGACTTCCAAATTGCACAAGGGACTCAATGGATGACTCTTCTTCAAGCTCTTGCAGCCAGGCCTAGTGGTGCGCCTTATGTACGTATTACAGGTATTGATGATCCAGTTTCAAAATATGCTCGCGGAGATGGATTGGCATTAGTGGGGAAGCGTCTCGCAGCAATTTCTGAGAAATTCCACATTCCCGTTGAGTTTCATGCAGTGCCAGTTTTTGCTCCTGAAGTCACCAGGGATATGCTTGATGTGAGGCCTGGAGAGGCTCTGGCAGTGAACTTCCCTTTAACACTTCACCACACACCCGATGAGAGCGTTGACGTGACTAATCCGAGGGATGAGCTTCTCAGGATGGTGAAATCATTTTCTCCCAAGGTGGTCACTTTGGTGGAACAAGAATCAAACACAAATACGGCCCCCTTTTTCCCACGATTTCTAGAAACTCTAGATTACTACTCTGCAATGTTCGATTCCATAGATGTGACGTTAGGAAGGGACAGGAAGGAGAGGATCAACGTGGAGCAGCATTGCTTGGCAAGGGACATCGTCAACGTCATAGCATGTGAGGGCAAGGAAAGGGTGGAACGGCACGAGCTATTTGGCAAATGGAAATTGAGGTTCACAATGGCAGGGTTCCACCAGTATCCTCTAAGCTCTTACGTAAATTCGGTGATAAAGAGCCTCATGAGGTGCTATTTAGAGCATTATACACTGGTGGAGAAAGATGGAGCTATGCTGTTGGGATGGAGGGAGAGGAACCTAATCTCTGCATCTGCTTGGCACTGAAAGAAAAAAGAAAATTACTAAAGGGCCACAGCAGGGCCGGCTGTCGCACTAAGCTCTCTTTACGCGCAACATCTGGGGAAGAGCTCGTTATAGCAAATAACTAGTTTGTAGTTCATTAGTTGGGAAGCAGATGAATAGCCTTTCTGGCATGTAAGTTAGTTTTAGTTTCCATAGATAATTTCATGCAATCACAAACTATTTTTGTTAATAGACATCTGTCATTACTTGGTTTTGAATTTTTCTTGCACAATTTTTTGGGAAGTCGCCCCAAATTTTGTGGAGGAACTGTTGAATACATTTAGACTTTATAAGGATGAACAAAAACAAGATAAGAGATGTGACACTCTACGCAAATTCTTTATCAACAACATACGAGAGAGATGTTGATAAATCATTTTAAAGGATGATAGAAAATTTGTGTCTCGTACAACAAATATAGTAATTCAATAGGTACAAGTGTTAGTTCATGGAGCAAAATATATACTCTCTCATTCCTTTTTATATGTTATCTTTACTATAAATAGATGGTCCTTAAAATAAGCCATTTCATAAAATCAATACATAAATGAGATTGTTCTTCCTATTTTAATCTCGATAGTTAACGAGTTTTGAAAAAAATATATATTTGGTCAAATAGAACAACTAAAAAAACAATTAATATATATTATAACTTAAATAAGAGTAAAATAGTAAAATAACTTTTTTTCTTAATACAAGTGCAATCACAAAATGTGATATATAAAAGGGATCAGAGCGAGTACTTATCATATAAGTTTAGGGGTACCAAAATAATTTCTAAAATCTAATTGTATGGCAGAGAGCTTTCGAAGACCAAATCCTTTGTAGGATCCAATTATGGTAGTTCCACAAGATTTACAGCTCCAAAACTGAATTAATTAATATATTAATCCTATGTGTCACATTCATAGTTGACTCTTAAGAGGAAATTAATTTATATATATAATAAATTAATTACTTGTGTAATAACAACAAAGATTCAAATAAATTACCTAAATCAACTGCTAGATTCATATCCAAATACAAAGAGGAACCAAATATAATTAACGGCTGTAAATGTCAGTTGCCAGTTGGATTATATAAGAGATTAATTAAGGTGATTTTGGACATTTTTTTTGTTCTTTTTCTTTTTCTCATTATGATTTGGAAAGTATGAAACTACAATGTATGATAATAATTTTTTTAGGCTTACATTATGAAAAAAATCACCTACTATTTTTTTTATCTTTATTAAAACTTGAATTTAAGCTTTTATTATTTTTAATTATTTAAGTAACAATTATGACACAACTTAAATGCAATATGATTATGTTAACATAGTAACTATGTATGAAGCAACATGATAAGATCAATAGTAAATTTAATTTGTTGTGAAGAGTAATATAAAATTGATCAGAAGAGCGATTGTATTTTATAAATGGTATCCTCACTTAGAAGTTTTAGTAGAAAGTGTTACGGTAGAAAAAAAATATAAATATTCAAATAAAAATAATTAATATATAATATATTTTAATTAAAGTTAAACTTTTAATATAATAGTAAAAATATGCTGTTACGGTCAGAAATAGTCCATCTATATTTTAAATATAGAGATCAGACTACGTACATCCGACCTCCCTTACTCCGCAATCGACGGGAGTATTTGAGGCAATAAAATAATATTATTTTAGTAAAAATATGCTGCTTGCGATAAATTTTTTTATAGCTAATATGATACGTGCACTTTTACACATAAAATAAAATAATACATGTCATAAACCAACAACAAAAATTAACAATCCTTGGGATCAAAAAATTAAAAAATAATTTTATATTTTTAATCTTCAATATTTTGTGAGCTGTCAACTGATGTTGAATTAATTTTACTTCCCTTTAAAATGTTTTTTTTTCTTTTTTGCCGCCTTAAGTCTTGTTTTTAAATAAAAATAATTGCATCCAAAACATCATTAATTAACACGTAATCATGTCCAAAGCAATTTCATAATCCTAATTTATAAAACAACACTATAAAAAGGTGAGGGTTACTCCTCTCTTTTCCTTCTTCTCATCAACAAACCTGCAACTCAGCAAAAACACATATAGCCGCCAATCCCATCCATCATCCCTAAAAAAAAATATTTAAAAAAAACAAAAAAAGAATGTCAAAATCCTCATTGGTAGATTTTTCTCAAAATCTACCCAAAGATGGTGACCTCACGTCACCGCTCATCCCTCCGCCATCGATGGCGGAGGGATGTTCGGAACCGAAAAAAGTAACAATGGATCAAATGTTGGAGAAGTACTGCGGCGACTTCGGTTGGTGGCAATTTAGACATTTCGTATTAACGAGCTTCGCTTGGGCTTTAGAAGGGATACATACTATGGTGATGATTTTCGCCGATCGTGAACCGGATTGGCGGTGTTTGACGAACCGGTGCGATTCGACGGCGAATGGTGTTTGCAGCCTCGAACCGGGTTCTTGGGAGTGGACCGGTGGAGCTGCAAGTTCTACGGTTTCTGAATTTGGATTAATTTGCGGACAGAAATATAAAGTTGGGCTTGTTCAAGCCTTATTTTTCGCTGGCTGCATGATCGGTACGTTGTTCCGTTCTAATTTTAATTTGATTTAAAACAAGAAAATAATTTTTTAAAAATATTTTCTGATTTAGAATATTATGCCAAACTAAGATGTAGAACTGGAGGTGCAATTTCTGATTAGTGAGTCCTGACTAAATGTCAGGAAGCTCATTAAATTATAATTAGTTGTCATTAATTTGTTTTTAGTCAGGAAGCTCATTAAATTATAATTAGTTGTCATTAATTTGGTCAAACTTATCCCATTTTATTTTTTTAAAAAATAAATTACAGTAACAAATTTCACACAAGGTCATATTTACTTGTTATGTGTTTTGAGCCGAGGGTTTTAGGAAAGAGTCTTTCTACTTCTATAAGATAGCGATAAGGTTTACGTACAATATATCCTCTTTATACTCCACTTGTATGATATCACTGAATATATTATTATTGTTATTATATTTACTTGACGTAAAGAATATTTCATATTTGATATGGTATATACTTGAACATGGTTTTTTTTTTACGAGCAAGGCATAGCCACACATTATAATAGTATGCCTGCCACTTTCATTCACATTATCATATAAATAACAAAACTTATTTATTTTGTTGAATATTTTTGGCATCTCTTTTTACCACATATGCATTTCTATCTTGAAGATTTTGTCGTTTCTCAGTTTGTACAAAGTTGACGAGGACGTGCTTTTATTTCTTTGGTAAATGTTTTTTTTCTTTTTGGTTCTAATATGAAAATAGGGCAAGTAGGAAAAGGATTGCGGCCTAAAATTTTGTCTGATAACGAATTGTTAATAATTGACATTCAACAACAACAAAATAATCCCAATACCTCAAAGGCTTCCACTCATTGCGAGATAAAGAGAGATCAGACGTACACAGTTTGACCCCTATGTTTAAAAACATAGCGCGACTGTTTTCGGATGATCCATGATGAGCGTCGAAAGTTGCATTGACTAACTGTTACTTCACAATTGAAAGAAGCGCAGATAGTTTAAAGAGTCATTTTGCTTTATTCCATCATATTCCAAAGTAAAAAAATAGTAGATCTTTGGCTCCATCTAACATTCAAATCTGACTAAATATATTGAGTTTTAAATCCGAAATTCTCTTACTACTTTCCTGGTTGAATTAATTGTATAAGACTTGTTTTACTGCAATTTATTCTTTTATATATGATTTACAAGTTATGAATTATATTTGAAATAGAAGTATAAATTTGTGGGCGAAAAAAAAATCGTCAGGATAAACATAAGTGAAAGGCTAGTGGGGTATACTAATGGTATATACTTTTTAGGTCAGTATTAGAGTATACTTTTTATTTCTTTGAAGAATATGCTGCATCCCATCCGAATCTCCAGTCTTTCTTTCTGCCGAAAGAAAAATAATATCGAGTTTAATTCAATCTCAAAAATTTAATTTATAAAAATTCAAGATTGAATAATCTCTAATGTTGGAATAATATAAGGTGAAAAATTATTGTTATCATTATACTATTTTAGAAAGAAAAAATTGACAAGGAAAATAAAGAAGTATTAAATTAGGCTGAAAAAATATAACTGGTTAATAGGAGGTGTTAGGTGTAGTCTAGTTGCTTGAATTATTTATTATTTAACTCAAAATAAAATTTACGTATCGACCAGAAAAAGCTTTATTATTATCATGTTTCTTGGCCAGAAATTCACTTGAAAAAAATTATAATTAAATAGTAGTATGATTAGTATGCTACTGGTGTGATCCAAAGAGCGTCCTTATCAAAATTATCATGACGACATGCAGCTTATTTTGACTTGTCGCCAAATTCAGTTTTGCTTTACTTTAAATATCTCCTTACTTTTGTATGACTGTTTATTTCTCCATGCATTATTGACACGTGTTAGATTAACATCTTAAATATTAATGGACGGAACTGCTTCTTTCTTGACTAGCGGTCTTGGGTTTAAGCCTCAATATGAAAAAATTCTTGGTAGAGAGTGTTTTGTCTCAAATGGGACCTATGCGGTATGAATTCGAAATAGTCAGACTCCAATGAGGTATTGAACACCGAGTAGGAAACCAAATTAAAAAAATCCTAATAAGGTCTTAAGTATTCTTAAAAGAATCTTTCATATTTTTTCATCAGTCTTACTATGGAAATTTTTACTTATTCTTTTTTAATATTTTAATACGTAAATAAAAAATATATTTTTTTATATATATAATTTAGATAATTAGTGGAGTGAAGATGAAGTGTGACGAAGAGTAGGGAGAACACAGCGAACGTGGAATGTCACTTGTTGAATTATTTCATTTGTTGACAAATAAATTGAAACGAAACGAAGGAAATATTGTTGGTACTTGATAGTTGATATGACTGACTTAGAAACGTTTCAGAAAATTTTGTAAAACTTTCAAATTAATGATTTTCAGGTGCTGGAGTATTTGGACATCTATCAGATTCTAAATTGGGAAGAAAAGGCTCCCTCACTATAGTTTGCATTATGAATGCAATCTTTGGTTGTTTAACTGCATTTTCTTCAGATTATTGGACATATACGTTGTCCCGATTTCTCTCCGGTTTCAGCACGGGCGGGACTGGCCTTTGCGCGTTTGTTCTTGCTACTGAACCCGTTGGCCAATCCTGGCGCGGCGTAGCTGGAATGTCCACTTTCTATTTTTTCTCCATCGGAATATGTGCATTATCCGGCATTGCATATTTCTTCCAAACATGGCGATCTCTCTACATTGCCTCATCGATCCCATCTGTTTTGCTCGTGATCTTAGTACTGCCTTTCATCCACGAGTCACCTCGTTGGTGCCTTGTAAGGGGGAAAGTGGACGATGCCATGAAGATCATGCGCAAAATTGCTAAGTCCAACGGGAAAGACCTCCCTGATGACATTGTTCTTGCCCTCGATAATGAAGTGAATGATGACGGTCCTAATTCTCAATCCGAATCTAAAGAAGCGCCAAATGGATCCCTACTAGACGTACTGAGGCTCCCCCTGACGCGATTCAGGTTATTCTTAGCTGTGGTGATCAACTTCCTCTGCTCTGTTGTCTATTACGGATTGAGTCTGAATGCTGTCAACCTCGGGACTAACCTTTACCTCAACGTCGCCCTTAACGCGGCTGCTGAAATGCCTGCCTATTTGTTAACCGCATTAGTCTTGGACAAGCTCGGAAGAAAGCCGTTGGCGTTATGGACAATGTGGTTCAGCGGTATCTTTTGCCTAGCCGGGAGTTTGGCGAAGGGTGATGGTGCGTGGCCGGTGGTTCGGATGGTGTGTGGAGTGCTAGGGATATTCGGGATGGCAGGGACATACAACTTATTATTCGTCTATACAATGGAGTTGTTTCCCACTGTGGTAAGGAACGCTGCGTTGGGATGTGCAACGCAGGCGTGCCAGATGGGGGCGATTTTGGCCCCCTTTGTGGTGGTTTTAGGGGGTGGGACACCATTTGCTGTGTTTGCAGCTTGTGGAATTGCTGGAGGGTTATTTGTAATGTACTTGCCAGAGACTCTAAATAAGCCATTATATGATACAATGGCTGGAATGGAAGAAGCTGAAGCAGAGAAACCAAGCATTTTATCTTAATTTGCTGGTTTTTGAAAACTCTTTTTTTTGTGTGTGTGTTTATCTATTGGTGAATGCAACTTAATTTTGGTAGAATTACTTATTACGGAGTAATATTATTATCTTATATTAGGCAATCACAAGTTGTTCAAAACTGCGCTCTATTGCAAGTGGGGGAGCTACATCAGGTAAAAGGTGACTGGTTGAACAACGTTTATGAAAAAAATTACTTTATTTTTAATTTTGTTTGATACTTTTTTATTTGAAATGATACAACAACAATAACATTACCCCATTGCCTCAAAAGGCTCTCACCCATTGCGCGATAAGGGGAGGTCGGATGTACGCAGTCTGACCCCTATGTTTAAAAACATAGCGCGACTGTTTTCGAATGACCCATGATGAGCGTCGAAAGTTGCATTGACTAA
>JAOTQR010000097.1:22990906-23001530 GCA_025774065.1 Solanum ossicruentum | reverse complement strand
CATTGACTAACTGCTGCTTCACAATTTGAAGAAGCGCAGACAGTTTAAAGAGTCATTTTGCTTTATTCCATCATACCCCAAAATAAAAAAATAGTGAATCTTTGGCTCCATCCGAAATTAATAAGAAATATTTTTTCAGGAAATATTATGTAATATGAATCAAAAAGTATATCATTTCCCCTATCACATGCCATGTTACTTTCTTTGACATTGGACAGTGTGATAAAGGGACGAAAAAGCAATATTATTACCTTTGATCTAAGACATTGACTAAATAAGATTCAATCATTAGAGGGTGGATTTAAGAGATTAGCATGTTTAATTAATGCAGTGTCTGTGGATCATATCAACATGTATAAATTTCGAATTAAATTCTTATTATAATGTAGCAATTTTAACAGGAAACAGCGTTTACAACACTTTTTCACCAAAGTTACTTATTTTCAACTTCAAACACTTGTAACTAACCATACAATAATTGGTTCAGCTCCAAACACTTTATTCAAATAATAACATTATCCCAATACCTTAAAGGCTCGCGTTTATTGTGGGATAACGGGGGGTCTGTACGCTGCCTGACTCCTATGTTTAAAAATATAGCGCGATTGTTTTCGGATGACTCATGATGAGCGTCGAAAGTTCCATTGACTAACTGCCACTTCACAATTGAAAGAAGCGCAGACAATTTAAAGAGTCATTTTGCTTTATTTTATCATACCCCAAAGCTAAAAAATAGTGAATCTTTGACTCCATCCAAGATTGATGGAAAACCCCAAACACTTTATTCAATTAATCCAAATAAGCTCCTTAATTCAACTATTCTAGCAGTCCATCCATTGTGTCATAAAGTGGCTTATTTAATGTCTCTGGTAGATACATAACCAAAAATCCTCCCATAATACACACCAAACGGCACCCCGCCCCCTAAAACCACCACAATCGGTGCCAAAATTGCCCCCAGATGCACCGCCTGCGTCGCGCATCCCAATGCAGCATTCCTCACCGCGGTCGGAAACAGCTCCATGAAATACACGGACAATAAATTGTAAGTAGCAGCGATTCTGAATATTCCCAGGAATCCAAACACCATTCGAACCATTCTCCATGCCGGTTCAGTACTCGGCAACAAGCTTCCGGCTAAGCAGAAGATCCCGCTGAACCACATTGCCCCTAAATGTGTTACCACATAGTATTTTTCTCAACGTACACATCTTAAAATTGATTGTATCAAAAGTCACAGTTTTCTCAATATTTCAAAGTTGATTGTATCCAAAGTGATAAATAAGTAAGTTAATGAGTGTATACTTTTTATATGACAACAATACTTTTTTGTCTACTGGTAAAAGAATAATCGTGAAAAGATTGTCTAAAGTCTACTTTATTAGATAACGACTAACATAGTATTACAACAATAGCAATAACATATTTAGTGAAATCTTATAAGTGGGGTATGAGGAGGATAAAATTTACGTAGACTTTATCACTAACTACTTTATAGAGATAGAAATGACTAACATAGTACTAATTAATATCCTAAATTCTTCTAAAAATGGACAAAATAACTAGAAAAAGAATTGAAAGGAAGATGGGTAAAATAGCATTCACTGACCACTTTTCGACTCTTATCTTTTGAAAAATAATAATCAATAAAATGAAATTTCATATGCTAATCTTAAAATTTGATTTTTCAATTATGATGAATTATGTACCGATCATGCAGCCAGCGAAAAATATGGACTGGACAAGCCCATCCTTAAACTTGTCTTCGCATATTACTCCGAATTCAGACATCGCAGACCTTTCCGTTCCATCCGTCCACTCCCACGAGCCAGGCTCCGAAGAACAACGGCTCGTTGTACCAGCGTGGCTCGTTGAAATAGTGCCACGCTGGTTCACGATCCCCGAAGATCATGACCATGTGAATCCCCTCTAGTGACCAAGCCAAACTGGTTAACACAAGGTGTCTCAATTGCCACAACCCAAATTCCCCACACTATTTCTCCAACATCTCATCCATCCTTATTTTTTCGTGATGGCTGCTTGAATGTATCGTCGATGACATTTTCTTTATTAGTATCTACTAATGATACAATTTTGTAAATATGAGATTGTGTTTAAGTGAGTTTTAGCACTTAATAGAGTTTCGAAAAGAGAACGAACACACGTCCCTAGAAAAATACTATGGAAATTACTACGGACAACTTTTGTTATTAAATATTTACTACGAGCTTTCTTTATCGATGAATTATTATAAAAAGAATAAGACATGTACGAATTATTTAATGACAAATTTCGTGAATATTTTAATTATACTAGTGAAAAATTACAAAATGTAAGAATAAAAACTCACCAAGTCCACTGAGTATATGTTCATACTTGGGGGACGTACGTTCTGTTAATTGTTCCGTTTTAATAGGAATATTCCTCTTATACAGTAGTATTCTCTCTGTTTTTTTTTCAAAAAATAAATTAGTTTGATTTAACATGAAATTTAAGAAAAATAAATAAAAATTTTCAATCATATGTAGTTATGTCAGAAATATTAAAATGAAAAGCTAAATTGAAGTATTGCCAAAATAGAAAATAAATCATTTTTTTTTTGAGATATACTAAAAAAAATCGTTCTTTTCCAAAAAATAATCCTTCCAAATTTTTAGTCATCGATGATTTAACGATTATATCATTCTTTACATAAGACTGGAGTAGTTAATTAAGTAAATGAGAATTTAAGTTAGACGTTTGGATACAAATTAGTGGAAAAAGAGTATTTGAAAGTTAAAGTTTTCTTTTAGGATATAAAAAATATTACATTTCAATCAATCCTATAAACAAACACATTTAAAATTATCACCATATATCTTTTAAAATTTTTATTTGAAACCAACCAACCTTATGTACGAACGTGCTTCCTTCTTTTATCTTATTTTATTAACTTTTCAATAGCTGCTTATGTTAAATTAGCTATTATTATGTTTAATTATGATTACTATCACATCACAAAAAACTATTTATAGTTACTGCATACTTTTAATTTAAACATTATATGTCAATTTCCCAATAATATCAGTCTACTGATCCACCCCAACTATAACGATTCATAAAAATTAAATATGGTAAGTACATAGCAATAATTTATCAAACTGATGAAGATATATTAACTGCTCCTTGGAAATAAAGATATAATATTAAACGCCATTGTAAAAAATTATATATCAAGAACATAAAATTTATATGAAGTAGAACGCTACGATGAAGGATTGATAATATTAATTAAGAATACGGAATTGAAAGCTTGAAATACGTGTGAAATGCTTTTTTAAAATTAATATTTACTTAACAAGTTAAAATTAACATAGTTCAATATATATATTACCTATTTTAAGGTCGCTCTTTAGAGAATATTAATAGTTTAATTAGCTTATTACTTGAACTTTTATGTTGGAGGGTTCAATTTTCAAAATTAAAAGGCCGCTCATTGTGTCTATTAGTTTGGTGATCAACTAAATTGCGCCTTTAAAATAATCAAACGAATTAAATTTATTTCCATAAATCAATTAATCCCTCTATTAAAACTTGTTTGTCCTATACTTTTCCTTTTTGTTAGTTTAAAAAAATATATTTTTTCTTCATTTCGATAACTCTTTAATTTTAACTTTGTTTATATCAAATTTAAGACAACAAAATTTAAGTTTCTTTTTTACTTTTATAAGCTCCATATCAAGTTAAAACGGAACAAACAATTTGAAACAAAGCAAATATTTGTATACCGTTTTTACTCTCATCACAACTCTGCAACAAAAGGTTAGATCACAAATGACAATTAAACAACAAAAACATATCCAGTGAAATCTCACAAATAGAATCTGAAGAAAGTAAACTGTACACATACCTTAGCACTACCTCATAAAGACAGAGAGATTACTTTTAGAAGTTGAATTAAGAAGATTAAAAAAAAGATAAGATAGAGCATTTTGAGGACATACATATATGAGATGTTCACATTTTTTAGAACATACGTACATACATGATACATGTTCATTACAACTACGTACAAGATCCCCCAAAAGGTTACAGAGGAAAATAAAAGATTCTAAAATTAAAATAAAAAAGGAGTTGGCGAGAAAGCTGGCGCCAAAGCTGAAACAGGAATTCTCCTGAAGATATATAACATAAATAAAGAAATTATGAGCAGTGAACTCAAAATTTTCGTTAAGAAAATTCAAAATATAAAAGAGTAAATAAGTAAAAATATTTGAAACCAAACGACACCTTGATAAAATGTTCACAGAAATTACCTGGTATCGTCGTAACTACGACGGGGTTTAGCAGCGGGTGGGGAAGCAGTAGTGACTTTTCTCTTTACATTTCTAGGTGGTGGAGTGTTGTCTTCCGATATAACAGTAAGTGACGGCCTCCAATTATTAGGGACGGAACCAGTAGAATTCGACGGCCCATCTCTACCTCTCCTCCTCCTCCTGTTCTTCCGGTTAGCTGGCTGGGCCGGGCCAGGAACAAGAGGCCCGATGTCTTCAGGTGGGGGCAAACGAGAAGAACAGCTACAGCAAGCCATTAGTTCCAGAAGGAACTTCATGTTTTTTGGGTAAAAGAGATTTAGGAATATGGGATTAAGGTTTGTATTTAAAGCTTACTTGCCCCTGTTTTCCTCTGTTTTGTGGCTTGTTGGGACCAAAGAGAGTGAATTATTGGATATTTGAAGTTATAACAGAGGGACCCAAAGGTCGTTGGTGGTTAGTGTCCTTGGTCTCCCCATCTCATATCAATATATTACTCATGTTTGAATTGTCTGCACTTCTTTTAATTGTAAAGTAACAGTTAGTCAATGCAATTTTGGATGTTCATCATGAGTCATCCTGAAACAGTCGCACTATGTTTTCAAACATAGGGGTCAGACTGCGTACATCCGATCCCCTTACTTTGCAATAGGCGGGAGCCTTTGAGGCATTGAGTTAATGTTATTGTTTATACTAATACACAGACCTCAAGTAATCAAAAGAAAATTATAGTTCACCTGTCCATGAAAGCAACATTATTAACTAGGAGAAATAAAGTTACCGGCCACAATTACAAGCTAATGTATACAAATAATGTGAAATTGAGACCAAACGTAGTCGTAAAATTAAGTGAAGACATACCTGTCAATCACAATGACACAGCATGGTAAGACAATGATATTTATAAGTTAGTGCCACATGGATAAAATGGAAGAAACCACTTGTTTTTCATTAAATGAGAACCAGAAATTAAACGATTAGTTACTCTCAGTATCAAACATCAAGTTTACTTGTGAATGAGGGCAATATCCTACTACATACATTCTAACAAAGTTAAATCATCTTTAGCCACCTGTGACCAATACTAATACTCCATCCGTCTTATGTTACTTTCCTTTTTAATTCGTTTCAAAACAATGACGACTCGTTAACTTCGATTTTCATAAAATATATTTAGGACCGGAGTGGTAACCAAATCAAACATTTGGTATATTCAACATACTTTTTAGTTCACACTTTGTTTGATTGTTATGTATTATTTTATAATGTATTGTATTGTGTTCTGTTGTATTGTATCATATCACATCATTTTAACGACAACAATATTTAAATATATTGTCTTGTTCTCCATTATTACATAATATCATGCATCCATAATTGTAATGATGTACTTACAAGGAATTGTAGGGTATATGATAAATACAACTATGTATGATAGATGTCTTATACATGATAGAATGACTTATGTATGATAAATGTCTTATGCATGATAGAATGATTTATCTATGATAAATGTCTTATAACAATATGATAAATGATAAAGTAAAATTATTAAATAAATAAAGTAAAAACTGAGAAGAAGATATTAAAATAACAACGCAATCACAAAAAATTGGTCTTTATACATAATGTGTCATTTCATCATTGCCTAACGATGAAATTAAACGAAACGATACAATACAATGAAATTACGTAACAATCAAAATAAACATTATATTTAAACTAACAATCCAATACAATCCAATGGATAACAACCATCCAAACAAGGGATAAGACCATAACAACAACAATAATATACACAATAAAATCGCACAAGTAAAATCTAGGGAGGATAAAACATATGCAGACACTATCACTATCTCATAGAAATAAAGAAATGGCTTCCAAAAGACCCTCATCTCAAAAAATATCATCCCAAAAATTAAATAAATAAATTGAAACGGAGAAAGTAATTACAACTAAACAGAAGTCCAGTCATGGTGTCGAAATCAATGAATAAATAGGAAGAAAGATCTAGTATGAAGGGACAAGAAAAAAACATTAATTTTCCCTACACAACAATATAAACTTTTGAAAGAGACACAACATTTGCTTAAATTAATAGCTTTCGTGTCCTACTTCTCACCAGATATTTATAGATTGGATGCAAATGGGAAATCAAACATCTTTGATAGAGAGAGAGCACATGCTTTCCCAGTCTATATGTCATAATGTCAAAATCAATCTTAACACTCCATAAACACTTCAATCTTACCCAAATGAACATAAAAATTAGTACTGAAACACAAATCCTCAAAAGTAACCAAGTCTTTTTCATAAAAGATTAAGCTTCTAATACATCACATGTTTATTGTATCCAAGTTAAATCCATGATCAAGATGAAATGGCTTCCCAAAACAATGAGGGGGCGTTTAGTATCCACCAATGAAGTGCTTCCTTTGTATGATGAAAGCCGTGTCTTAAATCGCGATGAACTGCTCCAAATTTAAATTATTGCCCGCCATATGATGGTAAATTGCAACTGCCATATCCTGGTACTGTGTTATTGTTCTGCATTGAGGGAGGTGGTGGTCTTGGTCTTGCATACTCCGCAAAGATAACCCATCCATCAAGATACTACACAGAAAATAAAAAGGATAAGGAAACAGACAAGAATTACATATCTTTCAGGAGCACTATAGCATATCATCGACAGCCATCCTTTGGAAGCTTAAGAAACTGAATTCCCGTTGTCAAAAAAAATGAATTCCTGTATAAGTGAAAAAACGTTTTATACATAAAAATATTAAAATCCCCTAGGCATACGGGTATTTTCTTTTAAATCTCCTTAATGGAATTCCTATCTCTGCCAATGAATCAAGCTAGCGACACTGTGACAGTAATTGATCAGCTTTTCCACAGAACTCAGCTATTATGATGCACTTTTTCACAAAATTCAGCCTTAAGACCCCACAGCACCCAGGGAACTAGAGTTAGAACCTTTATCATAAAAAAGTTGAGGTAACAGGTGCATCATTGGAGTGGAGAAAAGGATGTTCATGAAGCTATCAATGAAGCATGAATATTACCGGAGTTCTTAAATTGGCAAAAACAGCAGGCAATCCAACAAATGAAAATTATATGCAATATGAATTATTTTTTCAGAAGTTGGTTTCCATTTCTCTTTAAGAAACCATGTCAGTGACAGCTCCAACTAACAAAAAGCAAAAAGAACGAGTTCAATCAAATGCAAAGTTGAAAACCCTTCATAATGAGTATATCTGAACGAGTTCAACAATCAAGTGCAATGAGTATATCTGAACTTTCTGAGTTTGAGCTAACATGGCAAAATTGTTTCTTCAATATCCAGCCTCCATAATACATTCTCTCTTTTGTATAAAATCACAAATAAATCACATACAAAGAAATTTATTATAACATGTCTGACATAATATTCACCCCAAAAAAATATATTCTGATTAGTAAGTCCAATTACTAAAATATATGGTTTTCCAAAATATTAGTTCCACCGTAAAATGAAGAAAGAACGGGTAAATAACTACACTTGTTTTTGTCATAACAATAAGCATAGCTTTTTACACTAAGATTAGGGCCTTAGGTAAATTTCCCTTAAATGGAAAAAGATGTACTCTGGTGTGTACTCTGGTGTCCATGTCACAACTCACCTGGCCATCCATGCCCTTTATACCAGCTTCAGCATCTTCCAAGGTCGCGTATCTAACAAACCCAAAACCTTTAGAATAACCAGATACTCGATCAGTCACCACTCTGGCTGTGGAAAAAGCCAAAATGATACAATTAGTATAATTCCTTCAGAATGTATTCTTAACATAATTTGTAAGCGCAAGGAGAAGTAAAACTACCATGGACCACTTCGCCATGTTTTGCAAAGGCTTCTCGAAGCCCTTCTGAGGTAGTACGTTTGCTAAGCCCTGGAAATAGTACAAATACAAAAATCATTTCAGGATTCCAGTGACATTAAACAGGACCGATTTGAGATACAAGCTTCAAGATTTACCAACTTCTATTACATTCTGGCTGCTGAACATAGATTACAGGCAGCTTGCATACAAATGTTCTAGGATGCTAACAACAAAATGTGTGATAAAATAGGAGACTAAATTCTCCCCGGAAAACTAAAAAAAGATGGTCCCTGAAAAGTGTGTAGAACCTAGAAGCTTTAGTTTATGCAAATCTCCATCGCCAAAAATCAAACAATGTGACATAACTAATCAAGAAAAGGAGTTTTGACCACCCAATTCTAATTTTTAACTAAGAACTACTTCTCAACTTTAACCACTGACAATAGAAAAAAAAATCAGTCACGGAAATATATTTGTATCAAGAAGATTTCAATAGAGTTAATCAAAGCTCAGCATTGCAATTCATATGGAAGCATCAACATTGCTGATTCAATCAGGGACAGACCTATCCCTTGTTAGGGGGTTCATCCGAACCTCCTTCGATAAAAAAAAATATACTATTTATTTATGATTAAAAGAATTATATATATATATATATATAGTCGATGTCCAACCCCTTTCAATTAGTTCATAAGTCTATTTCGCCATATTTTGAACCTCCTTAGTAAAAATCCATACTCCTAGATCAATGGGTTATATTTTCATTAAGCACCTACACAATGATGAACTGAACATATAAAGAATATCTATTTTTCGTAATTGACACCTTTCCCCAATGTTTCAGCTAGTATACATTTTTCTAGAAAGACGCTATGGTTCTTAAGATTCATTTGTGATACTAGATAGCTTTAGAACATCGATGACCTCGAGGAAACTTAAACGACTAAGGATATACAAATGTTAACAAACATATTATGCCAGAATCTCTGCTTGTTTAGCAAGGACGATTCTCATTGAAGGTGGAGTAACTATAACAAAATTGTAAATCGAGATTGCATATATGCAAAAATACTCAGTAAGTACCTAAATTCAAACCAAAATGCATCTTTATTTTATCAATTAAAATCAATGGTTACGCAAAAACGAGACTCTGATTCAGAAAATATAGTCATAAAATCTGCAATAAAGTAAAGACTAAAAAAAAAGAGAAGAAATTATAAGCTTTTGAGGAAAGTGAATGAAATAGGAACGTACCAGAAACGAAGAGATTGGTGGATGGTTCAGCTGGTGGCGGCTTCTCAACTTCCTTTGATGGCGGATTTAACGGGAAGTTTGAGGAAATAGTAGATAACAGAGCTCGTAAGCCTCGCGGTGCCGTCGTCGCCGCCGTTGCTGCTCGCAACGCCATAAGACCGCCGGGGGTTTACAGAGACTTCTAGACGATGATGAGTTCTGTTCGTTAATTTTGTCTCTAAAAATGTGACTTCTGTAAAGTCGGCTTACCAGTAGCAGTCCAATGGGCTAAATGGTAACCCACAATAGAGCTAATTACCCACTTACTTGTCCGCTTCTCAAAAGTCTTACTTAATTTTTTAAACTTTAAATTAAAATGAAATTAATTTGATATTTTAAAATAAAAATTAAGATATTTAAAAATTATATAAAAATATTACTGATTATAATTTTTTTAGCAACATAATTAAAAAAAAAGTCAAAGTTTATGCTCCTCCATTTATAGTCATCCAAACAAGTTTAGGCTCGGATTTAATATTTACTCATATACTGTTCAATCTTACAAATAAAATATCAAATACCATCTAATATTTATAGTCACTTACAAAATTTTAGATAATGGTTGTTGATATCCAATTTTTACCCTCCACAGTGTCAAATTTAATCATCGAGCCTTATTTTTTGTTTTCCTAATTTTTTCAAACAATTATTTCAATTTTTTTAAAAAAAAGTTAATTATATACAGGCGTGTGGGGGTCACGCGCCCCCAAATCCTCAAAATCCCCCTTTCTTCTTCTCCTCCCCCGATTTCCCACACGGATCCCCTTCCCCAAAAGACCCTTTCCCCTCCCCAGCGCCATTCCCTTTCCCCAGCGTCAACTAACCCTTTCCCCAAAATCCTTGTCCCCTCACGCGTACCCCTCTTCAATTTGGAATTCGATTCCTTTTTTAAAAGGAAGAGAAAACCAGAGCAGTAGAAGAAGAAAAAAAATCCCCATAGAGATCGAGCAAGGATAATCCTTGAAAAACTTGAGCAAACTTCAATTGTTAGAAACGATATCATTCTGGGAACCCAGAAAACGTTTTCCTGTCGATTTTGGGGTTCGAAAATACCTAGCGGAGATCGATTTTGGGCGATGATGATGATATTTTTATATCCGGGCTAATCAATTCAGGTATGGAGGAGGTCAACTCGTATCTTGGCATGGCAGCACGGATGACAGGTAATTAAGCTCT
>JAOTQR010000097.1:22977810-22990806 GCA_025774065.1 Solanum ossicruentum | reverse complement strand
TAAAAGAATAAATAAAATTAACAAAAAATGTGAATTGACCATTTTTAGTTAAATTTTTAATTTTAGTTAAATTTTTTTTTAATTGAGTCAATTACTTTTAGCTCAAGTCAGTCCAATATTTTTCAAATTGAGTCCAAATTTTTCAAGTTTAATTAATTTCAAAATTAGTCAATATCTTTTCAAGTCAAAATAAAGTTAGTCAAATCAGTTAATCGACGGATAACCGCATTTAGCGGCCATTTCTTTAGTGCGTAAAACCTTCTCTAAGTGGAAATGTGAACACGAACCTGAACTCTGAATTTTTAAAAGATTTTTCTGTTAGATCTTTTAAAATATTTTATGGTTTTCTAATTATCCGTAAAATTAGGTGGCGACTCTGTATCCTTTCGAATCTCGAAATTAATTTTTACTTAAATTAATTAAGATTAGATTGTTTCTCGATTTTCGAACAATTTTTAATTTATTTTTTTTAAAGTCGATCATTTTTCGTGATAACAATGATCGAATAATCTCTCATAAAATTTTTGAATTTGTTCAAATGTATTATTTAGACCACAGTTTAAAAGATTCATACGTTTCAATAGAAACAAAAAAGAGTGTCGTCTACAAAATAGTTGTCCTAGCCGTAAGATTCATACAGTATACTTGGATATGTTTGGCACAGAAAGAATAAGGTTGAAAACAGAAAATTGAACATTGAACTTGTATGAGTCTATCTAGTTCTCCTTTCAAAGTGTGAAAACAATTTTCAGTAGCTTTAAAAGCATAAAATGTGGGATAAATTTTCCTTCCAACTTGGGGTGAGTACTCCAGAACATAAAGAATAGAGGGGTCATGAAGGAGAAACACAAAAGAACAACACAGCTTCAACGGAACAAGCTGGTCAAGAATGATTATTTCTTGCAAACCAGATAAAGAAGCATCGCAATTCGCAAATACACAGATAACAGCAAGTGGCATTCAAGAAAGCATCACAGTTTATCAAACAAAAGGAGGTAGGAGCTAAATGAGTCATAACATTAAACGGCAAACTTGTCCAGATATGGGTTTCTCAAACAAAACTTACTACTGAATATCCAACCAAAATTTAGTATAATTTCAGCACTCAAATAGTTGAAAAGACTGATACGGAAACAAATAAATGAAAACAGCGATGAAGTAAACTTTTTAAGCCTTCTCAGCCTTTGCAGCTGTGGCAGCAGCTTGACCACGAAGACGACCAGTCCTCCTTGCAGCAATAAGACCAACCTTTTGCCCAGGTGGTGCATCACGACGAACAGTACTAGCATGACCAATATGTTGATGGTTACCACCACCATGAGGATGCTCCACAGGATTCATAGCAACACCACGAACCTTGGGCCAGCAGTTCCTCTTTACCCGGTACTTGTGGTATGCGTTACCTGCTTTGAGCATTGGCTTCTCAGTACGTCCTCCTCCAGCTACCTGACCAATCATGGCACGACACCCACTTGGCACAATCTTCTTGGATCCTGATGGGAGCTTAATCCTGTCAAAAGTAAATGAACGAAATGAAAACTTCAACAAACATCCAAAGCTATGTGCCAACTGAGTGAGATGCCATTGTTGTCCAAACAGAGACCAGCAACAAAGCGCAACAGATTTAAGTGGTAACATAGCAATAAAATCAAAGGAGAGGTTGAAGGTATTCCCATTAATTCATCAAGGATAAGACGAAAAAGAATAAAGACTCTGTAATTAGGAACAACCAAAAGTAGCTCGTCACATGAAAGGAAGTACCTATCTCATCATATTGCCAATGACACACCAACAATCGCATCTTTTAAGCATCAAGAAAGACATTCAAGTCTCAAACAAGCATAAACCAAATGAGACTAAACTATCAGAAGTTAGCTCAAACGTGAAGGACACAACTTGGAAGAAAAATCCCTTTCAAAACACCAAGTTTCATTCTTAAGTAGATACAACCAATACAATCTTCCTTCAACAATCAGATGGGCACAAACTGAAATTTAGTGATTCAAGCAGGGTTCAAGATATGCATAAGAAAAATGCAAAACCAGACATTTGAAAGTCAGCGTCAAGCTTCTAATCTACATAGGTGCTTGTTCTAATAAAACTAATCAAAACTAAAGCATCTTCAAAAAGAAAAAGTCAGCCCCATAATCACATAATATTAAGAAATCCCTGGAGAAAAACATTATTAAACCAGATAACACAGTCATAACATAGATAAGTAATTGGATTATAGCACTATAAACACCTCTAGTTAATTTTGAGTGACCTTATAAGATCCCAAATTTATTGTATAGCCCTCTTAGTTGATGATACAATACAAAGCAGATTCGCAGGCTCCAATAATATACAAGTCAGAACACCATTCACCAGAGAATGAACAAGCACCACTAACGTTTGGTTTGGACAGTCACTACATTTAGTTTCATAATGTATTGTATCATGATGGGTTGTCTAGTATTGTTAATCATTTTACTTAGTTACATAATGCCACAAGCCAGTAATTCAATGGGTAAACCTACAAGAAAAGTAGGGAATGGATAGAGGATAGCGTGGAGCACTAAGCTTCTGCTATACACAGTCTGGGGAGGACCAAACCACAAGGGTCTGCTGCATGCAGACTTACACCATGCATTTCTGCAATATGTTGTTTTCCACAACTCAACCCAAGTCACATTGAGGCAACATTCCCAGTTTTACTTAACACAATATGAGTACAATACAATACGTAACAACCAACCAATATATTTCTAAAAAAAAAAAATCTAAATTCTTAAGTAGAGATTCTACTGCTCAAATTAATAAGATAACCAGTTCTATGTACAAATTAGATAGAAATCAGTGCAACAATTAGCAAAAAATGAACCAAAATCTACCAAAAAAAGGAGCGATGAAACAGAAGGATTGATTATGTATACCTTGTGGTTCCATTATCGGGATTGTGACTGACGACGATAGCATAATCACCAGAGCACCTAGCAAAAACACCACGGTCACCAACTTTGTGCTCAACATTACACACAACAGCTCCTTCAGGGATAGATCTGAGTGGCAACACATTGCCAACCATGAGTGCGGCCTTCTTCCCACAGTAAACGAACTGACCAGTGTACATACCCTCCGCCGCAACGAACAGCTCCTTCTGGTGCTTGTAACGGAATGGATGACGGAAAGTGATACGAGCTAATGGAGCACCCCTACCTGGGTCATGAATAACATCCGTGATAACACCCTTAAGGTACCCATTTCGCTCACCGAAGTCGAGGGTACGGAACCGGGCGGGGCCTTTACGGTGGTGAGTGTGGGACTTGAAGACGGAACCTGCTCCCTTACGCTGTGATCTGATCACACGACCCATTTCGCCGCCCCCTCTCTCTCTCTCTCTCTCTCGGCTGTGTTAAAGGGAAATGCTATATGGAGTTCTGCAATTAGGGTTTATAAGATAGGAGACGAGAAGCGAAGCCCTAGTTTAAAATTGGGCCGGGCTTCGTTTTATCTGGTTAAAGATACGGGTCCAATATTGGGCTTCAGCCCACTATTGATTTTCAGGCCAGGCAAATTGTAAATATAGCCCATTTAAGAATTATGCTTTTTATGATCTCCTCTTTTATACCTTATCGTGATGATTCACCTGATAGTATGAGTAAGTTTGACTATTTTAGAATCGATTTCAAAATTATTAAAAGTTTAAAGCATTTTTATATAATATTCTCAACATCAAAATATAAAACATTATCAAAAGGAACATGGCTATTACTTAGAGATAACAATTTTATTGCTTAAGGGATTTGTCACTAGAAAGTGTAAAATGAATTATACGTAAATATGTGGATTAATTGGTTGGATTGACAAATTTCAAAGCTAGTGTTCTTGTACGAAACCTTGTGCAACATGGGTGTAATTAATTATATTTGTTAACATTATTGATGAACTTTTTAGTAGCTTGAGATGTTGAAAAAGTCGAAATTGATGAATTTTCGTATATGACTATTCAAAAATATCATAATTATACTTCATAGTTATAGTTTAGATATTTACATTTCGTAATTATAGCTATTGCATTATTTGTATATTTTTTTATAGCGTTTGTATATTTACTATACAATTCGCGCACAATATTTGTATAATTGGCTATACAATTTGCAATGTTTTTATAATTCATTATATAATTAATTTTTGTATAGAATTTGTATATTTTGCTTATACAATTTGAGCACAACATTTGTATTATTCGTTATACGATTCTTTTGTATAATTCATTATATAATTCACAGTGTTTGTATATTTGATACAATTCGCTATACAACTCAAACTGTAACTATTTCAAACCATAGCCATATTAGCTGATTAACTAATATGTGTTTATTTATCTGCATATTTTTTTCTAAATTTTAGGCTAAAACATGTCGATTGTTTTATGTAAAATTTATCATCTTTATCAATTACAAGTATTATCAAGTAATTCTTTTTTTCAATTAAGGCTAATATAGATTGGAATAGTTAATCCACCAAAGATAAGTAGAAACCTTGAAGCTTACTTGGACTCTAAATGAGAGGAATAATATTCGTGAAGGCAAAGGAACACAAATTCAATTCGGTGAGAGCCAACACTTGTCACTCTAATATCACGACCTACGTGTGTAAGCAAAAGTTTTTTGAATATGAAAATGATGATTGTAAAAAAATATTTTCTTCTTTTATTATATTTTATGATGATTTTAAATTAATTTTTATTTTAATATACATATCGAGTTTTAAATATGAACATCAAAAAAATAATTCCTTTAAAAATAAAAAAATAATAAGATAAAAAATTAAAACTTATCTAAATATACAGATAATCAACCAACTGAAACTCAATGCTTGTTTTTTCTTTTCCTTAAATTAGCATTTTCCTCTATCCAACCAAAGTTTAACATAAAACTAGTCCAAACATTCATCCTACCTGAAGATACATCTACAAAAGTTTTTCTATATTAAAACTCTGGCACTTTGCACTTTTTTTGAATAATAACACCACATAAACCAAACTTTTGACATTTCAATTACCCTCTTATTTACATATTAATAAGACCTCTCAACCACCATGAAGATCATATTTTCCCTCTTCATCATCTGTCTGTCATGTTTATTGGTGAATTCTAAGTCCATCAGCCGTTCTGATTTTCCAGAGGGATTCGTCTTTGGAACTGCTTCTTCTGCTTATCAAGTACGTCACAAAATTCAGTAGCTTTGACTCAGAGTCTATATTTGTGTTAGTAATTACAAACTTTAAATCCTAAAGTTGTCTCTGTTCTAATCTAAACATCTCATGTTTCTTTTGGTCTTGCAGTTTGAAGGTGCTGTGGATGAAGGAAACAAGGGAATTAGCATATGGGATACTTTCATCAAGAGACCAGGTAATAATTCACCTGTAACCTCTGTTGCTCGGACTCGTTAAAAGTGTCTGGGGTATATTGGATTCTTTAAAATAGTGTATTTCAGAGACGCACGATATTAGAAGTGAAGAGTCTGTGCAACTTAGCTCGTAACCATTTTATTTAAATATATTGACCATCTCGTCTAAACGTTTAAACAAGCCAGAACAAAACATTCTTCTGACTTAATTATATATTGAACAACTCTTTTTAATGAAATTATCTTAGTACCGTACTTTTTTATATTTGATTTTCTAGGAAGAATACTGGATTTCAGCAATGCAAACACAGCAGTTGATCAATATCATCGTTTTCAGGTAAAATCGCAATAATTCACTTAATATGGATAAGGGAGAATACTATTATTAAATTAAACTTTATTAGAAACACAAGTTGACCGAATCATTTCATAATTACGCACCGACTACTTAAATTAAATTTAAAAAAAAAAAAAAAGAAGAGATAACATAGGGGACTTTATCATCTTTATAAGATAAGAATATCAGTTGCTTCCACATCAGAGTATTCTCTATTTATAAAAAATAAATAAATAATTGACCATCTTATCAAAAGTAAGTTTTGTCAATGACCAAAAATATTTTTTTGAAAAAAATTATTTTTTTTGTCGTTATTTAACTAACTAGTACAAGGTGACTTTGACAACATTTTACAGAGTGACATAGACTTGATGAAGAATATAGGAATGGATGCCTATAGATTCTCAATTTCTTGGACACGAATTTTTCCGAGTAAGATTTTCTACCACTCTTCTATCGATGAGTTTAAGTTATATACCTCATCAGTGTAGGTGACGACAAAACTAACATTGATAACTGATAACTGATGCATATAACTTAAACTCTTTATGGAAGGTGTTTTTCTTATGCATTGTTTCTGAACTTACATGTAACATTTACATGTCACAGATGGAACAGGGGAACCAAATCCAGAAGGAATTGAATACTACAACAATCTCATAAATGCCTTACTAGAAAAAGGTTCTGTTAAAATATTAACATGCTATTTGAAAATCTAATTTTATATGAAACTAATTATTTTATAATTGTAACATGATCAGGAATTCAACCTTATGTAACTCTGTTTCACTGGGATCTACCACAGAAGCTTGAAGATATGTATGACGGATTTTTGAGCAATCGAATAATGTATGTATGTTAACAAGCTTACAATCTTCTTGATAGCGGTGAAGCTGAGAATCTCGTTAAGAGTGTTCAAAAAATCACAAGCTAATATATATTTACCAAAGATATTCTTTTCACCTATATAGGTTTTTGAGATGAGGGTTCTTAGGAAACAACCTCTCTACTTCTATGAGGTAGTGGTAAGGTCTGCATACATTCTACCCTCCCCAGACCCACTTGCGGGATTCCACTGGGTATGTCATTGCTGTTGTAATCTTTTCACCTATATATGCAGTATAATATAATTCCAATGAAAGGTGTTCAGTTGATCACCCTTTCGTCTAGTGTATAAGTATAAATTTCCAGCTGATAAACTCTATTTCATTGCAGAACGGAATTTGAACGATATGCTATTACTTGTTTTGAAGCATTTGGGGATAGAGTGAAGCATTGGATCACTTTTAACGAGCCTCACGGTTTTACTATTCAAGGTTATGACTTGGGAGTTCAAGCTCCAGGAAGGTGTTCGATTCTTTTGCACCTGTTCTGCAGGAAAGGAAAATCGTCCGTTGAGCCATATATAGTAGCACATAACATTCTGTTGTCTCATGCTGCAGCTTATCATGCTTATCACAAAATGTTCAAGGTACTTTTAGTTCAACAGGAAAAACTTATTCAATAGATTTGATGACTCCAAGTTTGAAAAAAGGAACGCGAAATAATGTATGGAGTATTCCAGGTAGTGTTGTAGCTATATGGAGTGAAGGGTGATCATTTGAACAGACGAGTTTTAAAATTATACAGTGTAGATAGGTCAAAAATTACTATTGACACATATATACAACAACAACATACCTAGTCGAATTCCACAAGTGGGATCTGGGGAGGGTATAATGTACGCAGACCTTACCGTTACCTCATAGAAGTAGAGAGGTTGTTTCCTATGACCCTCATCTCAAAACCCTTACACAGAAACTTTTTACACACATATATATATATATAAATCTTGAGTACCTTTAGCGATTTACTCTTTTTGCTTCACCACTGATTCCAGGCAAGCCAACGAGGCAAAGTGGGGATAGCATTAGATTCTAAATGGTACGAGCCACTTTCAGATTGCGAAGAGGACAGAGCTGCTGCTAGTAGAGCGATAGAATTTGGACTTGGCTGGTAATTTTAGTCATGTATTTCTAATAATGTGAATGGAATTTGAAGAAAATTGAGTGTAACGTACCGATATAACAAAAACGAAGTGACTCAGGTTCCTTGATCCACTTCTCCTTGGGAATTATCCTCTTTCAATGCAGAAGCTAGTGGCTAAAAGACTGCCCGAGATCAGTCCACAGGAGTCAAAACTGCTGAAGGGATCTATCGATTTTCTTGGCATCAATCATTACACCACGCTATATGCACGCAATGATAGAGCAAGGATTACCAAGTTCTTGTTGCACGATGCTTACTCCGACTCTGCTGTGATAACTACCCGTAAGATATCAAAAATAGGTACATTTTCAATTGGACAGCAAGTAAAGAGTATCAACTGATCACCTTTGCTACTTCAGCTTTCAGGCATGGAGTCGCAATTGGAGAAAAGGTATGCCTCATTAGTTGTTCTCTACGTCTACATGTGGCAAGTGGTGATCTTTGTCCTAAAGAGCATGGCTTCTTGCAGGCTGCATCTGGTTGGCTACGCATTGTCCCATGGGGCATTCGGAAGCTGATGAATTACATCAAAGATAAATATAGAAACCCATTGGTGATAATTACTGAAAACGGTAAGAAATGTCATTCTGCATAAGCAACAAACAGAACATGAGTGACAAAAATCAGTTCTTGATTTCAGGTATGGATGAACCTAACAAATCCCACACAGCGTTAAACGTTGCTTTACAAGATGACAGAAGAATAACTTACCACAGAGACTATCTCTCAAACCTCTCTGCTGCCATAAGGTGTATTTTTTGGTACTATGTTTCGAGATACTTTGTTATTCTGATCGTACATCAAATCTAACGGAAAAAATAAAACGAATACAGGGAAGACAACTGCAATATCAAAGGTTACTTTGTTTGGTCACTACTAGATAACTGGGAATGGAACTCAGGTTATACCGTAAGGTTTGGACTATACCATGTAGATTTCAAGAATAATCTTACTAGGACAGCAAAATCCTCTGCTAAGTGGTTCAAAAGCATGCTGACATCAGAAAGAAACCTCAACGCACTATTGTAAAATGAAAAATAAATATGTTTTTCATTTGTATTTCCCGACAAAAATATAAGGTAAAGATGCGTACAATAAATCTTTGTAGTCAAATTATTTTCTGAATCCTGCATATAGTGGGAGCTTTAATGCATCGACCTTGCGCATTTGACTATGCTGGAAGCAACTTCAGGTGATACTGTAAACTTTGAACTATGTACATCAGGATCACTGATTGTACTTCTTGTACCACAAAAACAAAGAATACAGAGCACAGTTGAATACAATTGTTTAATAAAGTACGGTTAATTCAGAGAAAGATGAAGCAGTTGATGCATGTTATATTTTCTTTTTTCTAATTCCAGCTTGTATATGACGGTACAGAGATGACAAAGCCAAGAAATTAAAACATAAACAGTGCAGATAATGACTTTATTTTATTTACAAGCCACTTCCAAAAGTCATTGGCAGAGACATAACAGACCAAAAACCCTCAACGAAACCTTCAGGACCTATTTTAGAAGAAACTGTGACAATCATGTAACTTCGGCGAATTCAAGTTGTAATAAATTTGGAGACTTCATGATTGGCCGCGTTTTGAGACAACCACCATCATAACCATGACTGCCAAAGCCATGAAAGATGCTCCCAGAGTCTTTTCCATTGCGCCTAATTTAGCACTTCCATCAGCATCAACGAAAAATTTGTCGCCTCCAAAGAGATTGTTGAAGTAATCTGACAAGCTGTTCATCATATCAACCACTGTTTGCTTAATATTATGAAAAAAGGCTGTAAAGGAGTTCCCGGATTTGGACTCTCCCGACTCAAATTTGGAAAAAGTACTCCCTGAAGATGACTGATAAACGGAATCAGTATCAGTATCAGCATCAGATTCATTTATCATTTGATCCGAGTCAGGGGATGATGCACCTGCAATAATGGGAAGGTAAGTAAGAAGCTTGAACACTATCAGAAATTTGAGGGAATTAGATTGCATATATTTCCCACTGGTTTTGTGCGACTCGAGAAAATCTTGAAGGGCTGGATTTTGCAGCACTGCATTCCACACATTTTGGTCAGAAGCAATTGAAGCAACGACGACCTGGGAGGGAGGAAAATGAAGTCAACATTAGCAGATACGGAATACACAAAACCTCCATACAACACTACGACAGCACTCCTAAGAGCTTCATGAAGCTATTATGAGTGTCTACTGTCTCATCAGACGCCAGCATTATTAACACCAAAAAAAATGCATAAAGAATACTAGAGGGATTTGACTTTTAGATCTATAGGCACCTGAACCCATCGAAGACACTTCATGCTCAGGCCTCATCCTAAAAAGTTAAAGAAAGCTAATAACACCAGCTTTAATAACACCAGCCTTCTTCTGACCAACAGAATTGAAGATAACAACAAACTAAACTCTCGACACCATAGAATATTATAACATAGGTTTAAGAAATCTCTAGCACGAGAACCACAGGAGGGATGTCTGCCACATTCTAAGATTTATCTCGACATTGAGAACCTGTTGCTGCTTCAGAAATTTAAGTATATTCAGCATTGGACTCGACTCAAATACAGCTCAACATCTAGAGAAGAGTACCTAAGAATCAAATGAGCTATATCACGCCGCATTGTCACAAATATGGTAAATTCTAAATTTTCTCATAACTAACAATTCCGAGAAAACAGCCCCTGTTTGAGGAAATCCTCAAAGTAGTTCCACTTTTTATGTTACGACTGCAATAATTAATTTAATTTATGTTGACCGGATCTTCTTGTGTGGTGAAATCGAACATACTCATATTCGTTCCTCACCCTAATAACAGCTTATCCTAAACGATTGAAAGAAAAAATTGCTATATCCAGTTTCTATAACATGATCATACAGCAGAAAACTAAGAGAACTTGGAAACATATATGACAAAGACGAAAACCTGGGCGGCTGGCACTTCATTTAGAAACCTAAATGCCTTAATAGCATGTTTCGGCACAGACTTTGTGACTAAAGTCTCGCTGACAACACAGGCTTTGGAGACGGACGATAAGCTTGAGCTGGATGTACAAGATCCTCCATATTCATTAGACAAATATACCCTGAAAATTTAAGAAGAGTTTTGAATTCACACTACGTAGTTGCTCGTGTCATCAATTAGAGAAGATAAGCATTTGATGGATAAATATAACAGCAGAGTGACATTGAGAAGTCCATAATGCAACCTAAGTCCAATATTCTTTCGTATACCAGGCCATTAACCTTCTGGGAGCTAAAGGTTAAAGGTTGATGAAAGTATGATGACAAATTCCTTTTCATTTTTCCCTTAACCTATCCAGGTCCAGAACTTAAGTTTCGTTCTTCACTGACACGGAGCACGGTCACACAGAAGGGCGCATTTGGACTCCGTCAGTTTCATCCACAACTATAGTACATATGAGCATGCATAGCTTATGACACGGAATAAATTGAGAAGGCCCATTTTGAAGTAACCCAAAAGGCCTTAAAACAAGTCAATCCAAACAGGCTCTTACTTGACTTCCCTTGCTTAATACTCACTCTGTCTGAATTTATGTAACATCCTTTCCTTTTAGTCTATCACAGAAAAATGCCATTCTTCCTTATTTAGCAACTATTAGTGGCATCATCCTCATTTCATCCCTTAATACATCCCAATAACACTTTTACTACAAAGGGAACTCAACTAAAAGTAAGAGCCTATTTGGATTGACTTTTGGCTTATGATTTGTAAGTTATAGGTCAGGATTTCTAACTAATGACTTTTGGCTTATTTTTATTGTTTTGCCTTAGAAATCAATGCTTATAAACACCTTTTAACTTTACCCAAGCATTTTAAAACTGATTAAAAGTTATTGACTAAGAAACACCTAAATTAAGCCAAATCCAAACAAGTTGTAAGTACTAAAATGGATTTACAGAAGGAAATAGGGTAAATATATATGTCTTACCTAAATTCTCAAATTCCGTGTTCGTCAAATGGTTTCACATAAATTGAAATGCAGAGAGTAATATACATGTACAACAAATGCTATAGCAGGGTTCTTATTTGCAGTCAGTTTTAGAAGGTATCTCCTTTTCAAAAGTTCAGTATATATTGGGATAATCCAATGCTATATTAAAATGAGGCATCAAGTTTGCTACAACATGTCCCATTTTATTCTTATGACCAGAAAAACTATTGAGCAATCCCTGAAGTTAATTATAAAACAATAACAAAAAGCAATACTTCGCATAAGCACTGATAACAGATGCTACAAATTTCAAGCACGATAAGGAATAATAAATTGATAAAGGAACACAAATTGCAGGCCCAAAAAAAACAATAGCACAGTAAATTGCAGGAGAAATTAGTTATACTGTACTTTTCGAGAGCCTCTTTGAGATCAGAAGTAGCCTCTGTAGCTTCCTGCAGAGAAGGAGCTCCACCAAATACGACTCTTGGCAGCGCCTCACCGTGATTAACCATCATTTCCTCCTCTCCGCCAGCCATCTCCCAATCATCAAAATCAGCAACAACCTTTTGCACATGCGACACATCGGATGCGCCCACGCTAGATGCCTTGACCACGCCGGACTTGACATCTTCAGAAGATGACGATATACCGGAGATCGACACTGGACGGGCGACGTTGCGTGCGGCTGTATAAAATGGATGCTCCGCTGCAACAGAGCGGAATCCGCTGTTAGTGACGGTGACTCCAGCGACCTTCGCCGCTGCTCTAAATACTCCTCCGCCACCCATAATTTTCGTGCGTTATCTTTTCGAATTCGGACGGATGACGCAACTCTTAAGGAACGAAGAGATGGATTGCGTGTAAATCGCGGGGTAAACGAGGAGTCTGACGATGGGACACGTGGCGATCATTGTTTCTTAGTTAGCAAGATATTATGCAAATAATTATTTTTAAAAAAAAAATTTAAGCACATAAATTAAAGTTGATCTTTAACTATATTATTTTGATATTCTTGACTTAGATTTTTAAAAAATGTAAATTAATTGAGAATCTTATTAAATAAAAAATAATTATTAAAAAATTTATAATTTCTTAAATTCCTGAAATATGACCGGCCCAGCGAGCTGCATGTGTACAAATAGTCCAGTAGGAACCATCATTTAAGTTGTAGCCATAATGCACACAACTTATAAATTTAGCTACATTAAGATCATTTTTAACATATGCGATTGAATTTATAAAAAATCATGTCTAAAGCTTAA
>JAOTQR010000097.1:22884075-22977710 GCA_025774065.1 Solanum ossicruentum | reverse complement strand
CTACAGATTTGTCCAGTACATGAAAGATTTCCTAGATATGGTATTGAACATAACTGGACAAAACAAAGCATATTTTAGGAGTTTTCGTATTGGAAGGATAATCTTTTAGAACATAATCTTGATGTGATAGATATTGAGAATTTTTTTGACAATTTGTTCAACTCAGTGGTAGATGTCAAGGGGAAGACAAAAGACAACCCAAAAACAAGACTAGACTTACAAGAATATTACAGGAGGAGGGGAATTGTGGCTGCAAGAACTACCAAATGGCAAAATTGTAAAGCCCAAAGCTACCTTTTCATTCAAAATGGCTGAGAAGCGTGAAATATGTGCATAGGTGCAAATTTTGAGGATCCCAGAAGGATATGCTTCAAATTTAGGCAAGCGGACAAATCTGAATAAAGGAAAGTTGATAGGTATGAAAAGTCATGACTATCATGTATTTATCAAAACTTTGATTCCTATCGCTTTTCGCCATATACTTGAAGGATATTGAAGCCTATAACAAAGATAAGTCTTTTTTTTTAAAGATTCATATTCTAGTCAGTTATTGGACATTAGCTTAGAGAGAATAAAGGAAAATATTCTTGTTATTATTATAAAATTGGAGAAAGTCTTTCCATGTGATTTTTTTGATGTGATGGAGCAACTTCTGATCCATCTTGTGAAAGAAGCCCTTCTTGGTTGTCCTGTTCATACATGGTGGATGTATCCATTAGAAAGGTAATGATTATTCTTATATAAGTAATTAAATATTTGTATATAATCTTATCATTCGTTAATATATTTGCATTCTTACATACATATACATGGAAAAATTGGAAGCTGCAAACGATCAATTAGCCAAAGGGGTCAGATTGAAGAGTCAATTGTGCAAGTTCATCTTGGCAGAGAAACTGGTGATTTTTACTCCTTTTACTTTGGGGATGAAGTCCCTATAGGAGTAATAGATTAACTCGCAATGATGAGGGTGATAGTGATCCTGTGTTTCCACCTATTTCGATTTTTAATCAGAGTGTGCTAGGATCTAAAAGGCGTGAAAGACGAGGCCTCACTCATATGGAATACCAATCAACTACGACCCATATTTTGGTTAATTGTCCCAAAATTTAGCCATATGTTGAGTAAGTGTTAAAATATGTTAACTTTAATTTATAAAGTAAAAATTGAGAACTAACTCACAAAAAATGTATATGTCAATAGCAACTTGTTTTCAAATACATGGCAACAAAGCTATATACTCAAGATTTTTAACATGGTTAAAGAGTTATGCAAGTGCGAAAGTTTAAATTTATTGAATCCATAAGTATAACATACTCACTTTATACCTAATTGTTTTATCTTTACTATAATGTCTAGGTTTATGATGAATACTCAAACATCAAATATTCACCATTTGTGAGTGAGTTCATGCTCGGGCCTCATTTTCAAGTTGATACACTCTATAAGTACTATGCCAATGGTTTTAAGTTTCAAACTGAGCAAGTTTCTATGCATAAGAAAACCAATAATAATGGTGTATATGTTGAGGTGATGTCGATGGTAATGGCCATACTATTGAATATTTTGGTGTCATTCCAGAGATTGTTGAACTAAGATATTTAGCCTAGCCTAAGAAAAAGATCATATCGTTTCGGCGTAACTGGTATGATCCATCACAAAGATGCACAAGGGTGGACCAAGAACATAATATTATTGAAGTTAAACACACCAGATGATACACACATTATGACCCTTTTATTGCCCAAAATGCTAAGCAAGTTTATTATGCTTCATATCCATTGCATAGAGATAAGGGTGAGTGTCGGGTTGTTATTAAGACAAAGCCTATGAGAAGAATAGAAATTGAGAATGTGTTAGATATGGCATACCAAAATGATATTTGTTCAACAACAACTTGATGTTGAGTTGGAATCCACACTAGAACATCCTCAACAAATACTAGAAGAGGTTTCTAATGATGAGCTTGTAATGCCAAACATTGAGGAACAAGTAAACGAGGAATATGAATCAGTTGAGTGGATGATGAAAATGAAAGAAGCGGGTAGGAATAGAGTGATACATTAAAACTAGTATGTACGTTATTTACTGTGCTAACATTAAAATTTATTTAAATTTTTTCATTTTGGTTGGCTGCAGCCATATGTATATAAGGAGTTGCGTCGGTATTAGGGCACCGAGGAATTCAAAGCCTTGTCTGACCAAGCGAAAAGGTCTAGAGTGTTGGGACTATTTCTCGGGAGATGTTAAGATTTTTAAATTTAAACTTTAAATTCATAACTTAAATACTTTTTTGATTGAATATTATTTCATTAGTTATATTATTACATTTTACTACTAGGAGCAAGAAATGGGAAGGGATCCATTTCAGCATGAGATTTTTAAGAGAAATCATATTTGAAAGAAGGGTAATGAGTCAGACTAGGACGTATGGACCGAGCCGAGGGCCAAACAAGCTTACGTAAGCTTCTTAACACTTATATATATATATATATGTATATATATATGCAATATATATATTTTTTCTGACTTTTATTTTTCATATATATAGTATTCATTCTAACTTTGAATTGTTTTTTTAATATGTAGCAAGAGTACGAGAGATACGTTTGTGAGCTTGGAGATGATGTTGAACTTATGCTTGAACTGTCCCAACAAATTCGAATTGAGAAAGTGGTTAGCGGGAGCCAGAAAAGTCGAATATGTGGGATCGGCTCTAGAAATGACATACGATGAATCAAATCAGGTTTATAAGGCACTGGATCTTCAAGAAAATCCGAGGCCTTTGACCAGGTTTAGTTGGCTGCAATGTCTTTGAAAATTCAAGAACGTTCAAATACATTTGCAGCTTTCGATGCAAGGAGGGTTTAGCAATAAAAAGAAATGGTACAAATGAAAGAACAAGAGCTCAACCTCACTCGTAGGCCTGTACAACATCCTTCCAATCCCGAATATGATAGTGAAGATAATGAATCTATTAAGAATAGTCCCTAGGTTCCTTTTAGTTATGTTTTGGACACTTTAGTTATGTTTGAACACTTTAGTTATATTTTGGACAATTTGATGAACTTTATGTTGGTTTAAAACGTTATAATTGTTGGATTTTATTCGTTTATAATGTTTGATTTTGATTGGTATTATGTATTTTATTGTTGGACTTGTTCTTGCTGCTGTTGGGTTGCTTATTTTGATTGAAATTGAATCGTTTTGTAAATTGCTGGTGGGAAGCAGAAACAGCAGGTTTCTGCTTTCAAGAAAATGCAGAAAAAATGACGGACTGCGTCCCTAAGTCCATTGCTTTTTTGAAATTTTTTAACAAAAAAATCCTGAAAAATGACATACATGGCCCATAAGTCCGTCGCTTTATACCATTTATTTATAATTTATTTTTACATATTGCAACTGATAAGGACCCCATGCCCATCGCTTTATTAAATTTTTTTTAAAAATAATATTTTTAACTTTCGATAGACAAGGACCCCATGTCCATCGCTTCTTTATTTTTTTAAAATAATTTTTTAAATATGAAATGGACAGTGACACTACATCCGTCTCTTTTGTAAAACAAAATTATTCAAAAAGCGACAAAAAAGGGAAAGCGATGTAGTCTGTCGCTTTTCGAAAAGCGTCGGCCAAAAAAATGAAGAATTTGACTGCGTTGCTTTTCAGTCGATTTTGAAAAAAAAGCGATGTAGTCCATCGCTTTTTGCAGTCACTTTTCAGGAAGTTTTTAGTAGTGCTTATTTTGTGAAATGCCAAAACTAGCCACGTGGAGGATGATCGAGAGGTGCTCCGGTCCCTACATGGTAACATCATGTAGGCATAGAGTTTGCGTTAGTACATTTGAATGTACTAAGTATGTAGGATGCGATGCAACAAGATATAAGCCAACGTAATAAAAAAGGATAGTCATAAGCAACAGATAGGTATAATATCAATATGGAATGGATGATCAATGCTTGTGGTAAAACATGCATGTAAATCATGTAGGTGATATGGCATGGATGATCAATGCTTGTGGTAAAACATGCATGTAAATCATGTAGCTTAAAAATATAGAATACATATGTGGGAAGAGACCATAATCATAGACCAACCAACTACTACTTGGAAATCATGCCATGTCACCCCCTTAGTAAAGTGGTCGAGGTATCTACCCCTGACAAGGTATGCTCAACTTACAACACTATAGATACTTTTCATGAATTCAATTCATACATACAATCCCTTAAAAATCATCATAAAGTCACTTTGACTTATAAACCATGTAATAAACAATCAACAACTTGGGAATCCTTGTAAAGACATTTTATCAAACACTTGGTAGATGTGTAATACTAGTTCTAAATCATGCAATTCAAAGGTGAAATAATATGAGAAAACTCAATATAAATCAACTCACCGACACATAGTAAAACCCTCAAGCAAGATACTTTAAAATCCATCATCAAATCTAACAATAGATCATAGTTTCATAGCTCAGAGCATGCGTAGTCACAATAGACAAACAATCTCATAGTATAATCTTAAAATAGGTAGACATGTGTTTCCAATCAATAATTCACAGAACCCCAACATAATCTGGAATTAAGCTTGAGACACTTGAATTTGGATGAAGTATTTGGTTAAGTCTTAGAGAGAGTTTTGATAGTGTTTTGAGTTATGTAGAGTTGGAAAAAAAAAGCTAAGTATAGGTGTTTTTACGCATAAATGGATATGGGGCTAAGACCCCAATGTTTAACACTGAAATAGAAAAATCAAGGAAGTACAAACATACCTCCGCGATGGATCCAAGTAGCGGAGGCATCGTGGATGCCTATTGTTTCTGAAAAATTTGAAAAAATCATTTTTTGCTCTAGGTCTTCCAAAATCTAGGTTATACCCATTTCCCATTCAATTTTTCCCCTGATCAAGAATATGAAGTCAGATTTTTGATATCACGCATGGATTTTGAGATACATAGAAATTATGATTATGGGCATTTTCGAAGCACATTTTTTGGCCATTTTGGGGCATTTTATTATCAATTACAAGTTGCAAGCTATTTTTTTTAAAAAAATTGATCTTTGGTCTAGTATCACCAATTGAGGGTGAAGGAGAGCGATGTTCCCAAGATAACATTTCGGACAAGGTATGGAGATTATGAGTTTTTGGTTATGTTGTTTGAGTGGATAAATGCTCCCACCATTTTTATGGATTTGATGAACCAAATTTTTGAACCTATATCTGGACATGTCTTTTGTAGTTTTTATTGATGACTATTGATTTACTCCTAGAGTGAATCGGAATACATGGATAACTTGAGAATTGTACTGCAAACCTCAAGAGACAAGCAATTATTTGCCAAATTTAGCAAGTGCGAATTTTGGTTAAGGGAAGTGGCATTCCTTGGTCATGTTGTGTTCAGTGATGGTGCTATGGTTGATCTAAGGAAAATAGAGGTTATAAAGAACTGTCCTAGACCATTATCTCCTTCGGATATTAGGAGTTTCTTAGGTTTGGCCAGATACAATAGAAACTTTGTTGAAGGACCACCTTACTTCAGCCCCTATTTTGACATTATCGGAAGGTTCGGATGGGTTTATAGTTTATTGTGATGCTTCATATGTGGGATTAGGTTGTGTCTTAATGCAATATGGATAGATTATAGCATATGATTCATGGACAGTAAAGGTTCATGAGAGGAAATCTCCAACCTCTGATCTTAAATTGGGGTGGTTTTATTTGTATAGAAGATATGACATCACTATCTTTATGGGGTACATATTGACATATTTAATAAAAAGAAGAGTTTGCAATAAGTATTTAGCCAAAGTGACTTGAACCTTAGGCAAAGGAGATGTATAGAATTACTTACAGACTATGATATAAGTGTATTGTATCACTAGGTAAGGCAAATGTTGTGGTCGGTGCTCTTAGTAGGGTGTCTGTTGGTAGTGTAGCCCATATTAGGAATGAAAGAAAAGAGTTAGTTAAAGATGTACACCAATTGGCCTATTTGGGCGTATGGTTAAGCAAGTCACATTTTGTCGTATACTTGAGCACGATGAAGTGGAGTCATCATTAATAGACAAGGCTAATGCAAAGTAAGACATGGATTCATATTTAGTGGAATTAAAGAAGCTAGTGGTTTATAAGATAGTTGAGGTTTTCTCACAAGGGTGAGATGGGGTACTTTATTATCAAGTCCGATTTTGTATTTTGAATATTGATGGTTTAAAGAATTTGATATTTACGTGAAGCCCATAACTCACGGTATTCTATTCACCTCAAATCCATCAAAATATATAGAAATTTAAGGGAAGTGTGTTGGTGGAATAACATGAAGAAAGATATAGAAAGTTTGTGGAGGAATGCCCAAATTACAAACAAGTGAAGGTTGAACATCAAAGACCGAAAGGTCTAGGACAAGATATTGAGATTCCAATATGGAAATCGGAGGATGTAAACAAGGATTTGGGATGGGTTAACCTCATACAAGGAAGAAACAAGACTCAATTTTTGTGATTCTAAATAGAATGACAAAATAAACCCATTTTCTACCAGTTAAGACAACTTATGGTGCTGCAGACTATGGCAAGATATATATTAAAGATTTGTTAAGTCTTCATGGTACGCCTTTGTCTATTATTTTGGATCGTGGTACTCAATTAACTTCACAATTTTGGAAGTCTTTTCAAAGGGGTCTTGGTACCAAAGTAAAGTTAAGTACCATATTTCATCCCAAAATGGATGGGAAAGATTAGAGAACAATTCAAACACTAAAAGATATGTTGAGGCATGTGTACTTGACTTCAAGGGAAATTGGGAAGATCATCTATTCATACACAGATCATCTACATTTGAATGAATTTGTACAAAACACAGTTATCACTAGAGTACTGAGATGATACCTTTTGAGACGTTGTATGGTCGAAGATGTAGGACTCTAGTAAGATGATTTGAAGTTAGGGAGATAGAATTAGGTGATCCCATTTTTGTATTTCAGGCTTTAGAGAAAGTGAGACACATAAGCGAGAGGTTGAAAACCGCACAAAGTCACCAAAAGTCATATTTTGATTTTAGGAAAAGTGATCTTGAATTCAATGTAGATGATTGGGTCTATCTTAAAATATCTCCAATGCAAGGTATAATGTGTTTTAGAAAGAAGGAAAAATTGAGTCCTAGATATATAGGATCTTATAGGGTCTTGGAAAGGATTAGTAAGGTAGCTTATAAGTTGGAATTACCGATGGAATTAGCTATGGTTCGTTTGGTGTTCCATGTGTCAATGTTGAGGAAATGCGTTGATGATTCGAATGTTATTGTATCCTTGGATGACATGAGTATTGAGGAAACTTTGACCTATGAAAAAGGTTTGGCTGAAAATTTGGACCAAGATCATAAAAGATTGAGAAACAAAGAAGTTGCATCTGTCAAAGTCTTATGGATGAATCAATAGGTTGAAAGTGCAACATGAGAAGTGGAGGCGGACATGATGAAATAATATCCTTATCTCTTCCCTTCTATTCAAGCCTAACGTACTTAGTTACTCATGCTAAATCCTTTCTAATTACTAAGTGTCATAACACAAGCCAAGGGCCTGGATGTAACACGACGAGTTGGAAACCCAAGGGTAACCCTAACAAGCCTCTTAATATATCTTTGGCACATCCCTGGTTACGGAAGTATAAGCAAGCATCAAACAGATAATTATGAGGAAAATGGTTCTTTGGACTCAAGCTGTGGGGATAACTAAGGGAAAGAGATTTAAATGAATCACATATCCTGCACTAACTAAGGGGTGGGCAAATATAACTCAAGCTTGGGGAAATGAGGACTTAGGACTTTTATCACTTTTTATCAACATCAACATCAAATAACATCATATAGGGGATAAGGTCTAATGGATAGATCTCTATAAAATCTTGACATCTTATTGTGGGTACATAGCATAAGTATCCAACAACACCTCTATGACATGAGTAGGATAGGGGCCAAGACAAGTCCCGGCTCACCCTTAACTAGAAAGTAAAGTGAAATAAAGTCTTAGCATAAGCAAGATAGAAATCAGATATATCCCTGAACTAGAGGATTCCCCAGAAGAACAATCTTCTATTAACCAAATGCTAGCCATATGGAGGGTATCAAGGAGAACTAGTAGGCAAAAATTATGAATTACTACTTTGAATGTACTAGTATGTGGGCATGCAATGCACAAAACATGAGTCATAAAACTAGTGAACAACATGGTCATTTAGAAGCATCACTTGGATCATAAACCATAAGAAGATGCATGTAGGGGTAAGAAATGTATAAGTAATCTATCTCATGAAAAGGAACCCTTGATCTTAGCATTATGAGGGACATAGGTTATCATTCATAAGTAAAAAAGGAAAAGTTTTTGGGAACAATATTGCTATTACATCAAAGAAAAACCATCTAGTATTAATGAAACTCTAGTAATTATAATAAAGGGCATCATGCATACTTGGAAAGAAAGTCATATACCATTATAAGAAACAACATTCCTAATAGCAAGGGACCATGACACATGTGATGAAAACCATTTGAACTTTAGAGAGAATGAGTTATACAAACTTTAAGACATCCTTGGACATGACATAAAGGAACAATCACAATCTTCATAAAGGGACAACTTAGGACCAGAACAAGAACACGAACATGTGTGAGAGAAACTTTGACTGATATAAACCATGTAATCTAAACAATGGAATACTGATAAGTCCCCTACATCAGAAGAAAGGGGGAAGTCACTTGCCAAGGCAACCTCTTAAGATGCCTAATTAGATCCACTAAATTGAGCTATTAAGCAACCTTAACTAATGAGTGGTAAACTAACCTCTACCAACAGGTGGCCCCTATTTCCTACGATGGAACATTATAACGACCCGACCTAGGGCCTAGTTGTCACACTGCAAATGAGATACTAGAAGGCACCATACCAAGCCATCTTTAATATCTTAAGCATTCATAGACATAAATTAAATATTTGCTGAAGTAAAACAGCGGAAGGGGCCTATGAGACCATAATATAATAATGAAGCAAAACTAAAAAGATACATTAGGATTTGTCCATAAAGCATATTGACTAGAAAATAGATGGATAAAATTGGTAATAGTCGGTTTCCATCAAATAGAAAAGACTCCAATATTTAATAACATAGAAAGTAAAAGTCTCAAAAGGTCAATATATATTGTGATGTCTCAAGTACAAAGAAAGAATGATAATAGTAGAGACCCAAACTAAGTGCTCACCATAACAAAAGTACTAGTCTTGAACACCATAAAATGAGCCGCGAGCCAGTGGAGGAGTACCTCTCCCTACATGGTTAAATCTTGCAGGAAAAATATGTATTAGTACTTTAGGAATGCACTAAGAATGTGGATGCAATCCAAACATGAAATTACAATTCCATTATTCATAAGTAAAACATATATATATAGCCAATGGTATCAAGGTACCGAGACCCTTTCCAAAAGTGCGATGTGAATTGGGCACTCGATATAAAATAATAGCCAACAAAACCTAATGCAGTCTTACCAACTCATGAATATACAGCTTGGCATAGAGTTCGACTCCATAAGTCATTTTAATTGGTAGGAAGTGAGTTGATTTTTTCATTCTATCAACCATGACCCAAATGGAATGAAAATGATTTCTAGTATTATGCAAGTCGATCACAAATTCCATGTTCATCTCCTCCCACTTTCAAGTAGGAATCTCAATGTCTTGTGCTAGGCCACCCGGCCTTTGATGTTCGGCCTTGCTTATTGGCAATTATCTCAACTGGCTACAAATTTGGCAATATCCTCTTCATACCACCCTAATAATACACTTCCCTCAAGTCTTCATATATTTTGGTGGAGCCGTGGTGAATAGAATAAGAGGAATTGTGTGCCTCTTTCAAGATCAAGTCTCGAAATTCATCAACATCGGGCATATATAATCTGCCTTGGTACCTAAGGACACCATCTTCACCTTGGGAAAAAGCCTCCACCTTGCCATACCTTACCAATAATTTTAATTCCACCAAAGTATGTCCAGGATCTTGTTTTTATTTGACTTCTTTATGCAAGGAAACTTAGAACCATGTATCACCACCACACTACCATTTTCTGCCTTATTCAATATAACCCCCAACCTAGCAAATTGATGGACCTTTCTTTCTAATTCTTGCTTGCTATCCCCCACATAAGCCACACTCTCCATAGACACCCTACATAGGACATCAACCATAATATTAGCTTTGCACGGATGGTAATGCATGCTCATGTCACAATCCTTGAGGAACTCCAACCATCTCCTTTGCCTCAAATTTAGATCCCTTTGAGTGAACATATATTGGAGACTCTGGATTCCATACAAATAGTGATACCATATCTTCAAATTAAGTACCACAACCACTAATTTAAGATCATGGGTGGGGTAGTTGTTTTCATAAACCTTTAGTTCCCTAAAAGTATAGGCAATGACTTTGCCATTTTGCATCAATACATACCCCAAGCCAACTCTCGAAGAATCATAATATACCACAAACCATTTTCACCCTTCCAGTAGCGTCAAAATAGGAGCGGATGTAAGTTTATCTTTCAATGTTTGGAACTTCTTTCACATTAATTGGTCCATACAAATTCAAACCTCTTTTGAGTAAACTTTGTCAAAGGAGAAGCAATTGAAGAGAAATCATTCACAAATCTCCGATAACAACCATCCAAGCCCAAGAAACTTCTAATGTCCATTGGAGTCATAGGTCTAGGTCGATTTGTTATGACCTTCGTCTTTTTCAGATCCACTTTAATGCCTTTGACCAATAAAACATATCCTAAGAATGCTACCTCCCTTAACTAAAAGTTATATTTGTCGAACTTGGCAAATAGCCTTTCTTCCCTCAATGTTTGCAACACTACTATTAGATTTTTGGCATGCTCTTCTTCAATTCAGGAATAAAACAAAATATCATTAATGAACACCACCACAAACATGTCAAGGTAGGGTTTAAAGACCCTATCCATAAGATCCATGAATATTGTTGGCGCATTGGTTAGGCCGAAAGACATCAGCACAAATTCAAAATGCCCATATCTTGTCTAGAAAGCCATTTTGGGAATATCACACTCCCTTACCCTCAATTGATGATATGCAAACTGAAGGTCAATTTTTGAGAAGTGACTTGCCCTTTGTAGTAGATTGAATAGGTCATCGATCCTTGGAAAAGGATATGTATTCTTCATAGTGACCTTATTCAGTTGTCGGTAGTCGATACACATTCTTAGTGAGCTATCCTTCTTTCTCCCAAACAATACCGGTGCACCCCAAGGCTACTTACTAGGCCATATAAATCCCTTCTCCAATATGTCTTTCAATTGGTCCTTTAACTTTTTCAACTCTGCCAGGGCCATTCAGTAGGGAGGGATAGAAATGGATTGAGTGTTGGGGAGAGGTCTATACCAAAATCTATCTCCTATTAGGAAGGGTCCCTAGGAAGTTCATTGGGAAAGACATCAAGAAACTCATTGACTGTCAAAATTGACTCAATAGGAGGCACTTTATACTCGACATCCCTAACCTGCACAAGATGATAAATGCATCCTTTGGAAATCAACCTTTGAGCCGTAGGATAAAAGATGCACCTACCCTTGACCATCGAATCACAACATTCCGTTCAAGGACAGATTCATTAGGGAATTGAAATCTAACCTTGCTATTCCTAAAATCAATAGCGGCATGATATACATGTAACCAATCTATCCCAAGAATGATGTCAAAATTTACCATGTCTAGTTCAACAAAATAACAAGGCAAAACTGTAAGCAATATAGACACGGGATAATCCCTATAGACTTTTTTAGCAAGAATTGACTCACCAACGTGGGTAGATACCTTAAAGGGTCCACATAACAATTTGGGACACATATGAAGCCAATTAGAAATAAAGGGAGTAATCAAAGAAAGAGTGGCAGCTAGATCCAATAAAACATATACATTAAGGTTGGATCTTTAACATACTTATGACAACACCGGGTACCTCATCAAACACTTGTTCCCCTTGAAGAGCATTAAAACTTGTTGTGACATGGAGCACCTCCTTTTTGACCAACTTGTTCCCATTGGTCAACATGAGCAGCTTGCCCATAAGGACATCTATCTTTACCCTTGTTTAGACACTCTGCAACTTTATGGCCCATTTTTCCACACCTTAAGCAAGCACCCATATCATTGTAGAATCTACCTCCATGATTCATACCACACCTTCCATACTTAGGAACAATAGGAACGCCATTACTACCTTGAGCTCTAGGGTTGGGCACCCTATCACTAGAAAATCTGTGGCCTTGGGAATTAGAGGACCCTTTGCCTTGGAACTTTTGTCGTTGTTGGAAATGACCACCTTTAGTACCTTGGAATCCATCATCAAGCCGAGCTCGCTTGGACTCCCCCATTCTTCTCTTCCTAAGCTTCTCCCCCTCGAGTTGTTGTTGGTATGTCATGAGCTAGGATATGTGCATATTTTACCAATGATCATGAAGATGTAACACTCTTCATTTATCAAGTTGGAGACATACGAAACAAACTTGTGCATCCTTTCCCTAGCATCGGCAACAATGTGAGGAACATATTTTGAAAGATCATTGAATTTAAAGGAGTATTCATGAGCACTCATTGAACCTTGCTTGAGGATCGTGAACTTCATCATCTTTATATTTCTTAGCTCAATTGGGAGGAAGCGATCAAGGAAGGAAACTTTGAATACTTCCCAAGGAATGGGCTCATCATCTGCCCTCTCTGTCTTTCATTAGTTGTACCATGTTTGAGTAAGGCCATGAGTTGGTAGGCCACAAATTCTGATTTTTCATCTGAACTTACCCCCATTATAACCAAGACCTTATACACCTCATCGATGAACTCTTGGGGGTCTTCTTCTACTATTGAGCCATAGAACTCCAGGGGATTCATCCTTGTGAAATCCCTTACCCTTGATGCTAGGGTAGGAGCATGAGGAGCTTGAACTCCGTGATTAGCCATGGCTCTTTCCAAAAGGGTGACCCTATTCCAATACTCGGCATGGGTGCTTCCTTTTCTTTCTTCTTGGGGAGCTTATGGGGCCGGAAGGACTAGTTCACCCTCAACGATGGGAGCTCTTTATGCCATTCATTTTACCAGCATAATCTAAAAGAGCAAAAGATCGCCCATTAGTGATAGGAAACTTTATTTCAAATCTAAAGTACAACATAATGTATGAAAAAGTGAACGATTTCCTAGATTGCCTCATATGCACTTCACAACCATAAACAAGACTTTAATTGACGCAGTGTGTTGGATATTCGAGAACCATTTAGAAACATAGTGCTTCATACAAAGCATTGTCACACTCTAAGCCAAGGGCCTAGATGTGACACAGAGAATGGGAACCCAAAGGGGATCACAAACAAGCCTCTTGAGCTTACATAACACATCCTTTGTCTTGCGGAAGCATAGAAGAGCAACAAGAAGAAGTATCATATAATTTATAAGGGAAATGGGACTTTGGACTCATTCTATGAGGATGTTGTGGGGAATAGGATTTGCATGAATCACATGGAAAATAATTTCTAAAGGGCGGGTAAGTATGACTCACACTATGGGGGCAATTAAGGACTTGCGACTTTCATCTCATCACCATCATCATACAACAAGCACATAAGGGAATGAGGACCAAGGTGAACCTTCAATAATTACATAGAAAAGTAAGTCAAGCTCTATCACACATAGGTATATCAATGTCCAATAACAACTCTAATCATGGATAGAATGAGGGCCAAGACATCTCCCCAGCTCACCCTCAAAATATAGTATCCAAAATAGATAAGATATATATAGGGCATGAAAGTAAGTGGAAGTTAACCCTGGAAGGGGAGGACTTACTAATAGAAAATCTCCGCTCAAACCATCTAGCCATGTGGAAGAGGAGGATGGAAAGGAACTCCAGTTCCTACATTGATAGATCATGTAGGCAAAAAATATGCATTAGTACTTAGAATGTACAAAGTTTGTGGGGTGCAAATAAAACAAAGAACATAGCCATAGTTAAACAATATGTATAATCATAATCAATGAATATAAACTTAATATGTCGTGTGTGCTTAATGCCATGGTCAAATATGCATAAAGAATCATCAAGTCATACAACATAGCATATATACCTGGGAAGGGACCATAACTAACATGGAAGACCAAGCGAGCTACTATTTGGAATCCCGATGTTCACTCTATACCTGACTACGGGTGATATATATTGTTAGGGTAAACAAACACTCAACTTACAGGAACTCCACCCTTTTCAGAAAGTGCTGAATAATCACCTTATGGGAACACCACCCATTTCAGGGTACTATCTTATTGACCTTACAAGAGCACCACCCTTTTTGATATTTAATTCACATGTACCATACGGGTACACCATCCATTTTTGTCATTCCTACAACTTAAGCTATATGGATCCATTAGTTAATTCATAAACCTATGGTAGCAACATAGTTATGGAAAATGGTTAACTACCAAGGTTTGCTCGGTGCTAGGTCGTTATCCCTAGGAATACTCAAATAATAATTATAGCCATAATATGTAAGGCATCTTAATATCATAATATCATTATAGTTCATAGAGTAGCTCATCTAAACCAATGCCTCTTAACATCAATATAGAGCTTCATAACTTTTATAACTTTCACAATACTTTCATGTCTCATAGCATACATAATAGCTTTTTCACAATTCATATCATTCATAGTTTCACATAGCTTGCCATAAGGCCTTCACAATCGTAGAAGCTTGGCACACATCTTTATTCAAATCGCGATGAGTTTATGTAAAAACTTTAAAACCATGCAAACCATGAGTAAATGCCATGAGAGTTACAAAATAAAATCACTTATTCATTATTCAAAGAACCCACCAAAGCACAATAAAACTTGATTAGGTATCATCAAATGCTCATATAGAATGATAGATTTCTCATGGCCTTTCAATGCTTAATCATACAGAACAGTATATCACCCTAAAATACTTTGTATTATAATAATACAAAAGGGTTCATAAAATCACCAATCTATTTCATAACTTAGAAAATCATAAATAAGAGAAGGAATAGTTGAGCTTGTAGAAGAAAGGTCTCCACAATCAAAACTCACAAACTATGATGATTTAATGGACAAAAATCTGATTTTAGGATTGAAGAATTTGAAACCTTAGCTTGCTTTTTTGCTTGAATTCTCGGAGGAGGATTGAGAGTGTTTGGGACTTAGAAGTATTTTGGAATGGGAGAGAATGAGCAGTTAGGCTTGTATATGCTAATAAGGGGCCATTTGAAGGGTAAAAAGATATAGCATGGGAATTAAACAATAGAAAAGGTCAAATTTGCCCCTTTGAAAATCTGGCTAGACAACACCATTATATCCCATTTACAAGCTGTGGTCTATTCTACGGGCTATAGATAGGGGTTTCGTTTCATGACTTTAATACTTTGGGAAACTCTTTTCCGATTCACATTCCATAACACGACCTACGTCTTGTAAGACATTCTATGGGTTATCTTATAAGTAGTATACCCACTTCGGAAATTATAATTTCTACCAAGTCTGACCCTCAAACCACAAACACCACTTATGGTCCCTGGAAATTTTTATGGCTCATAAGTCCTCTTGTAATAATTAATTCACAAGAAATTTCCAAGACTCTTTTCTTTCATTTTTCATACTTCTCATGGGTGGGGCCTTACAACCTTAACTAAGGGGATGAGACTCAATATCAAGGTCCTCTCGGTGCTAAGTCATTGCATGAAATATTTAAAATATACGCTTTGTCAATTTATGATAATTAGAATTCATAGTAGCAAATCATAAGAGTAGCTCGAACATAAGGAACAACCAAGGGAGAATTGTCCTTTTAACTTGAGGACCTTCTTAAACTTCTTTTGGGGTTATTGGCAACATACTTATATCTTTGGCAAATAACAACCTAAGAACTTAACTTTAATGCCTAATCATTGTTATAAATCATTCAATACTTTACTTGAAACTTAGTTTGCTAAGTATTATGATAAAACATCACAAATCATGAAAATATGCTCATTCACAACATGCAAAATAGCCCACACTTCTTCATTAACAACAGTCATCATTGGGGTCATCATAAGTAACATAAATACATGTAAATACTTAGTAAAATATCATAGGATATGATTGAAACCATTTAGTAACATAAAATACCACAGAATCATCATTAATATACATATTAACTTGAAGGAACTTAAAGAAAAGGTAAAAATATTATGAAGGACTTTGTGGTGAAAGGAGACTCACAAATCAAACTCACATACCTCCATTAGTCTCCAAGAAGAAGAAGCTTGAATCTTTTTGCATGAACTTAAAAACCCTAGCCTTGCCTTGACCTTCAAGTGAGAGTATTTTTCCTTGGGGATTTTGGGAAAGAGAGAATGAAAGAAAGACTATGGTACTTAGGGATTTAATGTCTGATTTAAGGCCCTTAGGATACTAAAAATGACATAGCATAGGTCTAGGATTTCATAAAATCACAAAATTTCCCTTCATTAAAATTGTCAAAATGAATCTATGAAAGCCCAACTACGAGTCGTGGTTGGAACCACAGGCCATAGTCCTATCCATCTAGTTGCCCTTTTCAAATCTTCAAAAATGGTTTTCATGATCCAAACCCCCAAACCTTTTTTTACGAGCCATCTTTCAACTTAGGAGTCGTGGTTGAACTAGTAGAGTTCTTCCACACTTTGTTAATTTTCTTCTTTTTTTGGACCTTATCTACGAAGGATTTATATGGGCTATATAACGGTCTATGGACCATCCTGTTAATCGTAGGTCACTTTTAAAAACTTCAAATTTTCTTCTTGTCTGATACACTTATCTATGACACTACATATGGACTTTCAATCATTCCATAAGCTATCATGGTCTACGTGAATCACCCCATACTTGAATCCTTTTTCACTTTTTTGAAGTTCATGTTTAAGGAACTAACCTACTAGACATCATTCCACCCATGAGTCATACATAGGCCTCATCAATTGGCCCCAGGTCATTTCCTGACCATCTTTTTCAGCACTGTTAGGCTCCTAAAATAAGAGTCGTTACAATATCTCTCCCTTGGGAATATTTGTCCATAAATGTATCTGAAGGCAGGCCCTAAGGACTTAGTCATTAGCTAACAACCCAGTAGGCATGCAAAAATTTCAGTTAAACATCATTTCATGGTATTTTCAAAATCCACATTCAAACATGTCTTAAAATATTCGATAGACATAAGAAAAAGTGTATGGATCATGAAAACCTAAAATGCAAGGAACTTAAGGTTTTAAGGAAACATATCTAAATACCTTAGTCTTGAGTAGTGTGGAATAGATATTGGTAATGCTTCATCGTATCCGCTTTCACTTCCCATGTGGAACCCTCCACTTGATGATTCCTCCAAAGTATTTTGATGGATGCAACTCCTTGTTCCTTGGCATTTTAACTTGCTGGTCTAGAATCTCAAGTTGTACTTCTTCATAACTCAAGTTTCCTTCAATGTTCACATCTCCTAAAGGAACTATGGAGTTTGGATCACCTATGAAGTTTCTCAATATCGACAGATGAAAAATTGGATGAATCAAATGCATCTCATTTATTATTGATGGTGACCTTGTTGAGTTGTCGATAATCTATGCGCAAATCGAGTGACCCATCTTTCTTCCTCACAAACAAAATTGGAGCACCCTATAGAAAACTACTAGGCCTACGAAACTCTTCTCCTGCAAATCCTTTAATTACTCATTTAGTTCTTTCAACTCTGCTGGAGCCATTCTATATAGAGGGATTAAAATAGGTTCAATGCCGGGTAGGAGATCTATTCCAAAGTCTTTCTCCCTTTTGGGAGGAACACTTAGTCATTTGGAAAAACATTAGGAAGCTCACTCACTATAGGTACCGACTCAAGATAAGGGACTTTAGAAGTGACATTTATGACCCTCACTAGATGATAGATGCATCCTTTAGAGATAATTTTCTCATCTTTTAATAAAGAAATAAACCAACCCTTAGAAGAAGAGCTACTACCCTCCCCCTCAAGAATCGGCTCATTTTGGAACTGAAACATGACTCCACGGGTTCTACAATCGATGATGACATAGGAGGTATGCAACCAATCCATTTCGAGTATTACATCAAAATCATCCATGGAAATCCCAACTAGGTCGCAATAGACCACTTTATGCAAAATAGAGAGAACAATTTCTATAGACTCTTCGGGCAACAATGGACTCTCCTATGGGGTTACTTACTTCATAGGGCTCATGAAGGACTTCGAGACATGTATGAAATTTATTAGTAGGAATGCAGTCACAAGTGACAAACTATCTTTCGAATCTAGTAAGGCATATGGTTAGTATTGGAAACTCTCAACTTACTAGTGACAACATCTGGAGCCTTATCAACCTATTGGCAACTTTGGAAAGCATAGAAATGATTGGTCTTTTGGGCACCTTAAACTTGCCCAACGTGGCCTTGGGGTCTTGTACCGCCACTTCTACAATCTTTGGCATGATGCTCAGCTTCTTGCACTTAAACCAAGCATTTGATCCTGTCAAGCAACTCATCCTTGTGAAGCCTTCCACACTTAAAGCAATTTAGGGTTTGAGGCTCAAGAGTTATCCCCTTGGCTTTAGTAGTCTGGGGAGGAGTAGTGCTGGTAGACCCTTGTCCACCTTGCTTTAGACATTTTGGAATTTGTGACCATCTTTCTTTTTGTAAGAATAGCCCCCATCATCTACCTGAGCCCTCTTAGACTCCCTTGCTCTCTCCCTTAGCTGCTCCTTCTTAATTTGCTCCACGTAGGTGATGGCGTTTAGGCCTACATCACCGATGGACGTAGGGATGATTGTTGTCAGCATATTTACCCAACTTTGGAGTCGAGGTCAAATCCTATAGGGAATAATGTGTCAAGAGTTAATTCAGGAAAGGACCAGTAGCTTTCTATCTCGAATCGATAGGCGAATACCAAGCAAGTTCTAACTAGTTGAGAGGAGGACTAAGTTAAACCTACTCCTGAGGAAAAATAGGGTATGAATTGATAAATCAAGGGAGAAAGGATAGGGGATATGGGTATCAATCAAAGATTGTTCCATCACACTTAGCATCAAATTAACTCTATAGGTAGGTTGTGTTACTCGTAATCACACTTCAATTACGACAATGTGGTGATTCACAGGAGATTGTTACAGCCTCTTATATAAGCCACTCAAAAGACATGCTTAGCTTGAGCACCTCATGAGCAAAACTCCCAAGACCTTAGTCGTTGAGCCTTTTTTAAAGACCTTAACATATAAACCCATGACCATCATGCAAACCCTCCACTTTAACTACTCAAATTAATGCAATCATTAAAGATCTAAGCTAGATTCAAGTTGGCGACCTCAAATCATAAGTTAATCATGACGGTAAGAATGAATCCATACATTAATGGAATCTATTCAAAGCAATTTAGGAAGAAATCCTGTTGCTTTGCAACTAAATCATCCACTAATCATGGAAGAAAGAGGACTAATCAAGACCCATAGACAAATTAACATCCCAACTCAATTAAATCTACAATTTATGAATTTGAAAACAAGGATAAAGAGTAGATGAAAGATAAATACAAGCAAAGCTCACACTTTTCAATCCACTCAAGAATATGTAGAAAACTTGATCTAAATCCTCACCGTAAACTCAAATCTACAATAAGGTGTGTATTCTCTCTTTTTTTCGTATGAATGAATGTGAAAGTATGAATGAACCTTTGAAATTAGGCTAAGAGTGCATGTAATTACTTTTATGGGACTATAATGGTGGAATTTCGAAAATGCCAGACACAGTTCGCATATGTTGCAACCCTCGCAAGAGGATGCCACTTCTATATGTTCTAAGCTAACTTAACACTTACTAGCATATGAAGAATTTAACACATGACATATTAGTCATATTTAAATAATGAATTAAAAATAGTTAAAGGTATAAGATTTTGTTTGTTCAAAAAGTTGTTTAGTTGATTTCTAGTTGACATTTTTGGCATAAGTACCTTGCGAGTAATTTAAACCACTATCTTGCAAGATATTTATATATTTCCCATACTATTGTCGCACACTAAAAAGTATTACCTATGTTAATATACAAGGATATAAAATGTACTAGTTTCCGTCTCATATGATCATCTTAACATAACTGGTATTTTAATATAGGAACAAGCTCGATAGCTCCAATTAAACTAAACAAGTCAAAACTTAAAGTTACAAACGATGGTTCCATAATTTACACTAGCCTTTCAAATTTATATATACGTATAAAACAAGAGAATCATGTACATGTACCAAAACTACAACTATATGCATATATATATGTCTAGATGCAAATGTAATCTTCTGCACAGATCCCAAAATTTATCTTCAATGGCCATCCATAAGCATTATCTCGGGTACTCCCTATGATAGAAACAACTTCGGCTAACCATGAAGCTTAGTGGTGTAAAAGCCAAAAGCTGAGAACCTTATATCCTTCATTTCTCTCCTTAAATCAAAGGACAACACAATTGAAATACAATAAATAGACCAAGTTAACAAATATATCAATAGTATCAAGTAGGATATTTAATGTCTTAAGTATCAATAGTTCATGAAACAATTTTTACAAGAAATTGAAATGACAAGTTTTGCCCAGTATGTAAGTCATGCCATAACATCTGACATAATCAAGTATTAACAAGACCAAAGCCCTGTATCAAGAAGGGTGAAAACCAAACTACCAAGAGAACCAAGAATCATATTAAGAGTGACTTTCTAGTTCATGCATAAAATAAACTACTTCCATTCTTAGGAGGAACCAAAAATTCATAATTAAGATGGCAATTGATTCGAACAAGAGGCCTGCCAATTGTGACAAAGTCATAGCCACAAGAAGGACAAATTCCAAAAGGATGTCAAGTTATCAAGCAATTTGTACAAATGGGCAAATTAAGCGAGTTTCTTGCAAGTCCCAAAATATATCAACACAAATTGATAAAATGACAAGAACATAGCTGAGATACCAATACAACATTCAGAAGTGCCAGCAGGTAACAAAAGTACAAGAACAAGTCTTTACACGAACCTGCACCTTTCAGCATGTAACCAACCCTACCGAATTCAAGTCGTGGATCAGTACGACATCCGTTACTTCAATTAATTTCCTTAAGATTGTACAAGACTGTGAGCACCTTAATAACAATTTACATGCTCATTTAATATTCAGCACTTTCAATAGGTAGAAACTAACAACATAAATGCGAAAACTGAGTCCAATTTTTGCAAACCACAGTCTTCTCGGTATCTTTATTGCCTTGCAACACACCTAGATTTTGAATTGGTAAATCTACAAACTAGACTTTCCAGTCTCATGAAACTGTAGGTATATGAATATAGGTTTCCAACGATCAAGAATCACTTTAAAATACTCTTTGTACAAGTATTTATAATCAAAATACTAACAACACACCCCTAGGGATTTCTATGTCAAAACTCTGGACAAAACTTGTCCTAAATTTCGTCCACTGTTTTGAATCCGTAACTACCAACTCAGGTCCTAACATAAGCAGAAGAGTTGTAGGTAAATATCTTGGGGTTGCTATGAAATAAGAAGCATCACAATGTACAGCTCACACATCAAGATATGATTAATATACTAATATAAGTACATAGAAGACTTCTCAGACAGAAAACTGGCTAGAACTTTCACTCTGTTCCATGCCTTCTTTCGATACTATACAAGCAGATTTAGATTTTCACATAAGCATAAAAGTTATAGGGATGTAAATTAGCTTTCCAAAACATATTTACATACTACAAACACAACTATATACAATGCGACATTCCACAATTACTACATATTACGTATTTTAAAGACATAATTCAACCACTTACCAAAGGCTAGAGGATTTCTCAACTTTGCTACAAGTAACTGATTTATGTTGTATATGTTTGTCAAATATAAGGTTATGAGAGAGCTTATGAGTTTCTATGAGGTCATTAAACCGACTTAGTTTGGGGAAAACATATTTTATGTCAAAAGTATCTTAAGAAAAAAATGGTCCAATAAGGCAACTGCCTTAGTTTTCCCTTTTTCCTTCCTTAATTATTTTGTTCACATATAATAATTATTATCAAGGCTTGTTTAACATGTATAATTGTATAAAAGTAAAGAAATTGTACTAAAACGAACCCCTCCCTTATTCCTTTTTTCAATTCAAGAAAACCGATTTCTCTAATGGCACAAACTCAAGTCAAAGAGTTGTGAAGTAGGGGTTGATTTTATCTTGAAGTAATACCTTTTTAAAAGTGAATACATTATTTAATAGTAAGTGCATTACAATATAGACGCCACTTCGTAGAGCTTTGACCACCTTTGCAAAGGTCAATTACAGTTAACACTCCATGTTCACGCCTAAGCATTCTGCACTTGCGGAGTGCATTGTTCTGATACTCCACCTACACACCCAGACATGTTACATTCGCACCCCTTCATGATCTACTTCTCCATGTTCACATACCCAAAGGCCGCGTTCGTGGAGTGTATTGTTATTCCAGATACATTATTTCTCAATTTAGCTCCATTTTGTTCCAATCTCCATTCTTCTCATCAAGACATTATTTGCATCACATGTACCTGAAATATACACCATTTAGAGCATAGTAAGCCTCAAGTTATGAATTTAACCACACAAAATAATATGAAAAGAGTAATAAATGAGTGTAAGTTATACACTCATCAACATCCCCAACTTAAGATTTTGCTTGTCCTCAAGCAAAACAAAACCAAACTAAAGAGGCTCGCAATTTAGGCACAACAATCCCAACTCACTTTTAGCAACTAAATCATAATCATGATAATGGTTACTACAAATAATTAGCACAAGAATGTGAATGTCTAAGAAATAACTCGCTATCTTTCAAAAGTACATTTTTAAATTCAAAACTAACTCGAAGGATGACCAACTGACAACACAATTTCTCGAGATGACTCAAACTCCTAGCCAACTAACAATTTCCACTTGACTCAACCTTGAAAAACATCAATACCAATCCATTTCAACTTGCATGTCTTCATAAAAAGAAAGTAAGTCCCCAAAACATACAAGTATGTACAATGAACAAGGGACAAGGACTCAAACACTCACACTTAACAAACTAACATCTTATGTACACAAATGCCACACCATAGGCTTTTCTCTATTTTCAATTAGCATTTGCTTAATTTCATTCGGTTGGAAATCTCAAAGGGCTTTTGTGGCTTGTAATGTAGACATAGGGGTATGGTATAATACATTTTGGGTAATGATGACTAACCTTCTTAAGCTCTACATACAAAATTCATTTCTTTTCAACTTTTCCACTTTTTTCTTCACATTTTACATCAATGCACATTTAATGCTTCTTTTTCACTTTAAGTGCCCACTTGCACCCATTTTTTATTTTTTTTTGAGGATTCATATGATTCAAGCACTTTTTCTTCTTTTTCTTTTCATTTTGAAAACATTCTTTTCTTTCTTTTCTTTTCTTTTCTTTTCTTTCCTTCATTCATCATTCTTTTTCTTTCCTTTCTTTTGACAAGCAAAGTGGTAGACACCCTTGCTTTTCTTCCTACAACACCCTCAACTTAGATGTAAGCCTCAATTGTCACAAACACATCAACCTTAATGAGGGATAAGAGTTCAAGAGAAGGTGATCTTTTCAAAAAGGTCTGAGGCTTGTAATTTAGGTTGCTAATAAAGAGGATTAGGCTTAAAAGGTAAACTAGAGATAAAATCAATGCAAATGGTGGATATTTAGGTTAAGTGGACTCAATTTAAACCAACGAATGTCTAAGATAATTTTTCCAACCAAAGTCTCTCAAGGCCAACATTTCAAGACCAACTAGGCAAGTACAAGGTGACATAAGTTCACAGCGCGAACTCAACAAAGACTCACCATACATATGACATACAAATTAAGTCAGAAAGGGTCAATATCACTCTTAAGTCAAGCAAGCAGGACTTATTTTTAAAATATATCCATCTAGCAAGTAAGATTCACAAAAAGAGTCAAACTGTTATCTCACAATCATCCTAAAACAACATAACTTTTAGAAATAGAAGGGGTATGCATTTTTCACCATTCACAATAATTTACTAAATATATGAACACCAATGAAGTCACAATCCCAAAGTATAGCTCCAACAAAAGTCAATAGCTACTCAGATTTCACCAAAGACCATATTCTACTTACACACTCATATACCTAATCGACGGTTTGCCCTTAAGAATGTTGTCACTCAATCCATCATCGGGAACCATTGATTATGCATACCATAGAAAAGAAAAATAAGAAGCTACCAAATCCACTAATGCAGCTACTCCCAAACACAACATATACATGCCCGACAAGGCATACATATACTAATAAGTGAGAGTGCAAATCAATTTGAGCATACAAGGAAACAATTTGAGAGCCACAGATATACAACCAAATCAAATAAAATTACAGGAGCACCTCAACTAAAGTGGTACTGTGTCCTCATAGTACAACTATGAAGTGAAAAAATACTACGAGGGACTCCCTGAAATGATCACTCGACACTCGAACTAGAAGAGATGGTCAACACATCGTTAGGATCTGAAGAACTAGATCCAGACAACTACCTCAACTTTCCCATCATCTTATTCAGGTATCTACTCTTCTTCTTCTCATGTGCCTTGAACTTCCTGTGCTATCGCTCAATATGCTCTTGTCCCCAAATCATGTACTCGAACCGGTCATTCATAACTTTTTGAGTGGCTACAACTGATGGTAGTGTAGGATGATCTTCTGTTGTAACTCTAGGTGGTCCTGAAGGAAGTCCTGCAATAAGCTACCCGATCTACTTATCCATCAAACGAATTTGGGAGGACAAGTACCTCATGGTAGGAGGACCAAACTAAAGTGGTCCTGTAGACTGTGAAGATCCTGAAGCTCCTCTAGAAAATACACCAGCCTCAAATTCTGGCTTTGTGAACTACCTAAAAGAGGAATATAGTACATTAATCCTTCTCTTTTTTTGTCCACCTGGGCCTCCTCTCTTCTTCAATAGGAATATATCTTTGTCTGGCTTATTCTCCTCATCAATTGGTAGGACAGAAACCCCTGCCTCATAATATAGTTTGGAAATAAATGAGGGGTATACTAAGCTCTTGGCTCTCTCTTGGGCAACTTCTGTAATTTGATCAACTATAATCTTTCTCGTATTAACCAGAAGACCATCAAAAATGGTAGCAATAACAAGTGTATGATCCAAAGTCACCTTTATGTCATGTGTAGTGGGAATAAGTCAAGCACAAATGCTGGAAAGCCAACATCTTGCTTCCATCATAAACTCATGTGAGTCAATTTCTCAATGGAAAGTGAACCATTCTAGAGGAACTCCGCCATGCAACTTGTCTACCAACCACTGAGTTCCCAACTCTCGAAATCTCTCTTTTTACTCTCTGTTATCAGCATTTGACAGCCCATAGATAGAATTTATACTGGCTGGGCTAAAATCAACTCTCACTCTTGGGTCATGGTAGCCACCTCCTCTCCAAAGTTTGTCACTGAGACATTGGCATTGAACTCCACTACTATGGTGTGGTTGGCTCTAATTGTCTCATTAGCAAAACATAGCCAACCTGAATTCTGAAGATGATGAAAGAAATCAAAAATCTTCTCCTTTACTTTGTCCAAGCAAACCTCTCTCTCTCTCTCTAATCATAGTCTGACCCAAGTATTCATCATACTTTCTGGCACATTGGGATGAGAGGAATTTGCTTTAATCAAAGTTATTATCCACCTCTAAAAGGAATTCATTTTTATGAAGTATGTTGTAGGGATCCATTTTCTACCAAATACACCTATAATCAGAGCCAACACAATAAAAACATCTTATTGATATTTTAAATAGTGCATTAGGAAGTGTTTAAACAAAGAAAGTCGATTGGAAAAAGTTCAGATCAAGAAGTGAGATGTTGTTGTTTTTGAAAACACATTGTACTCTGTGTTCATGGCCACGAAGATGCATTTGCAGAGTCTGAGGCATTCTAGGCTTGTGTGTTCACGGGATATTATCCCCATTCACGGAGAGCCATTAATTTCCAAAACATCGTGATCATAACTTAGTGTCCACATTCGTAGAGAGCAACAGTCACCAGCTTCACATTCTAGATTTCATAGATGCATTTCCTTAAAGACATGATAGGAATACAGTTACAACATCAATTTGACAAAATAATACCCCTAAATTTATCCGCAGTAGCACACAATCACTACCCCAACAACAATGAATAGTTTAACATCAAAATGAACTACATTTTCAATATTTAATCTAAAAAATGATCTCCTAAAACAACCTATAGATGGGACATGCCAGTGACAAAACTTCATGCCAATAACTCAAAAATGGCTAAAGAAGGCAAGACTATGCAATATAGCAACTTGGTGGGAAGAATTAAGCTCTTTAACATTCAACATTGTCAAGCTATTTCATGATTGCACAAGTTTCCAATGATGAACAAGAATGGAAATGGATTAGGGTAAACATACCTTTGAATGAAGAATCAAAAAGCATGAAGAAGAAATCTTAAGAATTTTTTCTTAGGATTCCAAGTTGAAAGAAATTTTTGAGCAATTATTTACCTTCACCTATGTTTTCTTTTTCAGAATGTGCAAGGCAAAGCCACTAGTGAGTTGCATTTTCATTTTACTACACCCAACAATACTCTTCCTTTGCGGAAAATTGGGCACCTTCGTGCCTCATCTTCTTTTGCTCATACTCCATGTTTGTGGACATAAGACTATGTTCGCAGAGCTTAGATGGGTTCCAGATTTGGGAAAAGTTTTTGCAATTTTGGGTTGTCCCAAGCCTGTTTTGATGATCCACCAATGAGTAATGAGTGGTCCCAGGACCATTTTGGCTATCCACCCATGATTAATGGGCGATGCCTGGCCCCAATGTGTAGTCAAAATGGCTCTAATTCATCCCTTTGCAATTTTTAATGGTGTTTAAACCCAATTCTTCAACTCCACTGATTTTGACACTTTCAGCCTATGCAAACCACTATCAAAGACTTGTAAATTTTGAGGGTTATCCACAAATAGAAATTAATATTAAGAAGCTAACCTAAAAATTTAAAATTCAAAGACTAATCTAAGAAATTAAAATTTGAACAAAATTTGATTCACCACCGTTTTGTATTTTCATTTTGAGGCGATGAAGCTTCTCCCCAAGTTTTGGATGTTCTTCCGATTGAGCTCATGGGGATGATGAGAGAACATCAACATTCTCCACTAGTCTCACCATTTTGAGTATTTGAATTGACAACCCAACTTACTATCAATTTTCCTTATAGGCTCTTTAGCCAGACATGAGAGTGTCAAGAGGCTTTTTTCAAATTGATCTTCACACTCTATGGCCCTCAAATAAGCGACACTCCTAGTTGATCTATGTGCAAGGGTTAGTCACTTCATTAAGATTGATCTTTGGTTGAGCTTTGTCCACAAGTGAGCATTATTAGTATCGATAGAGTTGGTTGGTTGATTTATGCATTGGCTATGATTATGGGTCTTAAGAATAGGGTATTAAAACCCTACCTTTGTATGTTTTGGTGGTTTCTGGTGATGTAGTATTGATTTATTTAGAGCTTGTGAATCATTTGGGAGATTGGTTGCTAAATATGATAGGTGTGAGTTGAGGATAACAAGAAGGTTTTTAGAATTCCTTAGGGATTATGGTATATGTGTGTATTAGTTTTTCTGGTAAGGCTAGTATTGTGTTTGGTGCTCTAGGTATCCTAGTGTGTGTGGATAATTATGGTAAGGAGATGACTAGTAGAGTCATCGGTCGGCTAGATAGCGAGTTAGGCTGAAGGAAGTTGAGTATGGTAGTATAGTGTTCTTAATGGTCCCAAATTGTCTTGGGTTAAGAGGACTAGATTAGGCAAGGCCTTGATTCCACCTTATTAGAGTTGGAAGCTTTGGGTGGAGAAGAATGGTAGCGTGGAGGTTGTCTACCATGGGGGAGATCGTGGTCCATGGTATCAAGTGGGTTAGATATGTTTAAGGTTGGCAATCGAGTTAAGCTTTGTGACCCCTTATAGTAGGCATTGTATGTCCTTGGTTGGATGGTTTGCAGTGCGAGAAATTGCCTTATTAGGTCAATCTGGAAGTTTTACTCATGAGGAGTGAGGTTTGTTATGGTAAGGAGGGAGTCCAATTTATGGTTTGTGAGTCCTTATAGAGTGTAAAGAGAGGTTGGTTAAGATTGCTTAAAGTTCGAGGATTGCCTTTGGGTGTAGATATGGTTCGTCCAATTCTTCATACTTCTATGTTGAGGTGACGTATTATTGACTCTAGTGTTATAGAGATTTTTGAGGTTATGGGTGTTATGGAGGGTAAGTTGGATTAAGAGAAGGTCCCAGTGGGAGTGTTGGATGGATGAGTGGAGAAGTTGATAGATAATGATATAGTGTACTTCAAGGCCCTTTGGGAGGATTCATCTATTCGTATATGTCTCTCGGGGAGCTGGAGTAGGCATGGAGGAGCAATATATGTATTTCTTTCATTCTATTCAATGTAAAGTCCATTCTATGATTTCAACTCTTATGTTTCAGCCCCTATATCATTCATAGCCATTCATGTTTAAGTTGGCAAGTTCATGATGATTTTACACCTATGTTGGGATTTTGAAAGTAGTGTTTTAAAGTGTATTGTTGCATTCTTGTTGGGCCTTATCTCTTTATGATTACACTTCTCTTGTACGTTTCTTTGACATTCGGGGAGGAATGTTCCCAAGGGGGAGATATTGAAACGACCCCAAAAGTATTCGAAAATGTGCCTCGGAAGTGCCCGAAATTGCAATTTCTATATATCTAGAAATTTGTTTGTTATTTCAAAAATCTAACTTATATTCTTGTTAAGGGTGTCAATTTGAGTGGAAAATGGTCTAACCCAAATTTTAGAGTAACCGTATCAAAATCCAAAAATAGCAAAGAACGCTATTTAGGAGGGTCAACTTTGAAGGCTCATATCTCTTAACACACAAAGAATTGAGTGTCCACAACCTACCAACTTAAATCCCTTTGAATTAGCTTTCCAATGCACTTCATTTCACCTCATTCCAGTTTGTATAAAAGATCTATGCCTATTTGCGTAAAACTAATTCATGCAGAAAATGCAGATTTCTAGTAAGCATCCGCGACCAGTGTTACTTTTGGCCCCGTTTTTTTTTTATTTCTGTCCAAGACTTTCAAGTCTTGGGCCCAAGGGTTCCCATATGTGTTTTTACCTACACTTAGCCATATATCACTCTCATATCTTCCTTAACATTCCTCAATATCCTCTCAAACACTTAGACTCAAATTTCACCCTAAACTTCAAGTCCCAAACTCAAGACCAATCTTAATGATTTCACTCAAGCTTCAAGTCTCCATAAAAGTCTTCTTTAAGAACCTCTCCAAAGCTAAGGTATGTGGTGTGAAACCATTGGGTCCTTTCACACATGGTGCCTAAGCCCTCTTTTACTTAATATTGCATCATTTAAAGTTTATTTTACATATGGGTCTTATATATTGAGAAACTTACTACACAGTGATTTTAGTACATGCAAGCATAGTTGTTTTAGCATGTTTTGAGTACCAAATCTTGGATCTAATGTTGGATTTAATGAGAGGTTTTGATATGAATGTCTTAGGTGTGTTGCAATGTGTTGATTAAATGTTTTACCACTGATTTTCCTACATGATTTCATCTCTAAATTGCATGCTCTTTTACCCCCATTACACACCTCTAAGGTGTTTGATGAAATGTTCGGTTATTATTTTTTCAGGAAATAAAGTTCTAAATTATGAGATACGATATGCTTGACTATATGACGATGAAATAAGCTTATGTATATGATGAATACTGTCTAAAGTGTTGTGGTAGACCATTCCCAATTTGGGGGCCTAGTTGAGGGGTCAAAGACTCAACCAATAGGGCGATAATCACCAACCTAGTTGAGGGGTTGATATCTCAATCACTAGGGTGATGGGTTCAATCATCACTAACCTTGATTAGGGGTTTGTACCTCACACACTAGGGTGATGAGTGCTATCATCGCTAACCTTGATGAGGGGTTTGTACCTCACCACACTAGGGTGATGGGTGCTATCGTCACCAACCCCAAGGGGTTTATACCTTGGCAATCTAGCTTGGTCCCATCTTAACTTATGATATTCTATATGAGTATGATTTACTTAAGCATGTTTTACTTATGCATTGATCATACATTGCCATATTGCTATATTATACCAATTGCCTATCGTTATGCATTTTTGATTATGATGCCTATTTATTGTAGCATTGCATCTCACATACTTAGTACATTCAAACGTAATAACGCATACTCTTGCCTACATGATATAACCATGTAGGGACTGGAGCTCCAATTGATTTTTCTTATGGCTAGATGGATTGTTCAAGTTAGCCTTTGGTGAGTCCTCCATTCTGGGGACAAGGACTATTCTCTCACACAATGTATTAAGATTCCCTTTACTTTATCGTGTACTTATGACTATGAGGATGACCATTTTTATATGACTTAGCCCTCACCATTATCTATGTAGTAGAGGTGTTATTGGATAAAACTATGTATTTATGCTATGAGTTTATTCTATTATCTCTTGACTCTATGTTATGATAAGTTCTCCCTTAGCCCTTTTTTTCCCCTTATTTCCATTCTTCAAATGTCATTTAATTGTTTTCACAACCATGGATGTGTAATGACATGTTATGAGGCTTGTTTGGGGTTGCTTTGGGTTCCCTATGCGTCGATCATGTCTAGGCCTTAGGTTTGGGTCATGACAATTATTCATTTCGATTATGTTGCCTATCTCTTATTGCATTGTATCCTACATACTTAGTACATTCAAATGTACTAACATGTACTCTTGCCTATATGGTACCACCATGTAGGAACCTGAGCTCCATTTGGCCATCATCCTCCTCCACGTGGCTAGTGATATCCAATCAGGCTAGTTGGTGAATCCTTATGTATGGGGGTGATATCTATGTTGTTTTGCTATGTATCTAAGACTATCTTTCCTTTCTGGTATACTTGGTCAGCCGATTATCACTAGCCATGATTGTGGTCACTAGCTAGAACCTAACTACTATTGTGGTCATAGCTAGTACAATACAGAACAACCATAAGTATCCCAAAATAACTATAGTTACCCCATATGCTGAGTACTACGACTACCCAGGAAGATAGGTGTTAACAAATCATGATAATAGTGTTAAAATGTATAGCAGGCAATATAACTAAAAATAAGCCTAATGAAATATATACATATCTTACTCAGCACTTACAACCACAAACAACTCCCAATATACACATATTTCAGCTCAATATTGAGGTAAGTAAAGCCTAGCCTACTTGGAAGGTGAATCCCATGTGCTCTAGTTCAATCCACGTGAGTTTTACCTTGTCTGGCCCCCTCCAAATGCCGCTCAACATTCAAAATATGAATCATAATGCAATTACAACAATTTGGGCTATATTATCTCACGAAACGGGGGAGAATAGGTCAAGCGACTAAAACGGAGAAAATGGGAACCACGCCTAAAATACTAAATCAACCCTTATAAAATGAACCTTATATTACCCTGATTCTACAGCCAAAAATTGAACTCAAAACAAGGCTCGAAATAATCAGAAGCAACCCAAAAACCAATAACATTTCTTATTAAAAAATAACATGTATGTACAACACCTTCCAACTAGATTTCTTATAAATATAGTCAAATTAATAGAGTCCAAAAATATCATGATATAGGTCTCAAAAAGTAGTACGATTTTGTACCCAAAGTTCACCTAATTCTGATAAAAAAGAACCAAGATATCATAGTTCTAATTTTCCTCTATGAATTGCAACATAACCAGTAGCTATATTGATATTTTTGCACCAAACAGAGATCTATCAATTAATTCTAACATTACCAAGATGCGAGCCATGCAAAAACGCATAGAATAGACTCCAATTTCATCAAATTCCGGCTCAAACTGGATAAGAAACTCCAACTCGAAGTTTCCAAAGAAACTGTTCAATATACATTAGAATAACATCATACTTTACATCAAACGACGCACCAAAATCAATTTCTGACACTTCCACGATGTTCTTATCAGAAAAATACACAAGTTAGGATTTTGAATCATCGATATCGATTCAATAATGAGGGAAATATTGTAAATGTACTTCTCTTTATTGTTGCTTATTGTGAATTGGATATAAATATATATCCTTTCTTTTTCATTATTTTTTAAATTATGGGACCACCTGCCACGTGGCAGGTTCTCACTTGGCCATGTCAGCACGTGCTTTTTAATTTCAGTAACTACTCGTACTTTGTTTCAATTCCTCGGCCTCATCCCAAGTTACAAAAATACATTCGATATATGAAATCTGATCGAAAAAGGCTTTTTGAACTCAATAATGTAGTCAAAATTCCTTCAAAGGTCGTTTTATCCCAATATGGGTCCTGTTTCCCAGTATCGAAGTCTACTGAAGGGACCAAAATGCACCCAAAAGCCCTAGAAATTAGATGAAAGGTTCTCTTAGATGAAACTCGACATTTCAAGTCCAATGGTTCCATTTGGGGCATATCTACCATGGATGTCAACTATTAACCCATTTCGGGTGCTAAATTTGCAAGACTTGATATAAATGTAACAACATGCCCCTAGCCAAGTTTGGTCGTTCCAGAGCTGATGGAACCGTCAAAATTTCTTTCTGAGGTTATTTAGTAGGACTTTACTTTAAAATCTATTTTACTATCATAGTCTCTTGTTTATCTCGAAAAGCTATATAAATTGTCTATTGAATCACCCATCGATTGGACAATTAGTGTCAATAAGTCATAAATAAGTCATGGTCACTATGCAAATGCTCAACTGATAAAATGATCATGGGATCACATAAATTACCTAGAGGGTCATTACAACATCATCCAGTAATAGAACTTTCTTCTGCGAAAGTAAGAATGAGGACATACCCGAAGACTCTCATATGAACCACATAAGGATCCCAACTCTGCACTAATAGTAAATAGTGAATATGATAATCCTAAGTATGCTCAACATCAAACAATAGTTCTGGCCGCCCCAACTAAATAGAAGTATAATAACCTGTCAATATACATCTAAGAATTAATATAGCTATCCATAAAGGATCCTCAGAAGAACAACCCTTCAGCCCATCAACTCAATCTGCTAACACATAACAGGACATCAACAGGGTAAATATACATGCATTCGGCATACTAGCTGATATTCAACCAATCACAATTATCCCATCGCTATCCATATTCCACATATACTGACCTTACCTTATTCCCCATCCTTTATGCAAGCAATCCTACAACTTAGTCCCAGTGGCTTCCCGGTTCATTGATACTAACACAGTTACATGCAATAACTAATGTAATCATAAGTACGATAAGTTGTCAAAACACTATTCGAGTATAAAAGATCATCGACATAACACCCATTTGCTGCCTTAATATGGTAGAAGATATTCAAGAGTAGAATAATTCATTAACTTATTAATCACTTGCACCTTCAACAACTATCAGATCTTTAGACATATAATGGATACCCCATTGTACTAATCATCAGCAGACTCCCCATACATTCTTTTGCCTATAGGTATATATTGTACTCTCAGTTACAGTCCTCAGAAGCTATCACTATTCATTTACAAGAAACATACTACAAGTAAGGAAGATAAAACAATACTAATCACATATTCGCTAGCCCAGAATCAAGTAATCAAAATCACAGCAAAACAATGTTATAAAGCTCATAGCCAACCTCCCTAATCCACCTTAAATCATCCCAACTGCCTATGCTCCAGTTGTTTCAACACCTAACAACTCAACCACAACAATATAATACTTAATAAATAAAGCCCCAACAAGTAGGGGCCTCAATAGTTCCATCATACAATCTAGCTGATACACACAACTCATCAGATCTGTACACACAATAGGGGCATTACTCAGCCCAACAATATAATCAGAATCTAATAATAGCCATAACGAGTTCAGATGCAACTTTTTGATATATCCTCCACCTTGGTCTCAATTAATAGTAGTCTAATCTTCACAGCAAGAAAATATCCCTGTCTAGCGGTAATATGGCAAAATCAGCAAAAGACATACCTGGAAACTCACAACTACTGGAAATGGTTGTCGTAGTGAAATTTCAATTACCACATCACCATCCTAAAGCATCACTTCACCTGATCCCCCACTAATAAATGAGACCTTCCACTACCTCTAAATCTGATTCAGGATAAAAGAAGCTCAGAACTCATACTCAAGTAGGTGACACGCTAAGCTATACAACTAACAATGTAAAACCACAACTAAAATACAAGCAACCCAGCAAAAGGATCAACATTGCCAGTGCCAAGCATATCCAAAAATCAAAACAACACAACCCCAGCCAATTGACAATTAGAAAAAGTTACTAGGGCAGAGTGGTCGACAACTTAGCCGATAATGCAACATTGTCCCATCCAACAATAGACAATCCAATTATGCCACTAGGCATAATATCTATCTTGCAATCTAGTCATCAAGGAATCAGGAGAACCGCATATGAACACAACCATCACCCTAGGAACATAACCATAGAGGCACAAGGTGTATCCAGGGGTATAACTAGCAATTAGCCCCTCAAATAACATGTAATACTCGTATATGACCACCCACTCTAGTAGTCAAGTAACTAGAGGATCATATGTATAGATCATAGGAATTTGCCTTATAGTTATCCCCCCAAGCAAGGTACAGTTATAACATAAGTGATCATTGCTCAGAATCCACCTGCTATAACATACTCATCTATATAAGGAAACCCAAAGGATTAGATCAGTAGTCAAATAATCAAATATGGATATACAGAGAACATTAATGCTTAGTATTACTTTCGTCATATCCTCTCCCACTAGTATAATCTTTTTCAGAAGTACTCATAGACCACACAATATTTAAATAGTAGCTAACTGATGTGCTATCCAATTACATCATATTTGATGCCTAAAACAAGGTATTTTATGAGTTCTTAAAGCAAATTTTTAGTGCTTTGATGTGTTTTGTGTTAATCTTGAAGAAAAGTTAGGTTGACATGATTTTAAAGAAAAGTTGAAGATATTACCGAAGCATACGCCATACGAGCCCTCCTACGATCGTAGCTCATGCTACGAGTCGTAGGTTGTGTCATAGCAGGAATAAGAGATCAAAAATTAGAAATATGCCAAGTGAAGGTCACCCCTACAATCCCAACCTATGAGTATTAAGACAAACTATGACTCGTATAGGTGAACTCATAGCAAGAATCAGAGAGCCAAAATATTGGACCAAAAAAACTAAAGACCAAGACTACAAGACCAACATATGATCATAGGTTGTGTAACGACTCTTACCTATGCGCTATACCAGTTTAGTCAAAGATGCTAAACACCTAATACGAGGCCCACACTATGACTCATAGGTGGCCTATGAGTCGTAATTGCGAAATTTATCAGATGCCAACTGTCTTTTCTGCATAATTCCTATGGTTATTTTGTAAATACTATAAATATTTTAAGTTAGGTTTTTTTGAAGGAGAGTTCGAATAGTAGACATCTCTTGATTATATTTTGAAGTTTTTCTTAGATTTTTAGAGGAAATTATTGTTCTCTTCGGGAAACCTAATTTTAGGGACTGCCAATCTTGCTTTGTACTTGATCCATCGAGCTTGTCGGTTTGCAACTTGTGGTTCTTATCTTCTCTATTGTTATTGGTGAAACTCTCAACTATGACTATTATCTACATTGCTATGTGTTTTGCCTTAGCCATGAGTAGCTAAACACCAACAACTTTGGGTTGTGAGAACCATGGGTAGTTGACTTCAGATGACCTAGGTTTTGTGCATGTCAATGATCACGGTTTTGCATGTATTGTTTATTTTCCTTCACAATTAATGTTGGTTGGTGGTGGCCAACACCAAACCCTACCTTCTATCACGATCCCGACCAAGGCAGTGACAAATAGGAAAAGGGAAGTAGACGACAGGATTCGGTTGATTTTTTCCCTTCCAATCGAACAAACCTAACCAAGGCGAGGTTGACTGGGACAATATGTAATGGTTAGTTGGCCCACCATGGTGGCCGACCAAGCGTCATGGTGAAATTCGAGCTTCACCTTCACAAGTGGGCTGGAAGAACCTAAGTTACCATCGTACATGTAATTTACTGATCAAAGTTATGTTACCTAGGGTAATTAAGTCAATGAGCCATGGGGAACATAATTCCTATGTTGCCCCCAAAATTGTGTTTTTATCCAAATTTTAATTTGTGGTCATTTTAAATTGTTCTTTGAATCATAACAAATCCCCCATTTAGAGATTTGAATTATAGATACTAGGAATGATTAGTAGTGAAGTCTTATAGTCAAGCCTTATATTCCCTGTGGATTCGACCCTAACCTTGGTTAAGTTAATTACTAATAGCGAACGCTTTGTTAGTGGAGCGTGACCATCAACCATCAAAAATTATGGCGCCGTTGCCACGGAATACGACTAGGTTTTGACTTGAATTCACTATTAGTTTGTTCTCATATTGATTTCTAGAGTCTCTTATACTTTACCTTTGTTTTGTTTTTGTTGTTTGATTTCATTTGTAGGGTGTACTAGGTTGTATGCCCAACACAAGGAGCCGAGGGAATCCCTTAGCCTCACTAAATTTTGAAATCCATCGACTACCAAGAAGGATGGCTAGAGTGAATAAGGACAATAAGGTTTAGGAGGATATGCATGTGAATGACAAAGACTTAAGAAGTGAAGAGAATCCACTACCAAGGGTTAACCGGCCATAACTTAGAGATTCAAATGCTTACGGTTGGAATCAATACCGATTAAACCCTATGGGGATGGATGTTATCGGTTCTATAGTACTGCCCCTCATTTGGTAGGTGCTAAGTTTACGGTATCAAGTGAGTTTCTCTAGATGCTCCACAACTATGGCCTATTCACAGGGTTACCATCAGAGGATCCCCATCGTCATCTCCAAAATGACATCTTCATGTGCAAAAGTATTATGGGGACACAAAATAAACTATCACGAGTTGGGCTAAGCTGCAGAGGGTGTTCCTAGAAAGATATTTCCATAGGTCGAAGAAGCTGAAGTGTAAGGACCAAATTAATAACTTCAAGTAATTGCCTAGAGACTCTTTTAGCACTACATAGGAGAGATTCACCAAATGCTTGAGGATGGTCCCTGACCATAAAATTGTTGATGATGCTTTGGTCGAGATCTTCTATAGAGCACTTGATAATAATAGCAAAGAATGGAGCAACTGGTGAAGACCAACAGAGCATGGGGTCAGAGTGAGTGTGGTAATACAAAGAGTTCTTGTGCAATTACCACAAATAGTGAGCAAGCGAAAGTGAATGAAGAGATTATGGAGCAACTTGCTCAACTCCGTACAAGCATTATTTGGTTTTGAAGTGAAACCAAGCAAATGTGAAGGCAATAATTCACCAACCCCAAATTACTCCTGTATATGTGATCAATTCATTGATAAGGATGCCTATTATGTAAGCAACCAAGCGGTGGGTTTCCAGAACAACCCCCAAGGGTATAATTCGGACTATTAGAGGTAAGGTTCTGGGAATCAAGGTCGGAACTTCAATCATGATGGGATATACAAAGATAATAGGGGTGGATATTATAGAGAGAGAGAGAGAGAGAGAGAGAGAGAGAGAAAGAGCCAGATGCAAAATAGGGGAGAAAAGAAGGTTACAGAAGTGGTCCTTATGTTCCACCACACAATCGTGATGCCGGATCATGCAATTCTAGGATCTAAGATATGTTTGAGAAGTTGTTAGAATGAGAAGACCACCACGATGAGACCTTAAAGGGAATGAAAGCAGATATCTCTAGTATCACTCAAAAAATAGAGTCTCATTTAGTGGTAATCAAGCAACTTGAAAAATAGTTTTCGCAAGTACCTTCACAATTGAACCAACGCCAAAAGGGCACCCTACTAAGCTATATAGTTCATAATCCTTAAAATGAAGGGCATTGCATGGTGGTGATGACTTGGAGTGGCAAGAGCACTATAGACTCCCCTATGCAGATTATGGTGGATGAAGTCATCGAGAAGGGTCTTGGTGGTGAAGTTGTAGTTAAGGGAGAAGATCCGAAGGGTGTTAGGAGGCAACAAGAAGACATAATGGAGCATGAAAAAATGAACTCCATCCCAAAACCTCCTCCTCCGTTCCCTTAAAGGCTTTAAAAGAAAGAAGAGGAGTGTAAATTCAAACACTTCCTCTCAATGTTGAAGCAACTCTCCATCAAGATCCATCTCCTAGAAGCATTGGAGAAAATTCTCGAATATGCTAAATATATGAAGGATTTAGTCACCGAGAAATGCACTTTGAGCCAAGAGTTCTCACAAGAACTCCAACAATGTATTACAATTATGACTAAATGTCTTGCTCGAAAGCGAGAGGACCCCGGGGCGTTCACCATTCCTTGCACTATCGATGACATTGAATTTGGAAGAGCATTATGCAGCTTAGGAGCAAGCATCAATTTAATGCTCTTGCTGTGTTCAAAAAGCTTTTCCTTGGTACTCCTACCCCAATACGAATTAGGTTGCCTATGGAAGATTAAACCATTAAAAACCTGGAGGGAATCCTTTTGGATGTGCTTGTTAAAGTCGATAAGTTCACCTTTCCGACAGATTTTGTGATCCTCGATTGCGAAGTTGATTTTGAGGTGCCCATCATTTTGGGGAGATCTTTTTTGGCCACTCGGAGAGCATTAGTGGATATGGATTCAGGCTAACTGTGGTTCAGGGTTAATGATGCAAAAGTTGTATTCAATAATCACCAATCCATGAAACACCCAGAAGAATGCAATAGTGAGATGTGGATACTCGATGATACTTGACAAAGGAAGATGACAAAGTTGGGCCACGACGTTAGACAAGGAACTTCTTGGGAGGAAAACCAAGCATTTTGCTAATTATTTGTTTGTTTGAGGTTTCGAGTAGTAATAGTAGTTGGATTTAAAGTTAGAGACAATGATGTAATTGTGACTATTTTGAGGATTTCTATTCTTTCGTACTTGGTTTGTAGGTAAAAAATGGAAAAACTGAAGATTTGAAAAAATTGGACTTGGAGCTGCTCCTACGAGCAAGCCTACAAGTTGTAGTCTTCACCACAACTCATAATCTTTCCTCGTAGGGGGTAATAATGAGTATTTGAGTTGTCACATACACTACGAGCCAAACTTATGATTCATAGGATATCCTACGAGTCATAGGAGGGTTTAATACTGTCCAGGTATGATTCATAAATTTTTATAAGTAGTGGGTCTGCTACAGGACCATGAACTACGAGTCGTAGGACAGACAATGACTCATAGTCAGGGTCTTATAGTCCCCATCTACAGATTTTTCAAACTCGATCGATTTCATTTAAAAGGGGGTTAAAATAACATTTGACCCCAAATTCAATTCTTAGCTCTAAGAGGCAACGGAAAATCCTTCCCCATCACCCAGATGATTTTTCTGACCAAATCTTGACCACCCACATCATTTTTCGTGAAAATTTCAGTGAGGTTACAAATTTCTAGGGTTTTGTCTTGATTTTCAATTTTCTACACTTTGGTTCACCTATACAATCAAATTAGTAAGCTCTCTAGTTAAATTTTTTTATTTTTGTTGATAAGATTGTTCACTACATAAGTATAGGTTTAATTTGACCAGGCTTAAGTATGTCAACGTTTATATTTGAGCTAAATTTGAAATCCAAGGTTTGTAGGCTTTGACATAGATTGAGTTGTGAATTGAACTTTGTTGATATTCTTGAATGGATGATTGTGAGCATGGAATTGGTAACTTGTAGTTTGTATTGCATTATTGTTGTGGGAGTTGAAATGTAGGTAGTATGGGCGTGATTGTCTGTGTTTGAGAATATGAATTGTGATTGAATCATTATAAAGGGTGATTGCACTTATTTGGAACGTCTTTGGTTGTCAAGCATAAGTTTGTAACACATTTTATGTTTGGTGTGCTTGAAAAATTGTAGAATTGACATCGACTCTTAGTGATGATGGTCATTTTGAACTGCTAATGTTAGTTTAGGATTGACTATGTGTTAGTTCATCTTGTTTTGTTCCTATTTGCTTGAATGAGATGAGATTTGGTGATGTATTTATGCTTTGAGTGGGAAATAAGTGGCATGGCAGGTGGTTTCTGCGATCAATTATGAGGCACTCTTATGACTCGTAAGTTGTATACGAGTCATAGTTCTCCCTTATAGCAAGTATCAGTCACCTGTAATTCCTTTATATTTCTCATACGATACCTATATACGACTCATAGTACCTGGTATGATTCGTAGTGGGGGTCTCATAAACTTAGCTAAGATTTTAAAATGTTTTAGGAACTAGGTACAAGATCAGAACTACGACTTGTAGGTCATCCTACGAATCATAGTTGTGTTTCCTATCTGTGATCAGAAAGTATTTTTAAAGGCACAATTGGCTCTACAAGGCCAGTATACGACTTGTAGGTCACCCTATGAGTTGTAACTGCACTCGTACTTGCATATCTGCAGTTGTATCAGTGCATAGTTAACATCTAATTGTTTTTGTTCCATCTTTTTTACATTGTATTTTAGTGAATCAAACATCTTGAACTTAAATGATGTGTTTGTGGGTTGTTTGCAGAAAAAATGCCTCCAAAATACAAACAGGCTATTCAAGCTCTTCAACGGAGGTTGCGGGATGAATCCTCTGACATCGAGCAATTTGAGGGCTCTGTAGAAGTCCACAGAGTCAGATTAGACCCGGAGGCCAATAGACCTCAGACTCGGGCATTTGCAGCAAAGACGCCCATGGAAGTAAGTAGTTCTTCCCAGTCTAAAGAGGAGGAACATCAGGGAAACGGGAAAGCATTTCGGCACCAAGTCTGAGTCAAAAAACACCTCCCAGACCCGACAGTAGGAGGTCTACTCCCAACCACCAACCGATTATAGATGGTGTGTCCCTGGAATGAATGAAATATATGACCAAGGGTTGGAGCCAAAAGGGCAGGGCAAGCTGGTTCACCAATTTCATGAGGAGTCCCAATTGAACGCCTTCGGTCTAGACAAAGTGCCCAGATTGGATGATGGGTTGGATGAACATGGACTTAGGTGGACCATACAGCAGCTAGGTAAATATGTCCCTTACATAGTCCATGAATTCTATGTCGCATATCTTGCTACACTCCGCTGGTGGTTACCGAAGAACAAAAGGCCAATCGATCAGCCTAGGCTACGGATGGTGGCGGTCCAGGGAAGAAAAGTGCATATCTAGGAGGAGACTATCAAACGTGTGCAATTTGGGCCCAATTATAGAGTGCTTCAATCCACCGTAGATTATGATAGCCATATTGATAAAATGAGGAGAGCAATGACTGGGCAGAATATCAGTGCCAGGATAGAGATACTATGGTAGATTGCGAGTCAAATCTACGAGGAAGGTGTACAACAGACGTGGGTCACAAACCACAGAGGCCCTATAGCTAAAGCACACCTATCATTTCGAGCCAAGTTTTGGTGGTTCATTATCCATTGATGTATGAGGCCAACTTTCACGGATAATTTGATCACTCTTCAGAGAGTAGTCCTGTTGGCCAGCATCCTAACTAGTATTCTATAGAATGGGCCCAAATCATCTCAGAGCAGATTCACGAAGTTGCATCTCCGACAAGCACCTCACTGCCATTTCTAGTTCTGATCCATTGACTATGCAATGTAGTTGGTATTCCCATTGATCCTCATAGGGATCCTCATATTGAGGCTACAACACTATAGATCCTAGCCTGATCAAGGCTGAAGAGAATCCTGTGGCCTTACCACGAGCAGCTTCTCCAGTTATCCCAGAGCTATTTCTAGTAGAGCCACAGATTCAAGGTTCACCTCCATCCCCTACAGGTATTACTCTGGCTATTACAGAGTCCACACCTATAGCCAAGATCGAGTCTAAACTATCCACCAGTACCTCAGCACCAGCAACAGCTACATTTTAGGTTGACCCTCTTTTTCTCTGCTATTGCTTTTCAGGCTTTAGAAAGGGTGAATATAGAAGAAGGCAGGCTACGAGAGTTATTAGAATGAGTCCAGCCATTGATTGATCAGATTCTTTGGGACACACAGAGGAGAGAATGCGGGCATTTTTCTGAGATTTTGTTGATGATAGAGTCCGAGCGGTTGATCCACGAGTTGATGCATTCAAGGCTAGAGTCCAAAATAGGCTCTAGGGTGCTAGGCCTATCGATATGGGTGCAGTGCCTTAGGAGTTGGCTAGCCTCAAGGCCTACTTATTATAGATGTTGGCAGGCCCTATTCCAGCCCCAGAGGGAGCACCATCGGATTACATGTATTCCTAATCCTAAATGGAATGTAACGATGTAGGGATCCATATGTGGGAGATGAGGCATTTGATTAGCTTGCCGACCGATCGAACATTAGAGGGAAGAGGCCTCTAGAGCATGATCATCCGGAGCCGACCCAGAAAAGGCCAAGAACTGAGAAGGAAGAGCCCATACCTGAGGGGTTGGAGGAGTCACTTTTATTGGCGGCTATCCATAGAGACCGAGCACAGCGCACCCTACCTGGAGAGGGTACTTCTGGCACTGCAGCAAAGGAGGAAAGCCAGCCCCAGGACCCCACAGATCAGCCCAAGACTGGTGCTTGATGCACCTCGATGTTTGACTTATTTTGGCCCCAGTGTTCATTTTGTTATTATTGGGTACTTTGTTTTCTTTTCAAACAATCTTTTTCTTTTTGTTGTTTTTTGTTATGTTTAAATATGTTTATGTGAATGTGATTTTTACTTCTACTTTGGATGTTTATTTTTGGTTTTTAATGAATGTATGTATATATGTTTCTATTTAATTGTGTTTTGTTTTTTTTCTTGTCTTTAATTTGAAGGCAAAGTATCCTATTTTGGTGGAGTGGTAGAAGTTATGGATCAAGAAGAAGTCTGAGTAACCTCAAGTCCATAACTTCCTATATTTTTGATCCCAAGGTTCTCTTGCAGTGCTTCTTTTTCCTTGTGGATAATTAATTTCTTGTTGAACCAAGATGTTTAGGTAGTATAGATAATGTGTAAATTCATAGTAGTAATTATCTATTGGCACATACATTATTGTTAGAGTTGTTTTCAATGTTTTGATCAAAAATTGGGTACCCTGAAATTTTTTTAGGTTGTAAGTATTGATGCATTTACACATTTGTGAGTATCTAGCAATTTTTGTTCTAATATTATGAAGGTAACCTGAGACTGAAAGCATGACCTGTGATTCTATACTTGATTGTGGATACAATTGCCATGTGTGTTGTGAGCTTATTTTGCTGCATTCATGCATCTTGTATGGAATCAGAACTTGCCTTGTTACTCTAAAGTCAGTTTGGTGATGTGGCAGATATGGAAAGTATCTTAGGCCTTTGGTCTTTAATTGAAACCACTTTAAGCCTAAAATAACCTACCAATTAAGTGAGAGAACCCTTATTTTTCCAAATTTTTGCGCTTATCATATACTCATTTTTTCTTGATACCTTGCTAGCTTAACCTTGTCTAATGAAATACCTTGATATTGGCCCTGGTCTATCCTTGAACATGTGAACCTTGATTGAGGCCAATGGCCTAAGTTGAGGGTGGCTGCAGTTGGTTGCCCTAGTTTCAGGCATAGATATTATGTATTTACCTAAGGCTAAAAGCCTAAGTTGAGGGTGACCCTTATTGTGGTAAAGTAAAAGTGATAAGGTGGTTAGTTGCGAAATCAAGAAAGAAATGAAAAACCATTAACCATAAAGAAAAGAAGAAAAGTACCTTTAATTGAGAAAAAGTAGCAAAAATAAGTTTGAAATCAACACACAGCTGAAAAAGAGAAAGAAAGCACTTGAGAAAAGTTCAAAGTAATTAAACAAAGAGGGATTGATAAAAAAAAAGTGGGTTGGACTATGAAAGCAAAAAGTGTTGGTAAACATGATTCAAGGATAGCTTTTAGTCAATACTTGCCTAGAATTCTGTACCAAAGCACCTTGCGCCTATGTTACAAGCTTTTAAGTCCTAAAGTGATCTAACTCCACTTTATCACCAAGCCAGAAAAATGAGTATAACGAAAAGGTTATGGTGTTAGTCATTGTGCATGAATTTCAATTGTGAATATAAATGACTTCTTTCTAGTGAGGGCATTTGAGCTACTTGAGTAGCATATAACTATATCAGTGATTGTGGACAGTTGATGCTGCTTAGCTCGTCAAAGTTGGATTGTTAGGTCTTTCATGATGCTTTTGTTTGCTCAATAACTTGGCAACCTTGTTTTGAAAATCGTAGCTAGGTACCTTATCCAAATAACCTGTTGTATATGCCATTAATATAACTACTATGTATTTCTCTTTGTCTGCATATATTGATTCGTCACTAGAGGACAAGCAACAATTCTAAGTTGAGGGTGTTCATATGCCGTCAGATTATAACAACATTTGATGCTTAAAACGAGGGATTTTATGAGTTCTTGAAGTGACATTTTAGTGTTTTGATGTGTTTTTGTGTTAATCTTGCAGAAAAGTTAGGTTGGTATGATTTTGAAGAAAAATTGCAGATTTTGCTGAAGCATAGGCCATATAAGCCCTCCTACGAGTCGTAGCTCATGCTACGATTCATAGGTTATCTCTTAGTAGGAATCAGAGACCAAGAATCAGAAATCTTCCAAGTGAAGGTCACCCCTATGAGCCCAACCTACGAGTAGTAAGACATACTACGACTCTTATAGGTGGAATCATAGCAAGAATTAGAGAGCCAAAATGTTGGACCAAAAAAAACCTGAAGACCACGACTATGAGACCTGCATAAGAGTTATAATTCGAGTAACGAATCGTACCTATGGTTAATACAACCTAGGCCCAAGATGCCAAGAACCTGATAGGAGACCCCAATTTCAACTCGTAGGCCAACCTACGAGTCGTAACTACGAAATTTATCAGATGCCAGCTGTCTTTTCTACATAATTCTTAGGGTTGTTTTGTAAATACTTTAAATAGTCTAAGTAGGGTGTTTTTTGAAGGAGAGTTCGAGCAGTAGACATCTCCCAATTACATTTTGAAACTTTTATTAGATTCATAGAGGAGATTATTGTTCTCTTTGGGAAACACATTTTTAGGGATTGCAAATCTTTCTTTGTACTCATTATTGATCAATCAAGCTTGTGGGTTTGCAACTTATGGTGCTTATCTTCTCAATTGTTATTGGTGAAACTCACAACTATGACTATTATCTGCATTTTTGTGTATTTTGTCCTATCCATGAGTCGCTAAACACCCACAACTTGGGATTGTGGGAACCATGGGTAGTTGACTTGAGATGACCTATGTTTTGTGCATGTCTATGATTGGGGTTTTGCGTTTATTGCTTATTTCCCTTCACAATTAATGTTGTTTGGTGGTGGCCAACACCAAACCATATCTACTATCACGATCCAGACCAAGCTAGTGATGAATAGGGAAAGGGAAGTAGATAACAAGATTCGATTTATGTTTTCCCATCTAATCGACTAAACCTGACGAAGGGGAGGTTTACTTGGATAATAGGTAATAGTTAGTTGGCACATCATGGTGGCCGACCAAGCACCACGGTGATATTCGACCCTCACCTTCACAAGAGGGCTAGAAGAAAAGTTACCATCCGACATTCAATTCACTGATCAAAGTTATGTTACCTAGGTAATTGAGTCAACAAGCCATGGGAAGCAGAATTCCCAAGTTGCCCCAAAAATTGTGTGTTTTCCAAAATTTTAATTTGTGTTCATTTTAAGTTGTTCTTTGAATCAAAACAAACCCCCATCTAGTGATTGTAGTTCTAGATACTAGGAATGATTAGTAGTGAAATCTTATAGTCAAGCCCTTTATTCCCAATGGATTCGACCCTAACCTCAGCTAGGTTAATTAATGATAGTGACCACTTTCTTATTGGAGCGTGACCATCAATCACCACTAATGTAAATGTATCGCTATTAAAGAGTCCAAACCTCAACAATATACCCCATAATTCAATACACAACCACTGCAACACTAGTAACTGATTACGAAACCTGTCCCCGGTGCTCCCACGATCTCAATGCCCATAGTTTCGCTATCTAGTTCCCAAAACCTAAGGGCATCTAGTCTCAACTCAATAGCCTCTTGGGGCTGCTCGCTAAATGGGACTAACAACGCAGCACTATCCCTATCTAGATTTTGCCCACTATGCAGCAACACAAACGAGAAAGGGTGAACCAAATAAGGTGTCAAGAAGTCAACTAATTATTAGCGTTATCACACGTCCAGAATCAATGACATAACAAGTTTCCTAAATATCTCGTAGCCTTCTGGAGATAAGTCATGAATGTCTCCGTACCCATCCATAGGCCTCTACTAGACGGTATCTCTGTAAGATGAGACCAGTGAACCTTAAGCTTTAATATCACCATGTCAGGACCCAATCTAGTCATGATGGCGCCTATTAGATCCACCTACAGGCAAACCAATTACCCATGCCACAGGCCACCTGTCCTAGCTCTCTAGGCAAACCATCGCAACCACAACAATATAAATGACTGAAACCTACCCAGAACCTGCAGGTCAACTTTATAGAGCTATTATAGAGTTAAAATAAAATAAACATCTATCCATATATAACTAGCATAACAATCTACACATATAAATCATAACTACATAACAAGGCCAATGTTTGAATACAAAAGACGGCTATCAAAATAGAAGGAGACTGCAGAATATCCAGAGTTGCTTATGCTTACCAATATCTCCAGAATCTTTTATGAAACCCTAACTCAATGACTGCGGCTAGTACTTGACCAACACTATGGGAAGATGCAGAAATATAAGTGTGAGTACTGATAACAGGAACCGAGTGGGCATCATTAGCAAACCGACTAAAGTATTGTTAATATAGAAGGCTCAAATACGACGAATTGCATTAAATGTAACAAATCAAAGCTCTAATCAAGGGGTAAATAGGTATAGAGAATCATCGAACCCCAACTGAATTATCCCAAGTGGTATGTAATAATACTATCTAACGAATGATGAGTAGGCCCAAACCACAACTGTCACCAGATTGACATAAAGTGTTGTACGTGGGTGTAAGGTCCTGATATCTATATATGTACGTCGATTGGGCCATAAGCCTAAAAGGTACACCCACACATAATCTAACTAATAGACTCCCTATGGAACTCACAAAACCACCATGAAACCCAACTCCCAATATCACATGATCTAGGGGTCAGCTGTATGTGGGTGTAAGACCTTAGCGTCTAAGCCTGGATGCCTCCAAAGCCCCTATAAGCCCAAAGGGTACACCTATGCACAATTAGGGTGTGTATAGGTACATGGATCCACAGGAAATCAATTGGGTCCTTGACCCACCCAGTAACAAGTATAACACAGGGCCTTAAACCACTATAATATCAAATGAGGCCTCGAACCCTCTTCACCACCTAACTTTCGGTCGGGGAAATCATCCAAGGACAAATGGTCTGAATATATACAAAATGGTGGGATGTATTCCTTGTGGGAGAAAGAATCCCCTAATACAATCAATAGGACCCAGAACCAAAGAATAATCAATTGGGGCTCAAACCAAGGAATAGTCAACAGGGCCTCGAACCTAGGAATAATCAACTGGGCCTCGAACCCAAGAATTATCAGCTACTGCTCGAACCTAAGATCAGGATACGCCACCTGGTATCTTAATTGTGGTTGCCGGACTCATACTACAGGCCATAACTCTAAGGTATCAAACACTCGGACGTGACCATCGGAGCTCTATTAGCATTATAGAGCATCATCTAGGCTCGGGGCACCGATACAATCCTCACTTAACCAATCTGTCCAGATCCAAAACTCTAAAGTCATATCGCGCCATAAGTGAACATAGGCAATGACACTTATAACATACATATCCCATACAATAAAACCCACACAACCGTATGTTATCATCACTCAAACAATAGTTGCTAACCCCAACCTCTTATAAGGATAACAAATGCATAAGGACTAACAACTGTATATAGAAGTATATATCCTATAGACTAATATAGGGTCATGTCTACCTAAAGCCAAATGCATCACGTTCCAGTCAATCACAAGTACTTTGATTAAATATGGGTCTCGAACCTAAGAAAAATCAATCAGCAGGGCCTAGCCCCAAATAAGTAATCACGAGGATCTCAGACCCAAAAATGTAACCTACATGTATACCACAAGTATGCAGAATAACTAAGTCTAGTAGAGTCATATTTATACTAGAATTGATCCCATGTATGGTTGTATCATAGGTATTCTGAACAATTGGCCAATCGAAATCATATCTATACTAGAGTCAATCCACTAGTATGATATATAAATAATAATAGCTTCATAACAAGAATATCTCAGTAGCATCAGGCTACACCTTCATAAAGATAGGAGTTATGCCAGAACGCATACTTGTTTTAGGGCATTAGCACATATCCAGCGTTTACCAGGCCTTTCATAGTTCTATAGTGCCAGAACTTAGCTGTTATTATGGTCACAACTAGTGCAGTCTAGAACAACCACAAATATCTCAAATGACTCTAGTTACCCTATATGCAAAGTACAAAGACAATCTAGGAAGGCAGGTGTTAACAAATCATTACAGTAGTGTTAAAATGTATAGCAGGCAGTATAAGTAAAAATCAGCCTCATGACACATATATATATCTTACTTAGGACTTCCAACCAGAAACAACTCCTAGTATACACATATTTCAGCTTAGTCTAGAGAAAAGGAAAGCCTAGCCTACTTGGAAGGTGAATCCATTTGCTCTGGATAAATAAACATGAGTTTTATCCTGTCTGACCATCTCTAAATGCTGCCTAGCTATCAAAATAGGAATCACTATGTAATTGCGATGATTTTGTCTATAATATCTTCAAAAATAGTGGTGAATAGGTTAATTATGACTAAAACTGTGAAAATGGGGACCACATCCAAAATACAAAATCAACCCTCATAAAATTATCCTTACATCACCCCGAGTCTACATCCAAAAATTGAGCTCAAAATGAGGCTAAAAATAATCAGAAACAACCCAAAAACCGTTAACATTTCTTATCGAATAATAACATGCATATAGAGAACCTTTCCATCCAGATTTCTTAAAGATAAATAAAATAAATAGAATCCAAAAATACCACGACATAGGCTCGAAAGGTAGTACAATTTGGACTAATTTTCACCCAATTTCGATAATCAAATTTGGTTTATTTTACATTGCTTCATATCTGAATCTACTAGTTTAAGAAACGACTGAGATATCATAGTTCTAATTTTCCCCGATGAATTGCAACATAACAAGTAGGTATATTAATATTTTTGCACCAAATGGATTTCTACCAATTAATTTTGACATTACCATGTTGTGAGCCATGCAAAAATAGATAGAATAGACTCACATTTCATCAAATTCCTATTCAAAATGGATAAGAAATCCCAACTTAATGTTTTTGAGGAAACTGTTCAATATACAACTAAACAACATGAGATTTTAACTCATATGACATGCCAAAATCAATTTCGGACACTTCCATGATGTTCTTCTCAGAAAAATGCACAAGGTAGGCTTTTGAATTATCAAAATCGGGTAAAAAACGAGGGAAATATTGTAAAGGTACTTCTCTAGATCGTTGTTGATCGCGAATTGGATATGCATATATATCCATTTTTTTCCTTTTATTTTAAAATTGTGCACTCGTCATCCATGTATCAAGTTGCCATTTGGCCACGTTAGCACGCCTTTTTTATTTTTAAGAACTGCTCAACTTTAATTTCAATGCTCCGACCTCATCTGAAATCACAAAAATACATTCCATATATGGAATCTCATCAGAAACGACAATCTGAACTCATCGTTGTTGTCAAAATTTGCATTAGAGCTCGTTTTATCCCTAAATGGGTCCCGTTTACCAGTATCAAAGTCTATCGAAGAGACTTAAATACACTCGGAAGCTTTGACAAATCAAACGATAGGTCTTCTTACAACAAACATGACACTTTAGATCCAATGGTGCAGTTAAAATTTCCATTTGGAGGACATGTACCAATGACATCAACTATTGACCCATTCTAGTGGCTAAATTTGCAAACCTCGATATAATTGTACCAAACATGTCCCTAGCCTAATTTGGCCATTTTGGAGCTGGTGAAACTATCAAAATTTCTCTCTGAGACCATTTACTAGGACTTTACTTGAAAATCCATTTTACTATTATAGTCTCTCGTTTAACTCGATGAGTTATATGAATTGTCAAACAACTCATCCAACGATTGGACAATCAGTGTCAATGAGTCATATACAACCCGCGGTAACTATGCAAATGCTCAAAGTTATAAAACATTCATGGGATTACAAAAATGACCTTGAGGGTCATTAGAAAGAATAATGGATTGAGAAAACATATTCGAACACTTATACAATAGAATTATGAACAAGGTAATCAAACATCAATAAGAATCACTAGCTTAAAGATGAAATTCAAACACAAGTGTTCTCAAAAACTCTCCAATGTGATCTGACAATTTTCTCACTCTAATTACTGAGTTCTTTGTGTACTAGAAGAAAAACCTCTAGAAAAAACCTAAAAAACCTACTTATAATAGCTTTAATACAAATCCTAACCAAATTAGAAGAACTAGTCAGCACATTATATGAAAGGGGTTTACGGGCCATATTGTATTCCACACCCCATCATAGGGGGTCTCATACTCCACTGCTGAAAATTTGGACTTCAACTTTATGATACTCCTCTACTACTTGTAAAATGGTTTACGACCTGTAAAGGGGGTTTTATCTGATGAACTTCAAAAAGTCCCAATCTCTGATCCTCACGGCATGAACCATCTTCTATGACTCTTCTGCATGTTTGTAGAATTAACTTCAGAAAATAGCTCCTAACTAGAATTATTCATGATACCACCCTAAGACCGTAGAATGATCTACTGCTTGTAAAGGGTCTACTATAATAGGAAAAACTAATAACTTCTGCACTTTTTCCCAAAATCAAGGGTAGATGTAATCCTGCAAAAATAAAAACAACAACACATAAAAACAACTAACATTACATTGACAACACACAAAATTTTAAGTTTTAAGTATCAAAAGTGTTGTGTTTTGGCAGCACATAAATGAGGTCGAATCCCACAGGGAACAATGTGACAGTGATTGAGTTGGACAAAGGACTCATAGCTTCTAATCTAAGATAAAATTACTCCTAAGGAAAATGGGGTAAGGATTGATTGAGCAAGGGAGCAAGGATAGGGGATATGGAAATCAATCAAAGAATAATCGATCCATCACACTTAGCATCAAATTAACTATTTGGAACTGGTTGCTTGTAACCATACTTCAATACGACAATGTAGTGTTCCAGAAGAGCTTGTTATAGCCTCTTATGCTTGTTACAGACTCTTATACGAACCACTCAAGGACATGCCTGGCTTGAGCACCTCATGAGCACAACTCCCAATATCTTAGCCGTTAAGCCCATTTTAAGGACCTCAACTCATAAACCCATGAATATCATGCAAACCCTTTACTTTGACTAGTCAAATTAATGCAATAATTGAAAATCCAAGCTAGATTTAAGTTAGTGACCTCTAATCACAAGTGAAACATGAAGGTAATCATGAACCCATACATCAATTGAGTCCAATCAAAGAAATTTAGGGAGAAACCCACTTGATTATAAGTGAATCATCAACTAAACATGAAAGCAACAGGATTAATCAAGATCCATAAACAAAATTAACATTCAAACCCAATTAAATCTACAATTTAAGCGTTCAAGAAAAAGGAAATAAAGAGTGGGTGAAAGATAATAACAAGTAAAGCTCACACTCTGCAATACACTCAAGAATGAGTAGAAAACTTGCTCTAGATCCTCACCATAAACTTAAATCTACACTAAGGTGTGTATTCTCTCTTTTCTCCGTACAAATGAATGTCAAAGTATAAATGGATTTAAGAAATTAGGCTGAGAGTGTGTGTAATTCCTTTCTAGGAATGAAATGGTGGATTTTTGAAATTTCTCTGATGCAGGTCACATAAGTACTTCGCGTTCGTGGTGCTTTGACTACATTCTTAGAGGTCAACTAAAGTAAACACTCCATGTTCATGCCTAAGAATTTTGTGATTACGGAGCGCATTCCTGATGCTCTGCCTATGTACCTAGATGTGGTACATTCGCACACTTCACGATCCACCACTCCGCATTCACGAGCCCGAAGGTTGCGTTTACAAAGTGTACTATGATTCCATGTACATTATTTCAAAATTCAGCTCTGTTTTGCTTCAATTAAGTCCAATCTCCATTCTTCTAAGCATGACATTATTTACATCATATGTACCTAAAATATATACCATCCAAAGTATAATTAGTGTCATGTTAATAATTTAACAACATAAAATCATAAAAAAAGAGTAATAAATGAGTGTATGTTGTACACTCATCAATATGTCATCAATAAGGAGACATCCATCTCCTTTACTAGCATGGTCGTCTTACACTCTTTATATACCAAGTCAGATATATAGGAGATGAATTTGCTTACCTGGACACCTGGATCCACAACACTGAAGGGATCATACTTGGAGAGCTTAGTGAATTTGAGGGCATAGTCCCACACAGTCATGGACCCTTGCTTGAGGTTGATGAACTCTTGGACATTAGCCTCCCTTAGCTCAATCAGAAAGAACATACCTAAGAAGGCACACTTGAATTCTTCCCCTCCAATGGAACCCGTTCCTTGGCCCCACTCATCTACCCATTGCTTGTACTATATTTTATCTACCCCTTTGAGTTGGTAGGCCACCAACTTGGCTTTCTCCTCCAAAGGGATACCCATGACCACTACTTTTTGATTGCCTCATAAATAAAGTAAATGGGGTCCTCCTTCATCTTGGAACTGTGGAACTCTAGAGGGATCATCCTCATAAAGTATCTCACTTGAGTGGATGGAGTAGGTACTTGGAGGAGGGGGGAACGATGATCTCCCTACTATCTTGGTTGGATAATGCACCAACAAGGTGAAGGCAGTTCAGAATTCTGCACAAGACACCCTGTCATTTTGTTAAAGTGAAAGGACTTGTTGTTTGGGAGTGCCTTTTTGGTGTGGTGCTCTTTTTGGTGACATGATTTAGAAACAATCAAAGAGGTCATCGTTAGTGATAGGAAAACCTTAGTCAACTCTAAAGTCACGACATGAACAAGAACGAAGGGAAGACATTCCTAAACCACCTTATAGCCTCTCACTCAAGATAGTGATACATTCACACCCTTGAATAAGACACTGCTCGACATGGTATGCATGGATATCCGAGGAAAATTTTAAGATCTCATGCTTTGATAACAAGTTTGTAATGACCTAACCTAGGGCCTAGTCGTCACTTGGCAAATGTGATGCCTAAAGGAACCTTACCGAGGCCATCTTTAATACCTTAAGCATTCATAGGCATAAATTAAACATTTGCAAAAGTAAAATGGGGTAAAGGATTATATGGGACCATAATATGAAAATGAAGCAAAATATTATTAAAAGAAACATCAATATTTATCCATAAAGCATACCGACTAAAACATAGATGGATAGAATTGGTAATGGTCAGTTTCCATCAAATAGAAAAGTCTGCAATGTTTAACAACATTGAAAGTGAAAGATTCAAAAGAGCAACATGTACATCAATATCTCAAGTACAAAGCACAAAAAAAATGGCAGAAACCCAAACTAAGGACTCACCATAATAAAAATACTGGTCTTGAACGTCGTAAAACCAGTCGCTAGTTGGTGGAGGAGTACCTTTCCCTACATGGTTAAATTATATAGGCAAAATATGCGTTAGTGCTTTTGGAATATACAAAGTATGTAAGATATAATACAAATATGAATTGTAATACCATCATATATTGCATGCATTTTTTTATAATATAGATATCCTACATGGATTTACTAGCCTAGCCTACGAGGGATCCTATAGTGATATATACTAGCTGACAATACGATTCATCTCTAGAAGGTCATGCCTTAACTAAGAAGATAAACCTAAATGTCAAGGTCCTCTCAGTGCTATGTCATCCCACAAAATCTTTAAAATATATACTTAGTCAATTTGTGACACTTAAGAATTCATAGAAACAAATCGTAACAGTAGCTCGAACTTAAGGGACCACAAAATGAGAATTGTCCTTTCATCTTGGGGACCTTCTGATGTGTTGTCAAAATACAACACATTTGATGCCTAACATAAGCGATTTTGTGAGTTTTTAAAGCGACTTTTATAGTTTTTATGTGTTTTTGTGTTGATATTGCAGAAAAGTTAGGTTGGAATGATTTGGCAGAAAAGTTGCAGATTTTGCTAAAGTATAAGCCATACGAGTCATTCTACAAGTCGTAGCCCTAGCTATGAGTCATAGCACGTGTCGTAGCATGATACAGAGACCAAACGTTTAGAAATCTACTAAGTAAGGGTCACTCCTCCGAGGCCACCCTACGAGTTATATGTCATACGATAACTCGTACAGGTGGGATCGTAATAACAATCAGAGAGACAAAATGTTGGACCAAGAAGCTGAAGACCAAGCCTATGAGACCAGCATATGAGTCTTAGTCCAAGCTATGACACGTACTAGTAGGTCATACCAGCAAGGTCCAAAATGCCAAGACCCAGATACAAGACCTTGACTATGACTCATGGGCCACTCTAAAAGTCGTATATGCGAGATATCCCGATGCCAACTATTTTTTCTAAAATATTTTTAGGTTTATAAGTTGTACACTATAAATAGTTTAAGTAGGGTTTCATTTTGAGAGAATTGACATTTGTGAAATTTTTTAGTCTTGTTCTTGAGCTCTAAAATATTGTCTTAGGAATATTTTTAGGGTTCCATTCTTAGATTAGTATTTTCTCTTTGAAAACCCATTTTTGGGGAATTGCAGATCTTGTGGTACACACTTTGGAATTTATCAAGCTCGTAGGTTTGCAATTTGGGTGTCTTCATTTTCATTAGAGTTGGAAAAATTCTCAACTATGCCGTTTGCTTTCATTTTTGTGTATTTTATCTTAGCCATGAGTAGCTAAGCACCCACAACATGGGGTTGTGGGAACCATGGGAAGTTGACATGAAATGACCAAGGTATTATGCATTTCTATGATTGGGGTTTTGCATGTATTGTTTATGTCTCTTCGTTATTAACATTATTTTGTGGTGGCCAACATGAAATTCTGCCTACTATCACGATCCCGACCAAGGTAGTAATGAATAGGAAAAGGAAACCAAATGACAAAATTTAGTTGATGAGTTCCCGTCTAATTGAACAAACCTAGCCAAGGGGAGGTTGACTGGGATAGTAGATAATGGTTAGCTGGCATGCCATGGTAGCCGACCAAGCGCCAAGGTGAAATTTGACCTTGAGCTTCACAAGAGGGCTAGAGTAACCTTAGTTACCACCCTGCATGCGATTCACCAATTGTAGTTATGTTATATAGGTAATTTGAGTCAACGAATCCTGGGGAACACAATTCACAAGTTGTTCCCAAATCTGAGTGTTTTCTCATTTTTAATTAGTGTTTATTTTATCTTTGCTTTTGACTCACAACCCTCCCCCCTATATCTAGAGATTATAGTTATATATATTAGAAATGATTAGTGGTGAATTCTTGTAGTCAAGCCCTGTATTCCCTGTGGATTTGACCCTAACCTTGGTTAGGTTAATTACTAATAGAGGCCACTTTCTTATTGAAGTGTGACCATCAGATCAAAAATTAATGTGTCGTTGCCGAGGAATACAGATAGATTTTGACTTTAGGTTACTGTTAATTAATTATAGTGTTGATTTTTAGAATCTTGTGTATTTTACTTTTGTTGTTGTTTTTGTTGTTTGACTTTACTTGCAGGGCGTGCCAGGTTGTATGCCCAGCACAATGAGTCAAGGTGAACCCTTAGCTCCGATTAATTTGGAGATCTATTGACTTTTCAGGAGAATGGCTCAAGTAAACAAAAATATTGCAATTGAGGAGGAGATAAACTTGAATGTCGAGGATACAGGATGAGAGGAGAATCCACCAAGGGATAACAGACCTCAGCGTAGGGATTTTAACAGAAATGCTTATGGTTGGAACCAATACTGGTTAAACCCTATGGCAATGGATGTGATGGGTTCTATAATATTGCCGCCTCTATCGGCAGATGCTAAGTTTGTGGTTTCTAGTAAATTGCTCCAGATGCTCCAAAACCATGGCTTATTCATAGGGCTACTGTTAGAGCATCCTCACCATCATCTCCAAAATGTCATCTTTGTGTGCAAAGTGTCATGGGGACACAAAATATTTCTATTGACGTTGTTGGATTAAGGGTGTTTCCATTGTCATTGACTGGTAATGTAGCTAGCTGGTTGTCTGAGCTTCCTCTTGGTACCATCACAAGTTGGTCTGAGCTACAGAGGGTGTTCCTTGAAAGATATTTCCCAAGGTCAAAGAAATTGATGCTTAAGGACCAAATTAACAATTTTGAGAAATTGCCTAGAGACTCTCTTAGCACTACATGGGAGAGGTTCACCAAATGCTTAAGAATAGAGTATTGATGATGCTTTGGTCGAGATCTTTTATAGAGAACTTGATGATAATAGCAAAGCATATGCCAACACGATCATAGGAGGTGTTTTTCTTGATCAACCATTTGAACTTGTCACTGAAATAATGGAACCAATGGTAAAGACCAACCAAGCATGAGGCCAAAGTGAGAGGGTACAACAAAAAGTTCTTGTATAGTTACCACGAATAATAAGCAAGCAAAGGTAAATGAAGAGATCATGGAGCAACTTGCTGAACTCTGCACAAGCATGGAGTTGGTTTTAAAGTAAAATCGAGTAAGTTTACAAGCGGTGACATACCAACCCACAAGAATGCCAGTTTATGATGATCAATTCTTTGATGAGGTGCATGTTTTGTAAGCAACCAAGCGGCGGGTTCCCGGAATAACCCTCAAGGATCCAATTCAAATTATTGGAGGCAAGTTTCCAGGAATAAAGTTCAGAACTTCAATCGAGAAGGGGCATACGAAGATAACAGAGGTGGTTATTATGAAAGAGAAAGAGTACCAGATGTCGAATGGGGTAGAAGAGAAGGCTACAGGAATGTTCCTTATGTGCCACCACATAACCGTGATGCCAGATCAAGTAGTTCTAGTATTGAGGAAATGTTTGATAAGTTATTGAAGAGGGCGGATCACCATGATGAGAATTTGAAGGGAATGAAGACCAATATTTCAAGCATAAACAAGAAAATTGTGTCTTACTCCATGGCAATCAAGCAACTTGAATAACAATTGGGACAAGTGTCTTCATAGTTGAACCAAAGCTTGAAGGGAACCTTACTAAGAAACATGGTTCAAAATCTTAAGAATGAAGGACATTGCATGGTCGTGATAACTCGGAGTGGCAAAAGCATTGTGAACCCCTACATGCAAAGGGAGAAAAATTGGAATTCCAAGAAGAGAATGACTGAGGAAACTAGGGCATGCAACATGGGTGAGCAACCCAAGAAGTATAAGACCTTTTCAAGGCACTCACCTCCTTTCCCTCAAAGTCTTAGGAAGAGAAAGGATGAAGAGAAGTTAGAGCAATTTTTGGCATTGCTTAAAAGGGTGTCAGATGAAGTTCCATTGATAAAAGCTCTTGAGAAGATGCCTGGATATGCCAAATGGGTGAAAGTATGAGTCAAATAGAAGCTAAAAGTGAGCCAACATCTCTCCAAGAATGTTCAGTGTTGTAGTGCCATCACCACCAAGTCACTTGTGCAAAAGCGTGAGGATCCAGGTGCATTCACCATACCATTTACTGTAGGACAACTAGCATTTTCCAAAGCGCTATGTGATTTGGGAGCGAGCAATAACTTGATGCCTCTTCCTATATTCAAAAAGCATGTTTTGGGGAGCCTTATTCCTAATAAGATGCGACTATTGATGGCAGAAAGAACGATCAAGAAGCCTATGGGGGTGCTGTATGATGTGCTAGTAAAGGTAGACAAATTTAAATTCCAAGCTAATTTTGTTATACTTGACTGTGAAGTTGATTTTGCTGTTCTAGTCATATTGGGAAGGCCTTTCCTTGACATAGGTAAAGCATTAGTGGGTACGGAGAAGAGTCTACTCACTTTCAAGTTTGGTGAAGATGTAGTGGTATTCCAAGTAGGATAATAGGATGAAAAGAGTTTTGATCTCCAAGTCATCTTAATGATTTCAATAGATGGAGATGAGGAAGCAAAGATCTCAGTAGAATTGAGATTGGGAGTTGTTCCTTTGGCAGTTGTGTTAATGAACTTTGATGGTGATAACATTCCTGACTATGAAGAAACAATAAATGCTCTTGGTTGTCATTTGGGCCAACACAACAGGCAAGTTTGGAGCTAGACTTGTATAATAGGGAGACACCACCTATAAAGCCATCTATACAAGTCCTACCTGAGTTAGAATCAAAGGCATTGCCATCACATTTGAAATTAGAATTAAAGGCATTGCCATCACACTTGAAATATGCATACTTATGGGAGAATATCACATTACCTATCATTATTGCAGCAAATCTAATTGGAGCTCAAGAAGAAGCCCTTGTCTCTATTCTCAAGTAGTACAAGAGGGTAATTGGGAGGACGATTGCAGATATCATTGGCATAACGCAGGGGATATGCACTCATAAGATTCAACAAGTCAAGGATTACACACCAAGTATAGAGCATCAAAGGTGATTGAAACCCCCTCCCCCTCTCATGCAAGAAGTTGTGAGGAAGGAAATCATCAATTGGTTATATGCAGGAGTAATCTACCTAATCATTAATAGTGAGTGGGTAAGCACAGTGCAGTGTGTTCCAAAGAAGGGGTATCATGGTGGTGCCTAACGCAAAGAACGAGTTGATCCCTATGAGGCCAGTCACTAGATGGAGAGTATACATTGATTACAGAAAATTGAATGCTTCTGCTGAAAAAGATCATTACCCTACGCCCTTCATAAATCAAATGCTCGATAGACTGGCAGAGGAACGATGGTACTAAATTGTGAGGATCAAGAAAATACAACATTCACATTCTCCTATAGTACTTCGTAACACTCTAGCCACATTTCAAAGGTGCATGATGTCTATTTTCTCAGACATGGTTGAGAGCACTATTGAAGTGTTCATGGATGATTTCAGTGTTGTAGGCCAATCTTTTGAAGAATGCCTTTTACATTTGCTTGATGTATGGCAGAGATGTGTCAAGAGTCACTTGGTAATAAATTGGGAGAATGCCATTTTATGGTCAAAGAAGTCATAGTACTTGGTCATAGAATTTCGGGCAAAGGAATTGAGGTGGATAAAGCAAAAATTGAGGTGATAGAAAAATTGCCACCACCAATTTCAGTAAAAAGGATCAGAAGTTTCCTCGGCCATGCTGGATTCTACCGTCGCTTCATAAAGGATTTCTCTAAAATATCACAACCCTATGTAAGTTGCTTGAAAAAGATGCCATGTTTGTGTTTGATGATGCATGCACGCACGCTTTTGAGGAATTAAAAAGAAGGTTGACTTCAGCGCCCATTATTGTGACTCCAGACTAGTCACAATATTTGAGCTAATGTGTGATGTGAGCGGGGTTGCACTCGGTGTGGTGTTAAGACAATGGAGAGAGAAGATCTTGCATCCAATCTATTATGCCAGCAAAGCATTAAATGTAGCTTAGAAGAATTACAGTATGATTGAACAGGAATTGCTTGCTTTGGTGTTTGAATTTGAAACTTTTTGTTCATACTTGCTAGGAGCCAAAGTAATTGTAGACATAGACTATACATCACTCAAGTATTTGATGGCCCAGGATGATGTAAAGCCAAGGTTGATTAGGTGGGTACTTCTTTTGCAGGAATTCAATTTTGATGTGATTGATAGAAAAAAGTCAGAGAATCAGGTTGCCGATCACCTTTCTAGGTTGGAAGATGAGGCTATGGTGAAGTCTCATTCCCAAATGACTGGGTTCTCGCAGTGTCACATGATCTTATTTTGTGGTTTGTAGATTACACTAACTATTTGGTAAGTGATATAGTGCCACCTTACTTGAACATCCATCAGTGTCGTAAGTTTATACATGATATGAAGAAGTTCTTTTAGGATGAGCCTTCTTTGTTTTGAGTTTGTGCAAATGGGATCATTCGACTATGTTTTTTAGAGGTAGAGATGATGAGCATTCGTGAAGCATGTCAGTCTTCATTGGTGGGTTGTCACCATAGTGGAGCTCATACTGCATACAAAGTACTGCAAAGTGGCTATTATTGGCCCTCAATCCATCAAGACATGCATGATTATGTCAAGTCCTGTGATCGCTGTCAGAGAGAAGGTGGAATTTCATGGAGGCATGAACTTCTTCTAAACCCATTTTAGTCATAGAATTGTTGGATGTTTGGGGCATTGATTTATAGGGCCTTTCGTCAACTGTCATGGTAATAAATACATCCTGGTCGAGTTGATTATGTCTCCAAATAGGTGGAGGACATAGCCTTTCCAAACAATGTGAACAAGAGCATTATTGAATTTCTCCGAAGAAGTATTTTTTCCTGGTTTGGTACACAGCGAGCGATTATTAGTGATGGAGGATCTCATTTTTGCAACCGATTGTTCAAAGATCTCTTTGAAAGATATAGTGTGAAACATAGGGTGGCAACACAGTACCATCCCCAAATGAACAGGCAAGTTGAAGTATCAAATATCGAAAGAAAACAAATCTTATCCAAAACTATGTGAACCGAATTGATTGGCCAAGAAAGTTGGACGACGTTTTATGGGCCAACCGGATAGCTTTTAAAATTCCCATTGTGATGTCCACGTACCAATTGGTGTTTGAGATGGCTTGTCACCTTCTAGTCGAGCTTGAACACAAGCCTTATAGGCATTGAAGAAGCTGAATCTTGATTGGCACGAGACTGCGACTTCTAGGTTGATGCAAGTGAACGAGCTTGATGAGTTCAGGCTGCGTGCATATGAAAGTTCCATGTTGTACAAGCAATGAGTGAAAACTCACCATGACCGTAGAATTGAAGATCACCAATTTGCTCCAGGAGATATGGTGTTGCTCTACAACTCTAGGTTAAGGTGGTTTCCGAGAAAACACAGATCCAAATGGATGGGACCCTTCAGAGTAGTGCGTGTCTTTAGTCATAGAGCTATTGAACTAGAGAGTAGGGATGGTGATATTTTCAAAGTTAATGGACAAAGGGTCAAAAGGTATTTGGGAAACATTGAAGAAATCAAAATAGTGGAAGATTGTGACCTTGAGGAGGCATGAATAGAATAGCCTCCTATCGTGCTGCGATAATAAACCTGGCACTTCTTGGGAGGCAACCTAAGGTACGCCCCTTGCAATTCTTAGCTTGTGTTCCTACTTTGAGGACAAATTATTTTATTGTTGGTGGGGTGGTGAAGTTATGGATTAAGGTGAAGTTTGAGTAGCCTTAGATCCATTACTTCACCTATTTTTGATCTCAAGGTTTTCTTACCATGATTCTTTTTCCTTGTGGATGTTTAAATTATTGTTGAATCGACATGTTTTAGGATGTGTAGATAAATTGTGAATGCATAGTGATGTTACTTATTGGCATATATATAGTTCTTTAATGTTCTTTAAGTTTTGATAAAAATTGGATACCATAATTTGTTTTTTTGTATTATGGTTAGTAAGGCACTTATACATTTTGAGTGTTTGGCAATGATTGTTTTGATATTGTGAGGGTAAGCTGAGGCTTGAAGCATGACTTGTGAGTCTATAGTTGATTGTGAGTGCAATGTCATGTATGTTGTGAGCTTATTTTGATGCATTCATGTATTATGTATGGACTCAGAACTTGCCCTTGTACTCTAAGATTAGTGAAGTGACTTAGTTGATTTGGAAGTAATCTAAGGCCTTTGTTCTAATAGGAAGCCAACTTTTGCCTAAATTGCCTACCAAATGATCTAGTGAATCCCTTGTTCCTAATGTTTGAGCTTTTCATGTACTCATTCTTTCTTGACACCTTGCTGACATAACCTTATTTGGTGAAATACCCTAATATTGGCCTTGATATATCCTTGAACATGTGAACCTTGATTGAGGCTAAAAGCCTAAGTTGAGGGTGGCTGCATTGGTGGCCCTGGTTTGAGGTATAGATATTGCGTATTTCACTTTAGGCTAAAAGACTAAGTTGAGAGTGGCCCTTATTGTGGTAAAGTAACAAACTGAGGTGGTTAGTTAAGCTTAAAAGAAAGAAAATGATTAATCATGAGTCAGGTGAAGAAAAGGAAAAGAAATAGTGCCTTGATCTAAAAAGATGTGCAAAAATAATTTTGAAATTAAGGCATAGCTGAAAAAGTGAAAGAAAAGCCCAAAAGAGAGCTTGAATTGGGGGAATAAAGGAGGAACTAGTGGAATTGGATGGGTTTTGAAGTTAAAAGTGTTGGTAAGCATGGTTCAAGGATAGAGTTTAATCACTAAATGCCTAAAATGCCATTCCAAAGCACCCTGAACCAATGTTACAAGCTCTTAAGTCCTAAAGTGATCTAAATTCACTTTTTCACCAAGCCAAAAGATAAGTATAGGGGCAAGCTTATGGTGTTAGTCATTGTGCATGTATTTCAATCGTGAGAGTAAGAATGTTTCCTTAGTCCCTGATCCCGAATGCTTTTGAGTAACTATATGGGAGTTCTTTCTAGTGAGGGCATTTGCACTACTTTATTAGCATATGATGCACCAGTGATTGTGGAAGGTTGATGCTCCTCAGATTATCACAGTTGAATTGCCAGGTATCTTATTCTGTCCTTATCTTGCTAAATAACCGTGAAATCCTGTTTTGAAATTGATAGGGGGTACCTAAACCTGAGAAGTGATTGATATGCTAGTAGTATAGTTGTTATGTATTTATCTTTGTCTATGTAGATCTAGTCATCGATTTACGACAAGCAACAATTCTAAGTTGAGGGTGTTGATATGCTGCCAAAATACAACACATTTGATGCCTAAAATAAGTTGTGACTTCTTAAAGCGACTTTTTATAGTTTTTATGTGTTGTTTTGTTGATTTTGCCGAAAAGTTAGGTTGGCATGATTTGGAAGAAAAGTTGTAGATTTTACTGAAGCATAGGCCATATGAGTCATCCTATGAGTTGTAGCCTAAGCTATGAGTGGCAAGACGTGTCATAATAGGAAACAGAGACCAAAAGTTTAGAGATCTACCAAGTAAGGGTCAGTTCTATGAGGACACCCTATGGGTCTTATGTCATATGATGAGTTGTATGGGTGAGATCGTAGCAATAATTAGAGAGCCAAAATGTTGAACCAAGAAGCTGAAGACCAAGGCTACGAGACCAGAGTACGATTCATAGTCCAAGCTACGACTAATACCAATAGGTCGTACCAGCGAGGTCCAAATTGCCAAAACCCAAATACGATACCCCAACTATGACTCGTGGGCTGCCCTACAAGTTGTATCTACAAGATATCCTAGATGTCAGTTGTCTTTTCTGCATTAATTTCAGGGTTATAACTTGTAAACTATAAATAGTTTAAGTAGGGTTTCATTTTGAGAGAGTTGACACTTGTGAAATTTTTTAGTCTTCTTCTTTATCTCTAAAATATTCTCTCAAGAGTACATTTAGGGTTCCAATCTTAGATTAGTATTTTCTCTTTGAAAACCCATTTTTGGGGAATTGCAAATCTTGTGCTTCACATTTTGGAATTTATCAAGCTTGTAGGTTTGCAATTTGGGTCTCTTCACTTTCATTGGACCTGGTAAAATTCTCAACTATGCTTTTTACTTGTTTTTTTGTGTGTTTTATCTTAGCCATGAGTAGCTAAGCACCCACAACTTAGGGTTGTGTGAACCATGGGTAGTTGACATGAAATGACCTAAGTATTGTGCATTTCGATGATTGGGGTTTTGCATGTATTGTCTATTTCCCTTTGTTATTAACATTGTTTTGTGGTGGACAACATGAAATCCTGCCAACTATCAAGATCTTGACCAAGGTATTGATGAATAGGAAAAGGGAAGCAGATGACAGGATTCGATTGATATGTTCCCGTCTAATCAACCAAACCTGGCCAAAGGGAGGTTTATTGGGAATATAGGTAATGATTAGTTGGCACGCCATGTTAGCCGACCACGCGCCATGGTGAAATTTGACCTTCATCTTCACAAAAGGAATGGAAGAACCTAAGTTACTATCCTACATGCTATTAACCAATTATAGTTATGTTATCTAGGACTTTGAGTCAATGAACCATGGGGAACACAATTCCCAAGTTGTTCCCAAACCTGAGTTTTTTCTCGCTTTTTAATTAGTGTTTATTTTATCTTGCTTTTGAATCAGAAATCCCCCTCTCACATCAATATATTGTAGTTATAGATATTAAAAATGATTAGTGGTGAATTCTCGTAGTCAAGCTTAAAAATGATTAAGCTAAAACATCATAAATCATCAAAATGAGGTCATTCAAAACATGTAAAACAATCCACACATCATCATTAATAACGCTCATCATTGGAGTCATCAACAACAACTTAGATATATATAAATACTTAGTAAAATATCATATGATACCATTGAAACCATTTAGTAACATTAAGTACCATAAAATCATTATTAACATGCTTATTAACTTGAAGGAACTTAAAGAAAAGGAACTTAAAGAAAAGGACTTTGTGGGTGAAACGAGACCTACAAATCAGACTCACATACCTCAAGTATTCTCTAAGAAGAAGAAGCTTGAATCCTTTGGGATGAACTTAAAAAAACTACCCTTTCTTTGACCTTCTAAAGAGAGTATTTTTCCTTATAGATTTTTTGGAATATGAGAATGAAAGAAAGACTAAAGTCCATAGGGAATTAAGGTCTGATTTAGGGACCTGAGGATCCAAATAATGACATGGTATAGAATTAAGATGTACAGAAATGACAAAGTTACCTCCCATTAAAACTATCGAAATAAATCTATGAAAGACCGATTATGGGTCGTGGTTTGAACCATAGACTGTAGTCCTGTCCATGTTGTTGTCCTTTTCCAATCTTTAGAAATTGTTTCGCCAACCTAAACTATGAAACCCTTTTCTATGGGCCATTCTTTGACTTATGAGTCATGGTTGGACTCGTATAGTCCTTCCATACTTAGTTAATTTTCTTGTTTTTTCAAGAACTTATCTACAGAGGTTTTATACAAGCCCTATAATGTTCTATGGACCTTCCTGTTAATCATATGTCACTTTCGAGAAACTCAAAATTACTTTCATGTCTGATACCCTCATCTACGATTCTTTCTATGAACCATCACTCATTCCATCAACCATCATTTCTTTGTGGTTTACCAAAACTTGGAAACCTATTCCCTTTCCTGTAGTTCATATTTAAGGAACCAACCCACGGTCCATCATCCCATGGGTCGTACAAAGCCCTCGTGAACTGGCCTCAAGTTATTTTTTGACCAACTTTTTCTACACTTTTAGGCTCCTAAACTTAGGGTCATTACACATATAGGTATGGGACAATTGGATTCTACCATCAGTCTCTTTCCTCAGCTATGGTGAGTATCTGCGTATATCCTAAGGTTTACTAGGTGCTAAGTGTGGCTCACACAGAATGACCATAGACAGGAGCCATAGAATCATCTAATATGGAGAGGTATTCTATTAACATATCCCATAAACATATAGAAATAATAGAGAGGTATTCTACTAGCTCATCCCATAAGCCTTTTCAACATATATCATGATCACAAGGGAAGCTCCTAGACTTTGTATATGCCTCTACTATCAGCCCATCATCATTTCATAATCTTTACTAGGTGGAGGACTCATACCTCAATCATTCATTTGTATTAAAATTCATAAGAATAGTCCTGTTGGACACACAAATATAAGTACAATCATGACATCTTAATAGGGTTTTATGTTGATACATAACTTTCGTACGATTTCACTAAATTTCAAAACATACTTGATATAGTTCACCCTTCATCATATTCATGAACTAGCATACATATAGTAATACCATTTAATCATGTATACGAAACTTCATCATTAATCCCTCATTATTAGAAATCATTCATCCTTAGAAAACTCGATATAATAATTGGGCAGGCCCATGTATGCAACTTTTAATCATGTAACTCAAGAACACTATGCATGAAAGTTGTGCAATTTATTAATTTAAACAATCATTAACAGAACCCACCACAATCATACATATCATCTTAGAACTTTAGACGTACAACCATGAAATTCACCTCATAAAACCATCAATTTCATCATAGTATCATAACTTCCATTACTTTAAATCTCATAAAATATATCATAGGATAAAACCCTTAAAATCAATGCATGCATTTCCATGAAATAGATGAAGAATCATAACATAATTCACGCTTACTAAAACAATCAGGAAGTACCCATAAGAAATCAACATTTAAATTTGAAGAAATTTGTAAAAAGAGGTTTTGGGACATTATGACTGGAACAATTCATGGATGAAGATCCACATACTTTGATCCTTAGAATTTGAAGATGGGGACTTGGACTTTGAGAATCCTTCATGGAAGCTTTGTCCTTAATGGAGATGACATGGTCTTCAAGCAATTTTGGAAAAAATTGATGGAGGATTTTAGAGAGCGGTTTGAGAGAATTTGAAGCATTTATAGAGAGAAATAGAGCCTAAAAATAAAGAAATTTTAAGGGTTTACGTACATGAAGATGTTAGGATAGGTCCCAACTAAGTTTCCTAACTTAAATTAAAACTCATAAATTTTTGAACTATGGGGGAACATGGGTATGATGTAGCCCTGTGGTGGACCTTACTGGTTTGCAAAATTTCAGTGAAAAATTATTTTCTGACACCGATGACCTAAAAATCAAAAGTGATCCTTTTCATACATAAATTTTCCTTCTAAAAAGAATATGAAGTTGAATTTGCAAAATAAAACACAGATTTTATGATATTCAAGAAATACATCATAGGGTCTTTCCGAGTCACCTTAGGAGGTGTTACACTAAGTGTTAATCTCTTTCACGACCCAAGCCTAGGGCCTAGACATTACAAAGGAATGGGGAACCCGAAGGACCCCAAGCAAGCCTCTTAACATATCATTACACATTTTTGGTCGTAGAAGCAATTTAACAACAATAAGAGAATAGAAATAAGGTCAAAGAGACTAAGGGAGTCTTTGATGGATTAAAACATACAAGAGTCAAGAGAGTCAAAGCATATAACTTCATTACATTACTTGTCCAACAACACCTCTAATCATCTAATTGAGCGGGGGCCAAGACAACTTTCCGGGCTCACCCTCATAGTCAAAAGCATAAAATAAGATAAAGAGTGTCTTTGCATACATAGAAACAAAAGATATCGTCCTCGGAGTTGAGGACTCACCAAACTTGCTTGAATAGATAGTACTAGCCACGTGGAGGATGATGATCAAGCAGAGCTCCGGTTCCTACATGGTAACATCATATAGGCTTAGAGTATGCATTGGTATGTTTGAATGTACTAAGAATGTAGAATACGATGCAACAAGAGACAAGCAACATAATCAAAATGCTTAATCGTAAGAAAGAGATAGTATATTAACAACATGACATGAATGAACAATGCTTGAAGTAAAACATGTTTATACAGAACATATGACATGTGTAGGAAGATACCATCATTAGAAAACAATGCCTACCACCTCCTTGGTGAGGAGATTGAGGTATGTACCCCCAATATAGTAGCACTGGCCTACCACCCCCCGAGTGAGGTGATTGAGGTATATACCCCCCAATATTGTAGTAGAGGCCTAGCATCCCTCGAGCAAGGCGATTGAGGTATATACCCACCAATATGGTAGCACGGGCCTACCATCCCCTGAACGAGGTGATTAGTCAACTTCCAACACTATAGATAGTTTTCACGAATTCAATACATATATGCCTTCCTTTCATCATCATAATTTATCTTGACTTATAGGTCATGCTTAGGTCATCAATAACTCAAGAATACTAAATCGGACATTTTATCAAGCACTTCGTGGGTGTGTAATGCTAGTTCAAATTCATGCAATTTAAGAGAGAAATTATGCAAGAAAATATAATGTAAATCAACCCACCAACACTTGGTAACACCTTCATACAATATACTTTGAAATCGTTCATCAAATCTCAAAAAACAATCACAGATTCATAGCTAAAAATATGCTTAAACAGTCCACATTTCATGAAACCCCAACAAAATTCATATTCAAATTCATAATAGGTAAGATCCACAAGTAAATCTACTTAGAAACATACATTTTATGTAATAAAGGAGGTTGGGCACCATAGGTGAAAGGACCGAATGGTTACCTCAACTTTGGAGAATTCCTTGATGAAGATTTGATTGAGAACTTGAAGCTTGAGTGAATTCGTTAAGATCTGGAATGGGTTTGAGACCCTTGATTTTGAGTGAAATATTTATCTAAGTGTTTGAGAAGGTTTTGGATAATATTTTGTATGATATGAGGTTGAAATATGACTAAGTATAGGTAGTTTTATGCATGGGAATGCTTAGGCACAAGACCCAAAGACCTTGGACCGAACTAAAGAAAACTGGCAACAAAATACAAAAGTCCACGCCCTGGCCGCGTCGAGCCAAGGGCGTAGATCCTTACTGTTTTTCGCCAACTTTGGAAAATAAAATTTTTATATGATGTCTCTAAAATCGGGGTTAGACCCATTACTCACTCAATTTTTCCTCCTAATCATGATTATGAAATCAAATTTTTGATATCACGCACATATTTTTAGATATATGGAAATTACTATTATAAGAACTTCCGGGACACATTTTCGCTTACTTTTTGGGGTTGTTTCAATATCTCTCCCTTGGGAACTTCCCTGATTGTCAAAGAAAAGTATAAAAATAGAAGTTAAAAAGATAATCTTAGCCTATACAAGAATACAACAATGCACTTAAACGTTATTTCAAAAAAGTCAACACAAGTGTCAAAATCACCATGAACTTGTCAATTTAAACATGAATATATGCAAATGACATGAGAGTTGAAACTTAAGATTCGAAATCTTTTAGGGGACTTAGATTTGTACCTTAAGCTTGAGTATAATGGAAGAGATAGGGATATAATTTTTGCATGTCTGCTTCGTCTTCCCATGTGGTACTTTCAACTTGTTGATTCCTTCAAAGGACCATCACGAAAGCTACATTCTTGCTCCTCAACCTCTTCATTTATCTACCCAAAATTCATACCAGAACCTCTTTACAAGTCAAGTTGTCTTCTCCAATACTCACAACATCCAATGGTACAATAGCATTTGGGCCACCCAACACTTCCTCCACATAGACACAAAGAAGACAGGACGAACCAAGTTCATTTCACTAGGAAACACCAACTCATGGGCCACCTTACCAATCTTCCTCAACACCCTATAAGGACCCACAAATCATGGACTCAATTTACCCCTTTTTTCCAAAATGAACCACATGGTGAAATCTTCAAATAAACCCTATCACCAACGTTATATTCAGGGTCCCTTCTTCTCACATCGGCATAGGACTTTTGACGACTTTTGGCTGTTCCCAAACTCTTCTGTATCATCCTCACCATCTGCCAAGATCCTACAACTATATCCAATACAATCAATGTCATCTCACCAATACACCTCCCTCAAAGCTCTATACATTTTTGTAGAACCGAGGTGAATAGAATAGGAAGAATTATGAGCCTCATCAGGAATCTTCTCTCTCAAACCATCAACACTGGGCACACACAACCTACCTTGGTACATTAGTACACCATCTGCCCCTTTGGAGAAAGCCTCCACATTACCATCTCTCATCAAAACCTTCAACTCTACCAGGCGTGGTCAAGATCTTGCTTTTCCTTCACCTCCTCAACTAATGAAGATTTAGAACCATCAACCATCACTACACCACCACTGTCAACCTCTTGCAACCTAACTCCAAACCTAGCCAACCGATGGACCTCCATATACACTTCTTTGCCACCATCGCTAACATATGCTAAGCTACCCATATACACCATACTCAAAGCATTGGGCACAATATTAGCCTTACCTGGATGATGATGCACACTCATATCATAATCCTTAAGAAACTCTAAACACCTTCATTGCCTCAAGTTAAGATCATTTTGAGTGAAAATACATTGGATACTCTTATGATTGGTAAATATATCAACATGCACTCTATAAAAATAATAGCACCAAATTTTCAAAGCAAATACCATGATGGCCAATTCAAGATCATGGTTAGTATAATTCTTTTCATGCACCTTAAGTTATTGAGAAGCATTGGCTATCACCTTACAATTTTGCATCAATACACAACCCAAACCAATTCTTGAGGCATCACAATACACAACAACTCTTGCAGCGATTCCATTAGTGATAAGATAGGAGCGGTGATTTGCTTATCCTTCAAAGTTTGGAAACTCATTTCATACTCATCGGTCCACACAAATCTAGTCTTCTTTTGAGTCAACATAGTCATATGGGAAGCAATAGAAGAGTACCAATTAACAACCTCTAGTAATAACCTGCTAAGCCCAAGAAACTCCTAATATCCGATGGAGTCAACGATTAGACCAATTCTAATCACTTCCATCTTTTTAGGATCCACCTTACTACCATTCCTCGACAAGACATGACCAAGAAAGGAAACTTCCTGCATACAAGACTCAAACTTTTCATACTTAGCATGCAAGATTTCTTCCCTCAATTTTTGTAGAACCACCCTCAAATGACTTACATATTCCTCCTCACTATGAGAATAGATCAAAATATCATCAACAAATACCAGCATAAACAAATTAAGGTAGGGTTTGAAGACCTTATTCATAAGATCTATGAAGATAGTTAGTTCATTGGTCAACCCAAAAGACATAACCACAAATTCATAGTGTCAATACCTAGTCTGGAAGACCGTCTTGGGAATGTCACACTTTCACTTGGTGATACCCTAATCGAAGTTCAATCTTAGAGAAGTGACTAGCCCCTAGAAGTTTGTTAAAAAGATCACCAATCCTTGGTAGAGAGTACTTAACATGGTGATTCTATGAAGTTGTCGGTAGTCAATGCACATTCTAAAAGTACCATCATTCTTCTTCACAAACAACACCGGTGCACCCCAAGGTGATTGGCTAGGCCTAATAAAATCCTTTTCCAACAAATCCCTCAATTGCTCCTTCAACTCCTTTAACTCCGTCGGGGTCATATAGTAAGGGGAATAGAAATAGGTTGAGTATCAGGAAGGAGGTCTATACCAAAATCTATTTCCTTTTCGGGAGAAATGTTGGGAAGGTCACTTGAAAGAATTTCAAGAAACTCATTCACAACTGGAACAGACTCTATAGGAAGGACTTTGGACTCAACATTCGTAACCCTCACAAGATGATAGAGACATTCCTTAGAGATCAACTTTTGGGCAATGCAAGAGGTAAACCTACCCTTGACCACCACATCATGACTCTCCCACTAAAGGACGGGTTCATTTGGGAATTGGAATTTGACCTATAGATTCTACAATCAATAGAGGCATAATATGCATGCAATCAATCCATCCCAAGAATGACACTAAAATCCACCATATCAAACTCAACAAGATCACAAGACAAAATTTTATGCAAATTGCAAATGGGACAATTTCTATTGACCTTTCTAGCAACAATATATGCACCAATGGGAGTAGACACCTCATAAAACTCACATACAAATTTGGGTTCAACATGAAACTTTTGGCAACAAAAGGAGTAACAAAAGAAATAGTAGCACTTGGATCAATCAAAGCATACACATCAATATAAAAAACCTTTAATATACCTGTAGAGCACCATGCCAAGTCTGGTGATCCCCTAGAGGGGTGCAACTAGAAACATCGATGGTTAACTCCATAATCTTTAGTAAACCATGGATAATGTACTGACTTAAGATTCTTTGAACCACACTCAAAACATGCACTCGAATCGGCCACATAATCTCCCGGATAATACCCTCCATACTTGTGACTTGTTGGGGAAACTTGAATATCAACACCTTTGCCTTGAGGACAACCACCTCTACCATTGCGTTGAGTTTGAAGACAATCACTAACTTTATGACCAAGTTCCTCACAACCAATGAAAGCATTAGACTTCTTCAAACATGGGCCACCATGGCCTTTCCCATACTTTCGGCATGTAGGGGAAACTTGCACACCAACACCCTTGCCTTTCCTTTGAATATATGGGCAATTAGAAAGCTTGTGGTCCATCTTGCCACATTCATACCTTGCACCCATGTTTCTCCTACATATGTCATCATAATTTCTCCCACATTCTGGGCACCTACAATGAGTCCTCCTACCATCGCCTCCGGGCATAGCATATGGAAGCCTATCTTCAAGTTGAGTTATCCTTCCCTCTCCCTTAGAGGTCACAGGGAAATCCCTCATCTTATGCCCAACACCGCCATTCTTGAAACAACCCTCAACTCCCACCAAACACTTCCCTTGGTGCTCCTTGCCACACCCATGACATTGATGAAATTGATCCTATTTTTATGGTACTTAGGCACTGGTGGGGTAGTAGAAGAAAAGGCACCACTAACTCAGGCCTTCTTTGCCTCCCTCTCCTTTCCTTTATCCTTTCAAGTCTTGGGAGCACCCACTTGTTGACTGAGTTGAGTTGTCACCGCTTTGGCAAATAGCCAGAGAGCATTATGAACCTTCGCTTTTGACATGCAGCCATCCCAAATAGCTTAAGACATATTCTGAAGTGCAATGATTAAGAATAATATATAAGACTTAGATAACTTAACTCTATCACGCGATATATATCATGAAGAAGTGAAAATATTTTCTAAAACATCTCATACCCTCCCATTCATAGTTGTGGTGCACTTCACAACTATGAATGAGACTCTACTCGACGTGGTGTGTTGGATGTCATGGATAAATAACAACCTAGTGGTCTGATACAAAGTTAGTCACAACCCATGCCTAGGGACTAGATGTGACACGCGAATAGGGAACCCTAAGGGACCCCAAACAAGCCTTTTAATATATCATTACACATCCTTAGTCGCGGAGGCATTTAGAAAACAATAAGAGAATAAAAATAAGGGCGAAGTTACTAAGGGAGTCTTTCGTAGCTTAAAACATAAAAGAGTCAAGAGAGTCAAAGTTCATAACATCATTACATAACTTGTATAACAACACTTCTAAACTTAGAATTAAGCGGGGGCTAAGACAGCTTTCCGGGCTCACCCTTATAGCCAAAAGTATACAATAAGTTAAAGAGAGTCTTTGCATACATAGAAACAAAATATATCATCCTTGGAGTTGAGGAATCAACAAACTTGCTTGAAGAGATAGTGCTAGCCACATGGAAGAAGATGATCAAGTGGAGCTCTGGTTCCTACATGGTAACATCATGTAGGCACAGAGTATGCGTTAGTACATTTGACTGTACTAAGTATGTTGGATACAATGCGAAAAGAGATAAGAAACATAATCGAAATGCATAATCGAAAGAAATAGATAGTATATTAGCAACATGACATGCATGAATAATACTTGAAGTAAAACATGCTTATATAGAATATGTGTAGGAAGAGACCATCATTAGAAACCAAGGCCTACCACCTCCTTGGTGAGGCGATTAAGGTATGTACCCCCCAATATGGTAGCACGATCCTACCATCCCCTACGCGAGGAAATTGAGGTACATATCCCCTAATATGGAAGCATGGTCCTACCACCCCGAGCATGGAAATTGTGGTATATACAACCAATATGGTAGCACGGGCCTACAGCCCCCCGAGCGATATGATTTGTCAACTTCTAACATTAGAGATACTTTTTATGAATTTAACACATATATACCTTCCATTCATTTCCATAAAGACACTTGACTCATAGTCCACGCATTAGGTCATCAATGACTCAAGAACCCTAAACCGGATATTTTACCAAACACTTGGTGTGTGTGTAATGCTATATAAAAATCATGCAATTCAAGAGTGAAATCATGCAAGAAAATTTAATATAAATTAACCCGCCAACACTTGGTAAACCCCTCATACAATATACTTTGAAACACTTTAACAAATCTCAAAATAGATCATAGATTCATATCTCAAAATATACTTAAATAGTCCATATTTCATGAAATCCCAACTTAGATCATAGTCAAATTCACAATAAGTAAGATCCATAAGTAAATCTACTTAGAAACATATAATTTATGTAAAAATGAAAGTTGGGCACCATGGGTGAAAGTACCCAATGGTTAAAACCCGTATACCTCAATTTTGGAGAATTCCTTGATGAGGATTTGATTGAGAACTTGAAGCTTGAGTGAATTTCTTAAGATTCAGAATGAGTTTGGGACCCTTGATTTTGAGTGAAATATTTGTCGAAGTGTTTGAGAAGGTTTTTGGAAATATCTTGTATGATATGGGGATGAAAAATGACTAAGTATAGGTTTTTTTATGCATGAGAAGGCTTAGGCTTAGACCGAAAACCCTTGGACCGAGCTAAAGAAAACTGGAAACAAAATACACAGGTCCGTGCCCTGTCCGCGTCGCACCAGGAGAGCGGATCCTCAGTATTTTTCGCTAACTTTAAAAAATCAAATTTTGCTATTGTTTCTCTAAATTTGGGATTAGACCCATCTCCCACTCAATTGTGCCCCTTGAACATGAATACGAAGTCAAATATTTGATATACATCACGGATTTTGAGATATATAGAAATTACTATTATGGGCACTTACGAGGCACATTTTCGGGCACATTTTAGGATCGTTTCAATCTCTATGTCAACTACATGCATGCATACTCATGAAAATAATTTCTAGAGATATTTTAAAGTTGCATTATTGTATCATGATGCATTGTTAGTTACACACTCTACTCTATTCATGCAAACCTTCATCCATACTCTTTTTGGCAAATCCAAGGTCGAATTCTTAATCAAGAAGTAAAATTATGTGGAAAAATGATCTCGTTTGATTTTTAGGCCAACTACATCAAAATACTTGTTGCATAAAATTTTTCATTTCTAGAAGTATCCACAACCTCTTCGCATCGGGAAGAGGATTAACATTAGTATAAAAGTGACCTAAACTTATTCCAGAGTCAAAATAGAGAAAAATTGAACTTCGTGCGAAAATGACCTAAGCGAGAACAAGTCTGTATAACACATAACATTCAAAAATTTCTATACAATTATCAGTTTAAGTGGTTTGGAACTTTCACCTAACGACCATTAAATGAATCTGGATGGTTCCTATGACCAAAAGCCACTCTATAAATAGCCTTTAACCCCTCAAATTGACCCCATTCTTCAACACTCACCCATTGCAAAAATTGTCTCACTAGAAGGTCACTCTCAAAGTTTTTTCTTTATTAAGCAAAAACTCCATTAAAGAACAAGTCAAGCAAAATCCTCTATCTTTCTTCAAGTTTTCCAATAAAATCACTTAAGGTATATGACTTTTCATTCCTAGAATCCTCTCTTCTCTGGAGCTCCTTCTAAATTCTCAATCTTTACATAAATTCAATTATGTGAATTTTATGGGTTTTCTCTACTTCTGCTTGATTTCTTCAATTATAATTTATGTTATGTCCATTGATCAATACTAATGTGGATTCATTATAATTACATGAAATTCATGATTTTTCCATGAATTCTCTCAATGTTCATTAAGGCTCATGATGTCATAATGGATCTTGTTTAATTGACATCCAATTGCATGAAGTATCATTCAATTATGATCTATTTACTCAATTAAGCACAACTTATTATCAAATTACATGATTTTGGTTCAATTGACTATGAACTCATGCTACGTCCTAATTTTCTATAATTGAGCTATGATTTCACGAATGTAATTTCAAGTATGAAAGTATGATTTTATGATGATGGTGACATAATAGTGAGGGTGACTTAAGAACCTATTATTTATGAAATAATGATAAGATGAGGAGTATTCTCACACTATATGCAAACCTATGTGGATGGACTATTTCTATGATATGATAAATTTTATGAATTATGATCATGTATATGTATGTATGTATGTATGTATGTATGTATATATATATATATATATATATATGTATGTATGTATGTATGTATGTGTGTGTGTGTGTGTATATATATATATATATATCTTAAGTAATTTTTTTGCTCCTAAAATTTGAATTTCTAATTTATAATCAATTTTAAACATTTAAATGTTCATTTGAATATAAATATAAATTTTAAATTCAAAATTCAACTCAGTTATACAAGTACTAAAACAAAATTAAATTTGTAAATGAGGCTTAAGCAAATAGGATCATAGGCTAGGAGGTGACATTACTTCTTGTACCACTTTGATTTACAAAACCAAAGTATCCTCATTAACTTTGTTTCTTTTTCAAAAGTATAGAGACTCTTGTGATAACAAAAACTTATTCTCACTTCACTCTTAACATCAAACCAACTTAGTTGACTTTCCAAAAGATCATTTATTAGTCCCAATTGAGGAGACATTGGTAAAGGTAGATCGAAAAAATATTGGGAAGGGGGATGATTAGACATGATATAGCGGAACTTGATCTCACTGAGGACATGACCTTAGATAGAAAGAAATAGAGGTCGCGAATTAGGGTAGCAGACTGATTGGTAGGGTTAGGTGGATACATGGTCTTGGGGTATAGTAAGGTCAGGTGGAGGATGTGTGTTCTCATTATCTATCGTCTTATGTATTAGTTTTATCATATTTACATATTGTCATGTGCTATTCATTATTAGTCGTTCTTTCTGTTCTCTTCCCCTTCCTTTTCATTTTGGTCATTTCTAGGTGTTTCTGTTTATGGTTTTTGAGATGATGGTCCCTAGAAAACAGTCTCTCTACTTTTATAAGGTAGTGGTAAGGTCTGCGTACATTTTATCCTTCTCAAACTCCACTTGTGGAATTTCTGTATTTTAATTGAGGAGACATTGGATCCTTTGTGTTATTTGAGAAAAGGTAATAATGAGCTAGTACAAAATGAAGCATTTTTTTGTCAAAACATGCAAAAGCTTTAGCTTCAACTAAAACAAACACAAAATGACTGTTTAGAAGTTCTTCAACTTTCTAATTTAATGCCAAGTAAAAGTGAACAGAGGGATATCCCATCTCGAATCTCCCAATTAGCTGATGGTGGAAATTAATTGTGTTTTTTTGTAAATTGATGTTGGCATTAATCTTATGTCTTAATTTAATTTTTGTGTTGAAGTAGACCCAAAGTCCATTTTATATCAACCTAAAAGTTATATAAAGTATATTAATTTTTATTTTATCTTTAAAGTAATAATCACTAGCTTGCATCAATTTATTATAATCAATGTTAACATTCTGATCTTTCCTAATTTTCAATTTTTTTAATATGTTAATTCTATTTAAAAGGTTGTTTATGTTATTTCTATTTAAAAGGTTGTTTACCTTTTTCTTATAATGATGGGCTTTTCAATCATTCAATCTGGTTTCCAGCAAGAGCAATAAGAGTCAAGGCCTTATGGCCCACTTTATAATAAGTCCAGCAGAAAATGTATTAGTACATCCATGAAAGTGGGCCATACAACAAAGTCCGTGTGGGCCCTTGGGCCCATTGTACACCGTCACCTTTTTGTATGGGCCCATTTCTCGCACGTTAGTACAAAAGCATCCAATGAAATTTGCAAGCCATAAATTACACAAATAATCAATTTTTTATTTCTATAATTGAAAAAAATAGCCGATATTTTGAAATTCTACTTGTTGCATTTTAAAGCATAAGTGGTCAAAAAATGACTAGTAAAACGTATATGATTTTCATTAGTGTTGGAGTTTTTTTGGCGGGCCTTAATGTAGGAGAAAATGGGTGAATATACAATAAACCCTTCGTAATTTAATTTTTTCTAACAACAAAAAGCTTACGAAAATATCTTGTATATTTTAAGCAAACATAAGGACTTCTACAAAAATGAAATAATTTTTCTACCTATGCATCGTCTAAAACAACGATTTTTATCAACTGTAGCAAAGAAAAAAACTTTATATGTAAAACGCAACAAACCCTTATATAGACTAGCCTTCTACGTTCCACAAAGATAAATAAACAACAAATTGAATAGTCAACATATCTATATTTCTATAAATTGGATCCAAAAAATAAAAATATAATCAAATCTTTATCTTTTTTTATGAGTTAGAAAGACTATTCTCATCTCAAAAACAAGTAAATAAATAATAATTTCATAAAAAAAAAATTGAACTTAGCTTTTATAGTGCAAATATCTCATATATATACATATATATATATATATATAGTTGATGTAATCTTACAAATATAGATAGATATAGATAAATAGATGGAAAAAAAGACAAAAGGAATGATAAAAAGGTTAGAAGATTAGCATTTGCAAAAATAGAAAAAAAACATTATATTTGATAAGCCCAAAATTAATCTTTACAGCCGCACCCCCAAATCTCATTTAGAGTCTAAAAAGATCCTATAATCAAGCCTGGTAATTTGTACTTAAATCCCTAACCCCCACCCCCAACAAAATCCACAATTATTATGGACATTAAATAATTTCCAAAATGGACAATTTCTTATCATTGATCTTCAAATCCTTCCGACCATTCTTCTTCAAAACGCCTGCGTAGTACACGGAAAATAAAATTCAATTCTGAAATTAAACAGATAAATATAAATTATCTTTTCCAAAAAAATAAAAAACATGAAACCTACTTGACGAGCATTTACAGGAAACCTCTACGAGATAAGAATAAGGTCTGCATATATTTCACCTTCCCATACCCCCACTGAGAGATTCTACTGTATGTTGTGTTATCGTTGAAACCTACTTGACACTAGTATGTTCTGGCAAGTGTTCAGTGAGAGTGTCTTAATTTCAGAAAAATGACAAATCAATTCATTTCCAGAAAATCACATGGGATACAATAGCTTTAAAAACTGAAATACAGGGAGAAAATGACTCTTATACCCTCGAAATTGGTGAAATTTCACATATTTCCAAATAAAAAACTGTGAAATAATTTCAATGAAAGAAGAAATAAATCACAAAATAATTGAGTTCCTTGATCCTATAAATAAAAAAATGTCTTAATCAAAGATCTCGAGTTTCAGATAGAGTTGACTAGTCAATTCCGAGGATCAAATAATAATTAAATAGAGATATAAAATTACCATGTGATTTGCAATTTGGAGGATCTTCAAAGAGGGAAAGAGAAAGTTGCTTATGAGCCAAACCAATATCAAAAAGTATAAGACCAGAAGAAGGATCATCAACCATAATTCCTTTAACTGGTAGCCAAACAAAAAGCTCTTGTTGAGAAAGTCCTTCAACACCAGCAAGTGAACCATAAGTGAGATTAGCCTTCACAACACTGTCATATAAAGCCATAGTATCAAACTTAGCCAAACAAGGCCCATCCAGGAAAACTTCAAGTAGCCCAGAATCTGAGAAATTATAAGATTTCACTTCTTTTGGGAGTAATCCTGCTGGTAATCCCTTTGATTTTAGTAGATCGTGAATCGACATGGAAATAGACGATTGGCACTGTAGAAAACAGAGGAAGAAGAAGAGTAGAATTAGTAGAAATTTGTTTTGGAGAAAAGCCATGATGATGAAGAAAAAAGGGGAGAGAGAGTGTGTATGTGTGTGTGTGTGTTTTATCTGGGTTTTTATGTTTTGGATTTCATGGTTTAAGGAAATTTTTGTGGAGGGAGATTTGGGAAAACAGAAAGAGTATTTAGGGCAAAAGAGGATTCTAAGGCTGATTTTACTATGTTTGCCTTTGAAGGTAGACTCAATACTTAAATTGATTAGGTAAATAATAAAAAATAACATTTTTAGTACCTTAATTATTTGATTTGATACCTTATGTCATGAGAGTGGTAGATATGGAATTATCATAATAAAAATCAAAATTAATATTGTACAACAACATATCCAGTAGGATCTAATAAGTGGGATATAGGGAGGAAGTAATGTACGCAGTTCTTACCGTTATCTCATAAAAGTAGAAAGCATGTTTCCTTTTCTGTGAACCATCATCTCAAAATTCATAATCACAAAATTAATATTGTGATTTTGATATTATGAATTTATGATAGAGTTTTGAAATATTTTTTAAATTTATGTAGTGTTTAATATGATATTTAATACTTACTAAAAAAACTAAAATATTATAAAATATAATATTTTTGTCATTAAAATTTTGATTACTCTATCTCGAATAAACTTTTTTTTTACATGTATGGGTGTTGTGTGTAATCGATTAAGAAAAGGAAGTAACTGAACTTCTGTGTGAATATTTTTACATGTTTAAGGTGTTATAATAATATAATTGAGACCTGTTTTTAAAAGTTAAAGTTATAATTATATATTAATATTTAATTATACATAAGTTGAAGTTGAGCATATTGTAACGCATAATTCAAAAATCAAATTTTAAAATATCGAATTATATCAAATTATTTTGATTTGATAATGTTATGTGGTATTTTTAAAAACCAAAAATTACATACTAATCTTTTCAATATCAACAAACATGTTTAATTCTCAATTAATTGAAATGTGTGTTTACAATTGATTGTATATGAAAAATATATTATATTTGAAACGATAATACAAGTTTAACATTGTATATAAATAATTAAATAATTAATAATTAATAAATATAACCGGACGTCTCTAAAACTAAAAATTTAATAATTGAGACGTCAATATAAAATTTTTTTTTTAAAAAAAAAACAGTGGTTGAATTGATTGATTTAATTTTGCCTTTGCATTGGCCTTAAACGACTTTCAAAGTTTCAATTATTTTCTCCTTATAATAAGGTCCTTGGGTCACTATGAATTATTATTCTACGTCACGCTGGCTATTATATACATCTTGTCTCCTCCTAATTTTTTTTTTATTTTTCACTGACCCAGATGATATTTATATTAAAATTTAATTAATTTAATCATTTCAATTTACATATTATAGACTTATTTTCGAGGTGGGACTTTGAATAATTTTTTTTTATTATTTTTAAAGCTTAAATTCAAAATGTTCAATTTAAGATATTAGTAGAAAATTTCAATCATCTTATTACGATCCATATTGGTGCTTCTAAAATATCTGATATCATTATCCAACCAACAATTTACAAGGAAACTTCCATTTTAACAGTTCTATGGATATATTCCAACATCATATTACAATATATATATATATTTAAAAAATTACTCCATATTTATTTTATATGTATATATGGTACAAACTCATATCTACGTAAACATCATTTAATTTTCTCTATTCGTACCAAGTTTCATTATTCAATGTGGTCTCAAATAATGATCACAATTTGACCTAACAGTGACAATTTGTTTTCTATTTGTAATGAGTTTTAAGTTCATGTATCAACGCAGTATTTAATAATCAGATTATTTATTATATACTTTCTAAATAAAAAAAAACTAATAATAATCAGATTATAGAATAATAATTAAGCTGTTACTATAAATTAAAACTCACAAATAGTATAAGAAATTAAATTAGAATGCATAGTACATATAACATGTATCATTCTCAAATTATTTAAGTTGATTGATAAATTTTACTCCTCATACATTCATACGTAGTGACTATGTAAAAGTTAAATACCTTTAAAGAAAAGGAAAGAAGAAGAACATAGCATTATTAACATGGTTTATCGACATAATTTAGTTTTGCTTTCTTTGAATACAAAATTAAACTTATATTTATTAAATAAACAAACAGTAACTTATCTAGTGGAATTTCACATGCGGAGTTTGGGAGAGTAAATTGTATGCAATACTTATAATTATCTCGTAGAGATAAAGAAATTATTTTCGATCAATATAATAATAATTTTTTTATTTATCAAATGTAGAAATATTTTTAGATTTATCAAATGTTAGGATCGATCCATTATAATAATTATTAGTCCAAGGTCCTTTTATTAGACCCAACTTTTTAGCTCATGACTTCCATGTATAACCTATTATTTCCAACACATAAATAACCTCTAAAACATTGGATGCTATTATTAAATAGAGAAATTATTCATAGCTAAAACATTTTTATTTTTAATTGTACCTTCTCCTTTTTCATAGTCATAGGTTAAAGTGGTAGTGTCATTTTTTCTTGATCCTATGAAAAACAAACGTACATTAAATTAATATTAGATTTTAAAATAATATTAATTTAAAAAATATCTTGGCATTTTCTTCTGTCTTGTTCTTGGGAGGAATGTTTCTGTTGTTCCAATCGATTGTAGGCTTGACTTTTTAATAAGTATTTTTACCTTTTTTATATATCGTACAAAATTCACATATTTTTAATTGTGGATAGTTATTTTGGCGAGTTGTAAAGCAATTTAATATCTTTTCTAGATAGTGTTGACTATATTGTTTGATTGATTAAAGAAGCACTTTATAAAAGAAAAAAAGAAAAGGACATTTCGATTGAAGGCAAAATTAATTGATCGTGTTTATTGTTAGGTTCAATATTTTTTTTTCTATACTCAATATTGAAAGTCTTGAGTATCCAACGAAGCAAATAATTTTTTAAAAATATTATTGTTATATGAATTTTTATTTTGACAAATTATATATAATATAAATTTGAATTAATCGAATTCTAGAGAAAAATGACCTAACAAGCAAGCGAGCAATCCTTGTTGAGAGGAATCATCTGATACAATTTGAACTGAAAAATTACATTATTAGAAATAAAGATTTTTTGCCAGAATGTCTCAATGATTAGAGCTTTGTGACTTCAATGTTGGAGATTTCAAGTTTGAAATCCTTTGTCATCGAAAGTAAGGGGTTGGCCTTCTGGTCGAGCTCCTCGCGTCGGGCTTACCTAATATGGGTTGCCTCTCATATGTAGTTTGCGAGCTATTGCATAGGAGCGAGGGTTTATCTTGTGCGCACCGAAAGGATAACGGCCACGAATTCCCTTTGTTATTAAAAAAATAGAGATTTTTTCCATTATATTGTAAATCATAAATTCGTATTATAAAACATGATTTTTTCATTCATTTTTTTGTTATATTGATATAAAAAAAATTACAATCAATAATACTTTTCATATCATGTTTGAATATCTTTAGTTTTTACTTTAAAATATCAATTAAATTTAATTTAAAAATTAATTAAATTAACTTTTAGAATATAATATTATAACTAAAATAGAACGAAAAAACTATTCAAACGTTTAATGAAAATTTTAAATCTGTCACTATTGTCGAGAGGTGGCATACGACCCATTGGAAGAAAAAAGGCACCGGCAAACCAACGGATTTAACACAGAAACACAACAAACACTTGGGATTTTCAGAGATTTGAAATTTGTCGTGGAAAGAGATTTGGAAAATGACAATTATATCAAATAATACCCCGTGAAATATACTGTGGAATACTACTATTAAAAAATATCATTAATAGCATAAATAATGACGGAATCAAAATTTTAATTAAGAGAGTCTATTTAAAATATAAAAAAAATAAATACACGAACTAATTATCTATTATATAGACATAAAAATTATTTTTAACTATATATAAATACTATAATTTTTGCCCGATCCAAACCCCGTGATAGTATGGTAACTCTGTCCTAAACACAAGTAACACTAAATTTTCAAGGATTTCAACAACAACAACAAAAAATATACCCAGTAAAATACCACAAGTGGAGTCTGGAGAGGGTAGATTGTACGCAGACCTTACCGCTACCTCATAGAAATAGAGAGACTGTTTTTGAAAACCCTCATCTCAAAATCCATAAACAGAAAGAATTAGATATGACAAAAAAGAAATGAAAGGGAAGGAAAGAGTCTTCAAAGAATTCAAATATTAATAATTAAACATTAAGTATATTATATGTACATATACAATTGAGTTTGAATTATTAAATTCTATCGAATCGATGAGCCAAGGAAGGGTCTAACTCTAACACCTCTCTGGTATCTTAAATATCTAAATTGTAACAAGCTCCAGATGTATCATACATTTAAAAATTTAAAATTTACTTAATTTTTTGTGTTCGATTTAGTCACATTCTTTTAGCATGCGTGAAATATCCAAAGTGTATACATTTGCCTATTTTTTTAGACTAGTCTTAGAAAAAGTGTATATATTTATATAAAACTCATGCACTAAATTTATTACTTCTTTCACCAACAACATTACCTCATTGCCTCAGAGGCTCTCGCCCATTGCGAAGTAAAGGGGGATCGAATGTACGCAGCCTGACTCCTATGTTTAAAACATAGATCGACTGTTTCCGGATAATCCATGATAAGCATCGAAAGTTGCATTGATTAACTGATACTTCACAATTGAAAGAAGCGCAGACAGTTTAAAGAACCATTTTGCTTTATTCCATCATAACCCAAAGTCAAAAAATAGTAAATCTTTGACTCTATCCGGCTATGGAAATAAATTTATTACTTCTTTCATTTCAGATTAATTGGTCTTTATATTAAAAAATCACTTTTTAAAAATTTTATTTGCCTAATTTAGAAAACTAAGAACATTTTATCATTTTTTTTCTTTTCTACCATTAGTAGTCAGATTTAAATTTCTAAAAAAAATTAATAAAATTAATTTCATAAAATATGCGCATAATAATTTTTTTTTCAAATTTATACCAAATCAGCGTAGGTCAAGTAATATGAAACGGAGATAATACTGTAAGAATAAAATTAAGAGTCATACGATATTTAGTAATTTTGACAATTTAAGAGAAATTAATAACTCCTTAAAAGAAGGGGAAACCCTGCCATTAAGGGAGGCTTACAACATGTTTTTATTGCAACTTATGGCAATTGACAAATGGAAAAATAAAAGAGATCAGACATTGAGAGAGGAAATTACAATAGGATAAAATGATTGTTAAAAATAACGGACATCAGTTATCGTGAAATGATTGATACTTTTCTATCCTTAACAAGTTCTCTCAAGTTCTATAATTAGAAATAAAAAAACTCTTGTTGGAACTTAAAAGTGTTAACCTAAAAATTAAGCCCTACAAATATTCAAATTCAAAAAAGAATATAGAAGCTAAAGTAGAAAAAAAGGGAATCTCTTGCATTTGTCAAATTCATTTTTGGATCTATCTTCACAACTATTGTACAATAAAATGTCAAAGAACGAACTTATAAAAAATCCACTGCATTACATTATAAATTTTGTCATTTCACCAATTCGTACTAAATAACAAGCTAGTAAATTCTAGAGCGGCGCTCCTAACAAAAAGAATTTCACATACTCTAAGAACTTAGAGACGAAATAATTGATTAAAGATGAAAATATATGAACCTTCCAAACCATTATTCCTCATAAAAGTATCTTTGGGATACTTGGTCGAAATTAACCGCGTTGTCCATCTAAATAGTGTTCTTGTTGGATCATTATTCTTGACAATGATAGAATGAAGATGCCATAGATATGTTCCAAGTAAGTTCATCTACATTTTGTCTTTGCCATTTGGCCAATGCATCTTTTCTCTTTATATCACATCAAACTACAACTTGCTCATTGTTTGATACCTAAAAAATCTAATACATGATATACAATTGTATGAATAAGAAGTATCTTTTAAGCTCTAAATATTTACACCATTAAATTAAACCTAAACATCATCCATTTTTACCATGTCATATAGTTGCCAAATCAATATTCAATATATATGTATATATACACACACATATAGATATATGGTGTGTTTGGTATGACATTGAAAGAAGTTCCATTTTTTTTGGACCAACTAATTAAATATAAAGAAATTTATGTGAAAAACACACCCTAATAATCTCTCTAAGTTTGTCTTGAAGTATCCCTTGGTCTATCTTGGGACACGTATTATTATATTAATTCATGATTTTATTTATTACTTGACATAAACTTTACTCATAAGTTTATATTTTACAAAAATTAAGAAAAAATCATTATCTAAAATTTACGAGAAAAGACTCATGCTCTGTGTGAAGAGATTAATGTTTGATCCATGAGAAATGACTATATTAAATTATAACTATCAACACCTGAATATATGTGATTTATCAATACAGTGTATTTTGATATCTTGATTATGAATTATAATTTGCTCATTCGATAAAATTATATGAAAATAGAAGAAATATTTATAATTTTCAATTACAATACATGAAATTTTCATATTTATAAGAAACTTTCAACTTCAAATTAATTTAATTTTCGATTATGATTCTATATCGGACGTTTTCAAACAGGTGTCCAAGAATAGTACTGTTTTTCTACTGTTCGTTCATATGGGGATATTTTGGATCAGAAGTCAACATTTTGACTACATATTACTACAAATTTATTTTAATCATTATCACCTTTATGGAATAAAATTTGTGGTAAACGACAGGTCTTTTTTTAATAAATAAAAATAGAAATAGTGTAACGCATTATTAATTAAGTCTAACAAAGTTAATATCAGCTACCATAAATAATTGAGAAAATGTAGACACTTTTATTGGCACTATTCGAAATTTGTTAACATCATTGTCCGTTATACTTTTAACTTTTGTTATTATAGTAAACTAGTATATTAATCTTGCAATACGTGAATAATATTAAATATTAAATTAAATTATATTATAATTTTATTTGATTGAACGTATTACATATATTGAGTTTTTTTTAGGTATTGTTTTATTTTATAATTTATATTTCCAATCTTTTCATTAAATTTAAAAAATTAGACGAATATACTATCACCAAGAAATTTAAAATATATTATATTTTATTATATAATATATAATTTGTTAATCTCTCTATTCATTTTTAGTTGTCAAATTTTGACTTGACACACCTGTTAATTGACAACGTCTACTTATTATATTTTTCAAAATATTTAGCTTAGACAATAAATTGAGGGTATAATAGAAAAAAAAATTATCCTACCTTGATATGTCAAAAATGTTAAGTAAATATGAACGTCAAATTAGAAAAACTTTGACGGTTAAAAGTGAACGAAGGAAGTAAGAGACAATCAAGGGAAGAAACAAAGCTTTTTCCTAATGACGTTTTGATAATAAAATCTTAACCGTAGTTATTAGTTACAAAAAATATTATTGGTATATCTAAGGACAAACAATAAAATAAAACCACCAAGTTAGCTACAACTAACAACTTAATTGTTTGGATGGTATCGTATTTTATTGTCATTTTAAATATGATAATTATGTTGATCGTTAATAAAGTTTATGTATTATATCATATTGTTATGTAACGATAAAATACTTTATTTTATATAACGACGATGCATATTGTATCATTGCATGTTACCTTCTTATTTTTTTTCAATTTTTTCTTTGCTTATTATTAACTAATCATATTTATCTCTTACCATACTTTTATTTAGATATACCCCGTCTTTTTCAAAATAACATTATTATGTGATTATTTTTCAAATTACATTAAAATATATAATATAAACAATCAGTGAAGGAGGGCAAGTCAGATGCCCTAAAGTTTCTGCTATGCACAGGATTTGGAGAATGACTCAATCAGAAGAATTTATTGTATACAGTGTTAACTTGTATTTCTGCAAAGATCGTTTTCAACTATGACCTTCTAATTATATGACAATAACTTTATCAATTACTCAAAAACTTCCCTTCAAGGTGAAGCGACCGGTAAGGATGAATAAAGGGATTAATATTATTGGCGGAGTCTACGAGAAAATTAAAGTAGCATATGGAGTATTGCTATTGCAATGTGTTTGGTATTAATTGATTGTGACATTTTACCAGTTGATTTAATTCGTGTCGAGACAAATTAATTGGACCTCAATGGTCCCCCAGGCCCTAACGTGGCGTCTCCTTCAGTTTTGGGCCTTTTGGGCCCGATAATTATGATCATTTATGTATACATCTCTCTTTTAGTTAGTATTTTGATTTTGTTCTTTTTTTTTTCTTTTTTTTCTTAAAAGAGTACATATAGACCTTAAAATTAATATCTTCTTGGATAATGTTGGACTTGAATCTAATAACTTACAAAATCCTATAACATTTTTTAAGATTTTCAATTTGCTGGAAAAAACAATTTAGATTCTAATTTAAAAAATGTAAGAGTTATAAAAAAAAATCATTTACTAACCAATTATTCCAAATAAGAGTACCTATCACTTTTCACATTGTATTTAAAAATAGTCCTTATTTGAAAAACTTTTCACTATTTTATTTAAAAATAGTCACTATTTGAAGTTTTTAACTTCAAAGTCAAACATTATGATACAGGTTCAAAACTGGGACATATTAATGGATTCAGATTGATATTCTAAATCTTATAATTTAACAGCATACTCCATCTGATCTAATTTATCTATAGTCGTTTGACTAGGTAATTATGGGCTCAAAAAGATTTATAGTATTCTGGATTGTACTGCATTTTACCTGATCAAGAGGACGTTGTGTGACTAGATAACTTTTTTACTATTTTTTAAAATACTATTTGTGATTTAAAATATATTTTAGATATTTATATAATTATAAAAAAAATAAGTTAAGTTGTTAAATGTGTCCCATAATTTGGGTCAAAGAAGGTTCTAGTAAAGAGTCACTCTAGTTTACTGATCACATCATAGGTCCAACGCATTTAGACTTCTAATATTTAGGGGCGTAATTGAGCGGGTTAAGTTAAATTTGAACGGATTATAATTAGTCAAGAATCATTCTAACTCAAATTTGCTTGGGTCAAAATGGGTTGAGTAATGAGTTATAGAGCGGGTCAACACCCAACCTGACTCAATTTTTATTAAGTTTTACTCATTTTACTTAGGGGTGCACTTTTTTATATTTTTCTTTATTATGGTTATATAAAACATATCAAATTTTTTTAAAAATATTTTGAAATATTTTAACAAGATCTCTCTCGAGTTAATTCAGGTTGCATATCAATCCAATTTTGAATGAATTGAAATGAGTTGGGTTGAAATAAGTTGAATAATTTTATCAGGTTGAGTCGACTTCAAACTTCAACAAATTAGATGGATTAGGCTTAATTTTACTACTCCCGCTAGATATCAAACAATTGGATGAGCAAATAGCTGGCCTTGGGTTGAGAACCCATATTGGGCTGCTACTTTTCCATTGGATTTTATGTTGGGCTGCGTTACCTATGCTTTTTACAGGGAGAACGCCATAAAATGGACCTAACTATATAATTATTTATTAAAAAAGTACATTTAACTTAAATTACTTATCTATTTTTTTTCATATTATTCTTTTTTATCTTGTGCATGGCGTCAACATACTATTCTATAATACTCCACTAGTATATAGATACTGTAGCTATATTATGTAATATTGGGCTTAATCCTCTTTGATAATTAGTTAGTATATTGATATCTTATCAATATCATGTACGATTGAGCTCTTTTGAAAAAAAATAAATAAGAAACAATAAAGAGAAAATTATTAAAATTGTAATCTTATTTATTGAACTCTAAACTATGATAATATCTGTATACTCTAATGATATTAAGTAGTTTCTTCATCTTTGATACCATTAGAGTATATATGTATATATATACTTTGATGGTATCAATTAATTTCATTAAATCACCGCCCACCATCCGAATATATATATACACACACTCTTATAGGATTAGTAAATGCACGAAAATAATTAAAACAAAAAATATAAAAATAAAAAGAAAGTTGCTTATAAATAATTTTCCTTTTTGGAATACTAGTGTTTAATACATCATACATCTATCGTCTATTTTCTGTTTAAAAGGTCAGGTGAATAACTAATAACATTATTTTTTCGAGAAAAAAGAATATATATTGATGCTAATGGCACACATGACGTAATACTAATTTCGTTTTAATTGGTAGTATTTACTTTCTTTCTTCATAGACCATATTTTTATGGAAATATCTGTTTTCCTAATTTTTTTTTTACCATTGCACATTTAATTTGTTGTGTGACTATACTCAACGTAAAAGGTCACCTTATTGATATAATCAAAGTTCAAATACATATTTAAGCATGTAAACATCTTGGTATTAATCAATTAGAGACGTCAAATAAGTGAATTAGACTGAACTAGAACATGTCAAAATGAACTGAGCTAATAAATGCATAAGTCATTAACCGACTCAAACTTGATCGGATTATGATGTTCTGAACTAATTTTGCCACAACTTAAAATAGAAGTAAGGACAAGAAGTATGAAATTCAAAAAAGCAAACAGAAATTGATAAAGTCTTATACAATAAATAATATCAGTCATTACATGAATTGTGCCTTTTTCCAGAATAATAGCATCATTACTACAAATAGCTGCTCAATTATAATTTAGGGAAAGTCACGCTATGTACAAGTTTGTCAGACTAATTTATCAACATAATCGAAATATGTATAACATTTTGTATAAGTATTTTTAATGTATATACGATGATTTTGTACATTTTTAAAACTAGGTATTAATCGAATTATTTTGAATCGTAATTATATAAAAAAAAGGACACTTTCCAGTAACGACATTTAATTGGTTGTATCATAATAACGTTCCTTCAAACACAGACACAACCAATATTTATGTTACACACCGCCTTTGAGTTTCTTATTTTTATATTTCTTTCTCCAAATCCCTTTGTCTCCCTTTTTATTTATTTATTTTTCTATTCATTGTACTTTTCATTAAAATGTCTATCATCAATTCTTGGTATTAAATGAATAAATTAATAAAACATTAATAAGTTATAGCCAAGTCAAACCACTAACTGTTACGGAATGCATGAATTTTGCAAAGACATGGCCAGATGTATAAATCTCATTATTAATAATTAGTCATATAAAAATAAAGTGATATTTTTCCGACGAGGTTCTTTCAGAATAACCTCTTAAGTTTGTATACATTTTACCCACGTCAGACCCCACTGTATGTTGTTGTTATTATCAGACTGAACATTGCGACTTGTATTAAACAATTTTTTTTAGCTACACAACCTAGACAGCAAGTGGCTATGTGAGACAAAGTATTTTGTGGACTAATTTTGCAAATGGTTACCATAGGTGCAATTACTGTGGATGACGAATTTGGGCCCTGGCTAAATGGGCCTGGAATATGTGAGGCCCGACAAGAAAGCAGGACAGATAAAAGCCTCACGTGTGGGTGGGGTTTGTAAGGATTAGTCAAATTCAGCAATCTGTTTTTCTTATTTGCATTTAATGTGGGATGGGCCCACACCTGCTGATGTTAAGTGTCTTGTTAACGGCAGACACGTGTGATGCTGACATCCAAAATACGATTGCTAGCAACTTTTGTGTATGGCACATTTCACCTGATTTTGCGTCCAAAAATAAATTTCCTGATTGACTTCCTTTTAAATTATTTAATTTAGCTCTTCGTTAATTATTTACTACGGCGTGCTATGCCTGATTCAATCAATAATGAGATTCTTGGCTAAAGAAAGGTTCTGTGACATGAACGCCCAGCCCAACTCAATCGGTCGATTGGCCGACCTAACAGATAATGATCGAATTTAATTGAATCTTACTATGAAGAACAGTGGAGATATTCAATGCTCCATATATTATTTCATCTCCTACTTCACTTCATTTGCTTATAATGCTCTTCAATTTTGAAATATATTTTTAAAAAAACTATGCTTTCAAATTTGGCCATGAAGATATGAACTTTGAGTAAATTTTACCTTCCAATTCATTGAAATGATCAAAGACTAACAATAATAGCATTTCAATATAAGTTCACAAGTGATCTTTGAGTAGACTGATGTGTATGCAGATCGATCTTACTCTTCTATAATATTTCTGTTTTACGTATTATTCATTGTTGAGAGAACTACAATAATCGCTAATTTTATGTTATATTTTTTAATTTTTAAGGAACATACATTTTTTGCTGTGATAAATGAAATGTAGTGATTCAGTTATTTGGATTATGAACCCTGTCAATATCAAAATTCAACCTTCATATTGAATATGTGTATTTAATTGAAGTAATAGTCCAAATCATGGATCCAACAAATTGGCAACTTCAAGTTAAAGTGCAATATATATATGTGTGTGTATATATACTATTCCAGTAAGGATCTTTAAGATTCTCAAAACAAAGGTACACAAAATCTTTGCTGATAAGAATCAAATTAAACCAGTTTGTGATTCCATCATGTGCCCATCCTCTATTCTGTTCAGTCTTAATAGCAACCATATATAACAAACAACAACAACAACAACATACCAGTGAAATCCTACAAGTGGAGTCTGGGAGGGTAGATTGTATGCAGACCTTACCGCTATTTGATAGAAGTAGAGAGACTGTTTCCTAAAATCATCAGCTCAAAACCCATAAGCAAAAATAACCAGATATAACAAAAGAAATGTAATTACAGTAAATATATATATTTTTAAAAAACTATTTATATATAATATAGCAAATTAGATACTATGGGGGTGAAATTAAGGGGGAGTGGGAGTTAAGGGTGGCAATAGATATCCCGATTAATATGCAACTCAAATTGATTCGAGATAAATCAATTTAACTGTACTGTTTTTCGATAAACAGTATGTATAAACTATGAAAAAAGACTATTTTGAAAGTATTAATTTGCAATTATAAACATAGTTGGTTACATAAAATCTTAATTAAATTTTAAACTGGTACTGCTGAAAATGAAAACCTTGACAACTGGAAATGTTTGCATGAATATCCTGTCATTTGTACCTTCCAAAAAAAAAACTTTTGTTTACATTTATTATTCTAGGACCAGGATTTAGTTGAAGCGAGTTTTTTTGTCTTTCTCCCGACAATGGTGATTAAATATCTTTATGATTAAATGGGATTAGTGATTATCATAAATCTTTAATTGGTTGTTTATAGTACCTTGTTAGTTTTGTGTTGAAACAATGAAAAAAGAGGTCACAAAATTATTGTCCAAACTTTTTTTAAGTGTATAGTGATGCATTAAATGCCTTCGAAGATGATATTTTTGAGATAAGAGTCTTTCGAAAACAGTCTCTCTATCTCTATGTGATAGAGGTAAGGTTTTGTTAGGGAAAATATCAGGCGATAGCGGAAGTGCGATAAGGATCGGGAGTTGATATTGAAAAGTATAAATAAAATCGGGCAAGATAATAAAATGGAGACATAGATTTAACGTGGTTCACCCAAAAATATTAGGCTACATCCACGGAAGACGAAGAGCAAAATATCACTATAATGGAGAAGTGTACAACAAACCTCACTGGGCCTAAGCACTACGAGGATATAATTTTTGTGTATCACTCAGTGATATATGTG